>MU176946.1:61362-99066 GCA_016696395.1 Antechinus stuartii
ATTATGTCTATGATTTGCTGTTTCACCCAATCATTCTTTAGTATGAGGTTATTTAGTTTCCAATTATTTTTTGGTCTACTTCCCCCTGGTTTTTTGTTGAATATAATTTTCATTGCATCGTGGTCTGAAAGGATGCATTTACTATTTCTGCCTTACTGCATTTGAGTTTGAGGTTTTTATGTCCTAATATATGGTCAATTTTTGTATAGGTTCCATGAACTGCTGAAAAGAAAGTGTATTCCTTTCTGTCTCCATTACATTTTCTCCAGAGATCTATCATATCTAACTTTTCTAATATCCTATTTCCCTCTTTGACTTCTTTCTTATTTATTTTGTGGTTTGATTTATCTAATTCTGAGAGTGCAATGTTAAGATCTCCCACTATTATAATTTTACTGTCTATTTCTTCTTGCAGCTCTCTTAATTTCTCTTTTAAGAATTTAGATGCTACACCACTTGGTGCATATATGTTTAATATAGATAGTGCTTCATTATCCATGCTACCCTTTAGCAAGATATAGTGCCCTTCCTTATCTCTTTTAATTAGATCAATTTTTGCTTTAGCTTGATCTGAGATCAGGATGGCCACCCCTGCTTTTTTGACTTCACCTGAAGCATAGTAGATTTTGCTCCAACCTTTTACCTTTAACCTGCATGTATCTCCCCGCTTCAGGTATGTTTCCTGTAAACAACATATTGTAGGATTCTGGCTTTTAATCCATTCTGCTAACCGCTTCCTCTTTATGGGGGAGTTTACCCCGTTCACATTTATGGTTAGAATGACCAATTCTGTATTACTTGCCATCTTGTTAACCCCGGTTTATGCTTTGGGAGAACTGTATTTTCATTAATGTGGGAGATTCTTTGTTGCAGAAATACCTTCCCCTGATGTTGGAATTGTCAGGGACTGAGAGCCTTGGATTGTTGGCTAGGTCTTTGAGGGAGCATGACCTGCCTATGAGACAAAGTTTCTATGTCTAAGAGACAGAACTCAAAGCTATTGGCCTCCAAGGACAGCTCTGTATCCCCCACTTCCCAATCTAACACTAAGATGGAAATTAATAGGACCGAATGGAACCAATGTTGATGGGCTAAAATGATATCAAATTTTCAAAAAGATCTGACAGCCAGAAATTGCTGTCTGTGTATCTGTCTCTTCACTTGGGACCAATAGACCAGTGGGCAGAGTGCTGTACCTACAGTCCGGAACATGGGAGTTCAAATCTTAATTCAGTCATTTCATAGCTATGTGACCTTGATTAACTCACTTCACACCTGTTTGCCTCTGTTTCCTCATCTGTAAGAAGAGGACAATAATAGCACCCTCTTCTGAGTATTATAAGCCTCTTTTGAGACAATACTGAGTAAGTGCTATGGAAATGCTAGCTATTACTATCCCAGTGACCATTAGTATGAGATGCATTCCTGATTGATGGAGTTGAATGTACTGTGTTGCAGAAGTTGATGGGGGCAGAGTTGGTGGGGAAACTACCCCTTTATCAATCCTTTTCAGCACTCATCAACCTTCAAGTGTTTGTGGGAGACTTTTCAAGCATGGGAAGACATGAGAGAAACCAGCAGCCTTCATTATATCTTCCCTCCAACTTGGTACACTGAGACTTGGGGGAGTTTCCCATTGGGTAAGATCTAGAATTCTTTCTTGCTTTAGCTAAGTTATCTCACTTCCAGGAGAGAAAGCTTCTTTCTCTTTATTACTTGAATATATTCTCCCATATATATCTTCTTTGATCTATTTATTTTTTTTGCTACAATTTAGATAAATGGGTTTCTTTGTTTCTGTGATGTATGTTCATTTTAGAAATGGTATTAGGTGGACAAGGGGATTAAGCTTTGGATAGAGAGCCTGGGGTTTGCCTCCCTCCTCCAAAAACAAAGTAATCAGAAATTGAATTGAATCTGACCATATACCCTAGGTTAATAACATGTGAAGGAACATATAAGTATAATTATAACCTGATACCCAGCCTCTCTAAGAAGAACAAATGTCCTCGAGCTCCAACTTCCTGTTCCTGCTCTGGCAAGAATTGAAATCTTCCTAGGAAAAGTGCAGGTGGGAGAAAAGGCTGGAGATATCTAGTCTTCTTCCCTTTGAACTATACAATAGGCCATACCGTGTACCTTAGCTACGTGGAGGAGTCTCTGTCTCTGTTTCTCTGTCTCCAATCCTGTCTTTTTCTGTCTCTCTGTCTTTGTTTCTACCTGTCTGTCTCTCCAGAGTTTCTAAGATGACATTAAAAATATTACTATTAGAGTTCTCCTTCCTCCTGAAGAATGACAAATTGGTCAGAAGTTAGTCTGAACCTAACCATATCCTCTAAAATTATATATTATTTCTCAGTGATCTAGTTAAACATTTACCTGCTACCTCATGGACATTCTTTTCCTTCTTTTTTTCCTGTTTTGCTTTGTGCATGGAAACATTTCTTTTATTTGGTGTTCAATAAGATCAGAGTTTTAGTTTAATAACTATAAATGAGCAAGGAAAAAGAATTAACCACCAATTCCCAGAGAATATGCTCTACCTACTTGGTCCATGGCAAACACTGATCAAGATCCCATTGGGGGAAAATGTCCCCGCCTAGCACTTTTCACTGATGGTGCTGTTTTTCTTTGTGGCTAGAAGACAAGATATGGGATGCTCAGTATAGAAATACAATCAGAACAAAACATGGATGTTAGAACAATGTGCCTAGATCAGTAAGTTCTTTCCCTGGAAGCTTTGTGTCAGAACAAAGAGTATTGGGAATAACTCTATGAAATAATTCCCAGGCCTGTGCAATAAATTTATTATTTTTTAAAATATGTTTTGTTTTTGAATCATACAAATTACCCAACCTTTCTTTCACCTTACAAATAAAATTTTAACAATCAACACTTTGGGGCAAAAGGAAGGAATACAAAAATATATTTTCTTTTTTTTTTTGTTTAACCAAAATTACCAAAATTTTTCTCCATCACTTTCTTAAAACTAAGTAATTAATAATCAATTAAGCTCTGATTTATACTATTTCTCCCATTTCTGAAGTATCAATGCAAGCATTGAAAATGTAACAATAAATGGAGGATTTGGGGAAGATGGTGAAGTAGGTTGGTAAATTTTAAGCTTTCCAGATTTCCCCAAGTGGAACGAATTTGGGCCTCTGGGCAAACATAGATTGATGAGAAATCAAGAAGACTTCGGGGAAAAAGAGAGTCATCCTGATACAACACTAGAAGATCTAAAGAATCTGGTCTGGGCATTAACCAATCTGAAGTGCAGACACCTTCAGGCTAGTTCTACAGAAACATGAAGTAAGGGACACCTCAGGCTAGCTGATGTGGTTGGAGCCTCAGCAGGACCCAGAGAGATTTTCACCTCTCCTACTGTTTGTTGAGTCAGGGTTTGAGTCCAGGAAGACAGAGTGAACTTTGGCTGATTGGGAATGCCAGGCCCAACTGTACTGCTGACATGAGACCCTGGATGAGAATGAACCAGCACTTGGCAAGTGCAGTCAGTGGGATAGGGGGGCACTGCTGGCTGTGATCACTTACAGAGGGGTGGAGATCTTGGTCGCAGTTACTGGTCAGAATGGAGAGCTAAAAATAAAGTTGAGGCACCACCACCCCTATCCTATGATTAGAGGTGCTTACACTAATATCTCTTATTTTTAAAAAAATGAATCAGCAAAGAAGGAAGAATCCCACTTTTGAAACATATTATGGGACCAGGGAAGACCAGACCAGGGTTCATCTTCAGAGGAGAACACTGTAGGAAAAAAAAAAAAGAAGTCTACCCAAAGAATAAAGTAAAATGACTCTGAGCCCAGAGAAAATCTTTAGACCTCAAAAAAGAATTTAAAAATCAAATGAGAGACATCTAAAGAGCAAAATAAAAAAAAAAATAAAAACCATTTAAGAAAAAACAAGAAGCTTATGAAAAAGAAGGTAACCAACTAGAACCAACTAGAAAAGGAGGTAGAGCTTCAAAAATGAAAATAAATATTTTGAAAATTAGAATTGGGCAAGGGGAAGACAGTGAAGCTATGAGACACCAAGAAATAGCAAAACATATTACAAAAAATGAGAAAGAACAGAATGTGAAACATCTTATAAGAAAAACAATAGATCTGGAGAATAGATCAAGAAGAGAAAACATAAGAATAATTGGAGTGACAGAAAGTTGTGACCAAAAAGAGAACCTGGATATAATAATGCAGGAAATGATCCAAGAAAATTGTCCTGAAGTTATAGAACGTGAGGGGAAAGTAGAAATAGAAAATAATGCACTGATCACCACTTCAAAGAGATCCTTTGTGGGAAACACACAAGAATATTATTGCCAAATTTTGAAACCCCCAGATCATAAAGAAAATTTTGCAAGAAACAAGAAAAAAAACATTCAAATGTGCTAGAAATGCAATCAGAATTGTATAAGACTTATCAGCAGCCACAATAAAAGACTTTAAGTCCTAGAATCATATCTACCAAGAATCAAAAGAACTAGGCCTGTGGTAACAAATACATAACCATCAAAAATATCTACGATTTTGAATGGGAAAAAATGGACATTTAACAAATTTGCAGATTTTCAGGCCTTTCTATTAACCAAACCCGAACTTAACAGAAAATTTAACATATAAGAATCAATATCAAAAATCAATTTCAAAGAACTCAACACATAAATTGTTTACATTTTTTATAAACAGGAAATGAATATTATATGTTTAAGATTGATATCAACAATATGGCAGCTCAAAAGACAGATGTGGGCAGGGTTAAGGCAAAAATAGTAATTATATAAATGAGATGCAGAGAAAAAATAGACAGAGGCATTAGTTCTGAACATCTACTCACATTGGAAATGGATTAAATGGGCAACACTGCAGATAACTTGAAGGGTATAGCACACTCCAAAATCTATAAAGAAATAAGTTATAGAGCAGAATTTAATGAAAGAATCAACAGGAATAGGAAAGATATATCTATTTTGGAGGGAGGTGTATGTATATATACATAAATATTTTTCCTGGGGGTAGTGAGGGGATGAAAGGGTGGGGGGAAGAATCATATAAATAAGGTTGTACAGCAGAGAACTAAAATACAGTTTACAAGGAAGTAAAGAAAATGGATATTCATGAATATAATTTCTTCTACCAATATATATTTATATATATTTGACTTGGTAATCTGTTGTTATATATTTTGAATCCTCTCTGATGTTCTACTATGTATATGACAATGTTCTCTTTTGTTTTGCATTTCTTTTCTGTTTTTCTTTTTTTTTTCTTACTTTTTTTTTCAAATAAAGTTATTTTTTTAAAAAGATGATAAAAAGAGAAAATTTAACAATCAACTCTTGGGAGAGCAAATCAGGCTGACTCCTGCATGCCCCTTATGGCCTTATTTTACCCAGAGAGTTATTTCTTATAATATAGGCTCTTTAAAAAGAAAGAAAAAAATTAGTTCAGAAAATTAGATCAACATATCAAAAAAGTATAAGATTAAGATTATGTATAATTTTCCATATCCATAGCCCCCCACTTGCACAAAGAAGCAGGAAATTGAGGATGAGGTTTATATAACCTGTAGGCATCTCAAGGGATAGATCACTGGGCTTGGAGTCAGAAAGGTTTTAGTTCAAATACAGTTTCAGATAATTATTAGCTAAAGAAAGTCATTTACCCTCTATTTAAATGTTACCCCTACTATAAAAGGGGGATAAAGATAGTATCTACCTTCTAGGTAATATTTGTAAAAAGTACTTGTCACAGTGTCTGGCACATTGTACTATGTAAATGACTTTTTGCTGATTGCATTTAACTATCTGTAATCATAGAAATGGCTTTGCCTACTTAGTGAACCATAGTATTAGAGATAGAAGGGACTTTAGAGATTATTGAGTCCTACTGTCTTATTTTATAGGAGAGAAAATTGAGACCCAGAAAGGTCAAGTAAGGGATTTACTTGGCTACATAGGTTATTCCTTCCCTATTTGAAAAATCTTCAACTTGGGCAGCATGTTTCCTGTCCCCACAAATGCAGATTATGCTCCCTTCTACAGATGGCCCTTCAGAATTATATCTGAAAAAGCCATTCCCCTGAGGCCTGAGTAAGGTTGAGTCCCTGTGTATGAAATGAAGTGAGTCTTCAGAAAATAGACCTCCAGAAAACCAGAGCTCTGGTCCTATTTTAGAGATTTCCAATGGAGCAGCATTTGGCAGAAATTGAAATTTTGGGGGGATCACTTTCAAGAAGCTATGGTCACACCATCAACCAATAAGAGGAGCAGTAACAAAATTGCCAATCAGATCTATCAATAGGGAAGGAATTTGTGACCAAACAATAGAAAGGGATGATCACAGAAGATAAAATGTTTTGTTTTGATTGTATAAACTTTAGTAGATTTTGTACAAACAAAAACAATGCAGCTAAAATTATAAGGAAACTAAATAATTGGGGAAAGGGTTTTAGGAAATCTTTGCAGTATGTTTCTCTGATAAAGTCTTATTTTCAAGATAGCTGCAGACCTAATTCAAATTATATATATGTAAGAGACTTTTTTAAAGGATAAATGATCAAATGACAAAAAGTAGCTGTTTTCAAAGAAAGAAATCCAAGCTCTCAATAGCCATATTTAAAAACATGCTCTAAATCTCTAATAAATAGATATACAAATTAAAGCAACTCCGCCATTTCATCTCATGCCTATCAGATTGACAAGGCTTACAAAAAGGAAACTGGCGAATGAAAAAGGGATTATGGACAACAAGTCCATTGATAGTACTTACCATATATACTCGACTATAAGCCGACCTGAATATAAGCCGAGGCCCCTAATTTTAACCCAAAAATCTGGGAAAACTTATTATATCAGTAGGTTTAGGTAGCGCACCGGTACCCGCAGAGGAGGAGAGCGGGTGCCGGTATATGTATGTAGAGCGGTTGCCAGCATTAGTATACAGTCTGGTTACTGACTGTGATACTACAGGAACAGCCGCATCACCGTAGCAATGGCCGGCCCTGTAGTATCACAGTCGGCACTCATGCTGTATACTACACAGCAGGAGGGCATTCAAAGGGATATTTACACATGTTTTATCTAGTGACTCGAGTATAAGCCAAGGAGGGGATTTTCTGCCCAAAAATTGGGCAGAAACACTCAGCTTATACTCGAGTATATACAGTACTATTGGGGAATATATGACTTGGTTCAGAAAACCAGTAAAATATTTTGGAACTATACACCAGATGTTATTAAACTATACATCCCTTTGACTCTCAGATACCACTTACCATACTATTTCAACCAAAGAGACCAAAGAAAGAGGAAAAGCCAGTGCGGCTATATATACAAAAATATTTGCATTCCACATTTTTCTGTAGGCAAAATATTGGAAACTTAGAGTTTGTTCACTAATTGGGGAATGACTGGGCAAATTGTGGTATATGAAAGTTAGGCAAAATACTATTGCAGCAGAGGAAATGATTTCTTTGTGTAGATCCTTGATATTTGAATTGTTTCTTTCTGGCTGCTTGCAATATTTTCTCTTTGATCTGATAATTCTGGAATTTATCTATAATATTCCATGATGGATTTTTTCAATGACTATTCTACCCTCTGGTTAAATTTAGGATATCAGGGCAGTTTTCCTTGATGATTTCTTGAAAGATTTTGTTCAGGCTTTTTTTTTTCTTTGCAATTTTCAGGTAGTTCAATAATTCTTAGATCATCTTTCCTAGATCTATTTTCCAGGTTGTTTTTTTCTGTGAGGTATTCTATGTTTTGTTTTGTTTTTTCTATTTTCTTTTTTTAGTTTTTGGTTTTGTTTAACTGATTCTTCATGTCTCATTGAGACATTCACTTTCATCTGTCCAATTCTAATTATTAGTGAATTGTTTTCTTCAGTTAGCTTTTAAAAACTTCTTTTGCACTTCACCAATTGAACTTTTAAGTGAGTTATTTTGTTCATTTAATTTTTTCTCATTTCATCAATTCTATTTTTTAGGGAGTTGTTCTCTTTTTACATTTCACCAATTCTCTTTTTCAAAAAGTTGTTTTCTTTTTCCTTATCACAAAACCTATTTTTAAAGAAGTGGTTTTATTCAGTATTTTTTCCATTTCACCAATTGTATCTTTTAAGGAGTTGTTTTTTTCATACAATTTCTATGTTTCCTTTTCCAAAGCTCTCCTTTCCTTTCTATGTTTCTCTACTAACTATCTTTTGAAATCCTTTTCAAGAGAGCCTTTTGAGTTGGGGATCAAGTCATATCACTCTTTGAGGCTTCATCTGGTGGCATTTTGCCTTTAGTGTCCTCAGAGTTTGAGATCTGTTCTTCGCTATGTTTATAATATCTGCCTTCAGTCATAACTCTTTTTACTTTTTTGCTCATTTTTAAAGGTTGAGGTTTGGCTTCTAAGGCAAAGGGGAAATCATGCTAAGCTTCCTCTACAGGATAGACAGGGGTTTACAATGTCCTGGAGTTAGAGGTGCTGCTGTTTTCCTCCCTAAATTGATTGGGCAGAGCCAAGTCCTGCTTGTTATGCTGGATTTCAAAGGTTCACTATTTGTCTTCTGTAGTTGTACTGGAAGCCTCACAGCTAGTCTCCTGATCCACTGTCTTGTGAACTAGGACAAAATAGCTAATGCTGCTGTATTTTGGCTAAGAGCTTCCCACTATATTCCTTATGTAGGGCCTCTCTTCTTTGTTGAGCTGTGTTCCCCCCCCCCTTACTCCCTCAAGCCCAGTTGAGACAGACCTTTCTTTTTTTGTTGTTGTTATACATGTTAAATATATATGTTAAATCCAATATGTGAAAACATATTTATACAGTTCTCTTGTTGCACAAGAAAAATCAGAACAAAAAGGAAAGAAAATGAGTAAGAAAACAATATACAAGTGAACAACATCAGAAAGAGTGAGAATGTTATGTTGTGGTCCACATTCAGTTCTCACAGTCCTATCTCTGGGTGTAGATGGCTCTCTTCATCACAAGATCATTGGAATTGGCATCAATCATCTCATTGTTGAAAAGAAACAGTTCATCAGAATTGATCCTCATATAACATTGATGTTGCCATGTACAATGATCTCCTGGTTCGAGACAGACCTTTATTGAAATCTTTCCAAGATAGCTTTTGCTAGAAATTTGTTACACTTCAAATATTTGTGAATTCTGTCACTCCAGAATCAATTCAGAGGCTTGATCTAGTGTTGATTCTGAGGGAATCCAGGAAAGTCCTATCTATTCTTCACCATTTTGGCTCTGACCTCAAGTACCCCTATTTCTAAATTTGAAATCACCAAAGTAATGACACTTGATAACTTGAAGGAACTTTTCAAGTTTCTGTGGGTTCCATGAGGGCAAAGAATGCATCTATTAATGAAAAAAATTATTAAGTGCTATTCTAGGTTTTATATATATACAAAGATATAACAGGGAGAGCCCTTACTTTTGAGGAACCTTCATTCTGATGTATTCTCCCTCCTCCCTCCTGTCACATATAATTTTATATGTACATTGTACATAGAGTTTGTTTCTCTGTAGTCATGGTATATCCTCCTACCAACCAGATGACTCTTTGAAAATTGGAACTGTTTTACTGTTGTATAGCATTTGTACAGAGGAGGAATTTATATGTATATAATAATTATTATATTATGTTACATATACTATAATAAATGTGAATATTTTTATATATTATAATAATGCAGTAATCATTTATTATTATTGTAATAAACAAATATTATTTATTGTATATTATATTACACATATATTATATAATATAACATATTAATTCTAATATTTATTTAATTGAATTCTGCATTCTCCTTGACTTCTTAGCACAATGTTCTGTACAAAGTGATTTATAAATGGTTCCTGTAATAAATTCAGGGTGTGTGTGTGTGTGTGTGTGTGTGTGTGTGTGAGAGAGAGAGAGAGAGAGAGAGAGAGAGAGAGAGAGACTAGCATAGTGCCTGACACATACAAGATATTTCATAAATGCTACCTGAGTTGATTTTACATGTGTTGCATATATTTAAGAGCACAGTCCCTGGCATATAGTAAGTACTTAATAAATGATTTATCTATTTATATCCTAGCCATCTATCTATCCATTTTTATTTCCATCTATCATCTATCATTTCATTATCTTTCATCATCTACCTACCTATACACCCATCCCTTCATTCATTCAACTATCAGTCCATTCATCATTTTATCTGTCATCTTTCCATTCATCTTTTCATGTATCATTTTATTTTATTTATTGTTTTGGTTATGTTCTAAGTAGCAACCTGTCTCTCTCCTTCCTCCAGATCCTGCACACAGAAGGGCACCATTTGATGGAGATTAATACATATATGCAAACCATTATACATATATATATAATTCTATTTTTCAGTTCCTTTTCTGGAGGTGTATAGCATCTTCCTTCATAGGTCCTTTGTGATTGATTTAAATATTTAAAATACTCAGAACAAATAAGTAGTTCATAGGTTTTTTTTGAACAATATAGCCATTACTGTTTACAGTGTTCTGCTCACTTCATTTTCATTATCTTTCTAGCCAAACATGGATGCCCACCCTCCTAGCTCTTTGTTATATATGAATATGGGAAATGTGCATGTCTGTTTTCATCTACTTCTCTTCCTCTGTTTGGGAGTCTTTCCTTGTTTTTCTAAAACCAGTCAGATCATCATCTCTTATAGCATGGTGGTATTTCATCACAATCATAACACAACAGGTTGAGGCATTTCCTACTTGATGGGCATCTCCTCAATTTCCATTTCTTTGCCACCACAAACAAAAATCTGCTATAAATATTTTAGAACATCTAGATTCTTTCCTTTTTTCTCTGATTACATTGAGAAACAGACCCAATCAGATAATTTTAGGTCACATCATTCCATCTATTTACCTATTTATCTATTATCTATCTATCTGTAATGACAATCATTAACTCTTTTGGACAAAGGAATGTTTTCCAAATTCACTTCACAAAGTTGTGATAAGAAATCTCATATGGATTGGTTTTGTGTAAATTTAACAGGTTAGTGATTAGCAGCAGAAATATAACCAGGAATTTCTGTTCTTGGGGACAAGTGGCAAGAATTCAATCTGGGTTAATCATATACTCAGTTAAGTAGGGAAGGGGGAAAGTAAGAAAGAAAAATGTGGAAAGGAGGGAAGTCCTCCTCTGCCCTACATAGAATATGTATTCTGACAGCTGTCATTTCCCCAGATCCCCTGGATGAATGTATGATTCAGATACTGAGAACTGTTGGTGCTATAATCCTAAAGAACTTCAATTTTGATTAGAGCCACTATCCTAGGGCAAAGTCCTTACCTCTCCATCCTCTTTATGTCTCTACTTACCTCCTGGTTCTTTTATTTTCTAAGAAATAATTTCAGCATCAAAATGAAGACAATGTTATGGCAATGAAAGGAATAATGAGTAAAATATATCTGATTTGAAAGTTACTGTTTGGTGAGCACAATGCATCAGTAGTCTCTGTCCCTGGCCTTTCTTCAGACGGACCTTGGGAAGTACAACTAGGAAGACTGAAGAGAACACGTGTCACTGAACATGAATACAGTCCCATCAACCCAGCAAAACTGAGCAGTGCACTTCCTCTCCCATTTGCAGACAACCATGAGACTCACCTGCCCAAAAAGCTTCCAGAGAGAGGGGCAGAGTGTCCTAAACAGAGAGAGAAAAGTAAATGGAGACAGATATATACGTCTCCCATATTCATATATAACAAGACGCTAGGAGGGTGGGCATCCATGTTTGGCTAGAAAGTCATTGGGTCCATAACATTCATATACCACAATTTACCCAGCCATTCTCCAATTGATGGGCATCCATTCATTTTCCAGTTTCTAGCCACTACAAACAGGGCTGCTACAAACATTTTGGCACATACAGGTCCCTTTCCCTTCTTTAGTATTTCTTTGGGATATAAGCCCAATAGAAACATTGCTGGATCAAAGGGTATGCACAATTTGATAATTTTTTGGGCATAATTCCAGATTGCTCTCCAGAATGGTTGGATTCGTTCACAACTCCACCAACAATGCATTAGTGTCCCAGTTTTCCCGCATCCCCTCCAACATTCATCATTATTTTTTCCTGTCATCTTAGCCAATCTGACAGGTGTGTAGTGGTATCTCAGAGTTGTCTTAATTTGCATTTCTCTGATCAATAATGATTTGGAACACTCTTTCATGTGAGTGGTAATAGTTTCAATTTCATCCTCTGAAAATTGTCTGTTCATATCCTTGGACCATTTATCAATTGGAGAATGGCTTGATTTTTTATAAATTTGAGTCAGTTCTCTATATATTTTGGAAATGAGGCCTTTATCAGAACCTTTAACTGTGAAAATGTTTTCCCAGTTTGTTGCTTCCCTTCTAATCTTGTTTGCATTAGTTTTATTTGTACAAAGGCTTCTTAATTTGATGTAATCAAAATTTTCTATTTTGTAATCAGTAATGGTCTCTAGTTCATCTTTGGTCACAAATTTCTTTCTCCTCCACAAGTCTGAGAGATAAACTATTCTATGTTCCTCTAATTTATTTATAATCTCGTTCTTTATGCCTAGGTCATGGACCCATTTTGATCTTATCTTGGTATATGGTGTTAAGTGTGGGTCCATGCCTAATTTCTGCCATACTAATTTCCAATTATCCCAGCAGTTTTTATCAAATAATGAATTCTTTTCCCAGAAGTTAGGGGCTTTGGGTTTGTCAAACACTAGATTGCTATAATTGACTATTCTGTCTTGTGAACCTAACCTTTTCCACTGATCCACTAATCTATTTCTTAGCCAATACCTGGTTTTGGTGACTGCTGCTTTATAATATAATTTTAGATCAGGTACAGCTAGGCCACCTTCATTTGATTTTTTTTTCATTAATTCCCTTGAGATTCTCGACTTTTTATTGTTCCATATGAATTTTGTTGTTATTTTTTCTAGATCAATAAAATATTTTCTTGGAAGTCTGATTGGTATAGCACTAAATAAGTAGATTAGTTTAGGGAGTATTGTCATCTTTATTATGTTCGCTCGGCCGATCCAAGAGCACTTAATATTTTTCCAATTATTTAAGTCTGACTTTATTTGTGTGGAGACTTTTTTATAATTTTGCTCATATAATTCCTGACTTTCCTTTGGTAGATAGATTCCCAAATATTTTATGGTATCAACAGTTATTCTGAATGGAATTTCTCTTTGTATCTCTTGCTGTTGGGTTTTGTTGGTGATGTATAAAAATGCTGAGGATTTATGGGGATTTATTTTGTAGCCAGCTACTTTGCTAAAATTATGAATTATTTCCAATAGCTTTTTAGTAGAATCTCTGGGGTTCTCTAGGTAAACCATCATATCATCTGCAAAGAGTGATAGTTTGGTTTCCTCATTGCCTACTCTAATTCCTTTAATATCTTTCTCGGCTCTTATTGCCGAGGCTAGTGTTTCTAATACGATATTAAATAATAATGGTGATAGTGGGCAACCTTGCTTCACTCCAGATCTTACTGGGAAAGGTTCCAGTTTTTCCCCATTGCATATGATGCTTACTGATGGTTTTAAATATATGCTCCTGACTATTTTAAGGAAAAGTCCATTTATTCCTATGCTCTCAAGTGTTTTTATTAGGAATGGATGTTGGATTTTATCAAATGCTTTTTCTGCATCTATTGAGATGATCATATGGTTTTTGTTTGTTTGGTTATTGATATAGTCAATTATGCTAATAGTTTTCCTAATATTGAACCAGCCCTGCATTCCTGGTATAAATCCTACTTGGTCATAGTGTATTATCCTGGTGACGATTTTCTGTAATCTTTTTGCTAATATTTTATTTAAGATTTTAGCATCAATATTCATTAGGGAGATTGGTCTATAATTTTCTTTCTCTGTTTTCAGCCTACCTGGTTTAGGTATCAGTACCATATCTGTGTCATAAAAGGAGTTTGGTAGGACTCCTTCAATCCCTATTTTTTCAAATAGTTTATATAACATTGGAGTTAATTGTTCTTTAAATGTTTGGTAGAATTCACATGTAAATCCATCTGGTCCTGGGGATTTTTTCTTAGGGAGTTGATTGATAGTTTGTTCTATTTCTTTTTCTGAGATGGGACTGTTTAGGATATTTACTTCTTCCTCTGTTAGTTTGGGCAAGCTATATTTTTGGAGGTATTTTTCTATTTCATTTAAGTTGTCAAATTTATTGGCATAAAGTTGGGCAAAGTAACTCCTAATTATTGCTCTAATTTCCTCTTCGTTAGTGGTGAGTTCTCCCTTTTCATTTTTAAGACTAACAATTTGATTTTCCTCTTTCCTTTTTTTTAATCAGATTTACTAAGGGTTTGTCTATTTTGTTGGTTTTTTCATAGAACCAACTCTTAGTTTTATTAATCAATTCAATAGTTTTTTTACTTTCAATTTTATTGATCTCTCCTTTTATTTTTAGAATTTCAAGTTTAGTGTTTGACTGGGGGTTTTTAATTTGTTCCTTTTCTAGCATTTTTAGTTGCAAACCCAATTCATTGACCTTCTCTTTCTCTATTTTATACAAATAGGCCTCTAGAGATATGAAATTTCCCCTTATTACCGCTTTGGCTGCATCCCATACATTTTGGTATGATGTCTCATTATTATCGTTTTCTTGGGTGAAGTTATTAATTATGTCTATGATTTGCTGTTTCACCCAATCATTCTTTAGTATGAGATTATTTAGTTTCCAATTATTTTTTGGTCTACTTCCCCCTGGTTTTTTGTTGAATGTAATTTTCATTGCATCGTGGTCTGAAAAGGATGCATTTACTATTTCTGCCTTACTGCATTTGAGTTTGAGGTTTTTATGTCCTAATATATGGTCAATTTTTGTATAGGTTCCATGAACTGCTGAAAAGAAAGTGTATTCCTTTCTATCTCCATTACATTTTCTCCAGAGATCTATCATATCTAACTTTTCTAGTATTCTATTTACCTCTTTGACTTCTTTCTTATTTATTTTGTGGTTTGATTTATCTAATTCTGAGAGTGCAAGGTTAAGATCTCCCACTATTATAGTTTTACTGTCTATTTCTTCTTGCAGCTCTCTTAGTTTCTCTTTTAAGAATTTAGATGCTACCCCACTTGGTGCATATATGTTTAATATAGATAGTGCTTCATTATCCATGCTACCCTTTAGCAAGATATAGTGCCCTTCCTTATCTCTTTTAATTAGATCAATTTTTGCTTTAGCTTGATCTGAGATCAGGATGGCTACCCCTGCTTTTTTGACTTCACCTGAAGCATAGTAGATTTTGCTCCAACCTTTTACCTTTAACCTGCATGTATCTCCCCGCTTCAGGTATGTTTCCTGTAAACAACATATTGTAGGATTCTGGCTTTTAATCCATTCTGCTAACCGCTTCCTCTTTATGGGGGAGTTTACCCCGTTCACATTTATGGTTAGAATGACCAATTCTGTATTACTTGCCATCTTGTTAACCCCGGTTTATGCTTTTCTCCCTTCTTTCCCTTTTCCCCCCCTTCCCAGTATTAAGCTTGTGAGCCCCACTTGCTTCTCCCAGCCCTCCCTTTTTAGTATCCCTCCCCCCGCCTTAGATTTCCTCCCCCTATCTTACCCCTTTCCCTCCCAGTTCCCGTATTCCCTTCCGCTTAGCTTGTTCCTTCCCTTTTCACTTTTCCCTTCTCACTTTTCAATGAGGTGGGAGAAGTTTCACCATAGATTGAATATGTCTTAAGATTTTTCACTTAAGGCCAATTCTGAAGGCAGTAAGATACCCACTATATTCATCCCCCTCCATTCTTTCTCTCAGATATAATAGGTTTCCTTTGCCTCTTCATGAGATGTACTACCCCCACTTTACCCTTTTTCTGATACAATGTCCTTTCCACATCAATTTCTAGAACAAGGTATACATATATTCTTTATACATCTATATAGTCAAAATATAGTTCCCAAGATTAATCTTTACCTTTTTAGATTTCTCTTGAGTTCTATATTTGTAGATCAAACTTTTTGTTAAGTTCTGGTTTTTTCATCAGAAATAGATGAAATTCACTTACTTCGTTGAATGTCCATCTTCTTCCCTGGAAAAAGATGCTCATTCTCGCTGGGTAAGTTATTTTTGGTTGCATACCAAGTTCCTTAGCCTTTCGGAATATCATATTCCAGGCCCTTCGGTCTTTTAATGTGGATGCTGCCAGATCCTGGGTGATCCTTATTGTGGCTCCTTGATACTTGAATTGGGTTTTTCTAGCCGCTTGTAATATTTTTTCCTTCACCTGAGGGTTCTGGCATTTGGCCACTATATTCCTTGGTGTTTTGATTTTAGGATCTCTTTCAGTGGGGGATCGATGAATCCTTTCAATGTTTATTTTTTCCTCTGTTCCTATGACTTCTGGGCAGTTCTCTTTGATAATTTCCTGGAGAATAGTGTCCAGGCTCTTTTTTTCATCATGTTTTTCTGGAAGTCCAATGATTCTCAGATTGTCTCTCCTGGATCTGTTTTCCAGGTCTGTTGTCTTCCCCAGAAGGTATTTCACATTTTTCTCCATTGTTTGATTTTTTTGGATTTGCTTGACTGATTCTTCTTGTCTCCTCGAGTCATTCAATTCCACTTGTTCAATTCTGATTTTCAGTGAAGTATTTTCTTCACACACTTTTTAAAAATCTTTTTCTAACTGTCCAATTGAGTTCTTTTGTTCTGTGGAATTTTTTTCCATTTCGCCAATTTTGTTTTCCAGTTCAACAATCCTATTTTTCAAGGATTTTACTTCTTTATCCACTCTCTCTTTAACTTTCTCCAGGCTCTTTTGCCAAGCCTCCCTCTCCTTTTCCCAAGCCTCACTCTGCTTTCCCCATTTTTCTTCTAGCTCCCTTGTGAGAGCCTTTTTAATCACTTCTATGAGGTTCATCTGTGCTGAGGAACAGATGATTTCCTCCTTTGGGGATTCACCTGGGGACTGTCTGCTTTTAGTCTCCTCAGGATTTAGAGTCTGCTCTCTATCTGTATAGAAGCTGTCAAGGGTTAAAGTCCTCTTCAGCTTCTTGCTCATTCTGTCTATTAATCAGAGACAAACTAGCAAAGAAAAGAAGAAAAAACTGGAGTCTTTCTTTGGGGGAGGGGCTGGGTATGTTATCGAGCTTCCTCTACAGACTGCAGGGGGCAGCAGCGAGGCACTAGCAGGACTGTGCTGCGCGTGCGCTCTGAGATCCCAGAGCGTGCTGAGTCACTGTGGGGCGGAAAGGGGGGGGGGGGGCGGCCAGGACCCGAGAGACTCCAGCTGTTTGGGGTTGTATTCTTCAGCCCCGGTGTTTTTAGCTTCTCTGCTGGGCTGCTGAATTGCTGCTGACTTGCTGCCGGAGTAAAGTATCCAAACCTGTAGCGAAGCTCTCCCCACAGAGACGGCTGCGATCACTCCCCACCCCCTCTCCAGTCTGCTCCCGTGCTCTCACTGCCGCTGCCCTCAGCCTGCGCCCGATCTAAAACCTCCCCAGCCCTCCAGTGAAGACAGACCTTTCTTGGCGAATCTCAAGGATGGCTTCTCTTGGTGATTTTTTGTGGGTTTTTTTTCAGTCAAGCATTGATTCAGAGGCTTGTAATGAAGTGGATAGTGAGAGAAAGCATGGAGCTTACACAGCTGTGAGCCTCCTCTCCGCCATCTTAACCGGAAGTCCCCAACTTTCAGTCTTGTACTTGTCTAGCAAATACTGTCAGTCACTCACTCAATCAACTTTTGTTAAACACCTTCTGTGTCCCAAGCACTATCAGATTCCTCTATCTAAAGGAGACAAAAGATTGCTCTCACAGTCCAGGAACTGAGATGTTAGCAAAGCTAATTCATACAATGTTAATTAGAGATGAGACAATTTGTCAGTTTATAAAATAGCCCCACAGAATTGGGGTGGTGGAAGACAGGACTCTATAAGGACTATTTATCACAGCCACCTATTGCCCATAGGAGAGTTAGTTGGAGTTTCCAATGAGCAGGTGGAGAGAGCTGAGGGGAGTGTCTGTGGTGAGAAAAGTGAGAAAAAGAGACCATCAGTTGTACCAACTTTCTGATTCAGATATAGACACTGAAAATGTAAAGGAAAACACATGGATTATTATAGGGCAGGAGAATTAAACTAGGAGCTACCTCTGTTCATGCCCAAACCTGCTACAGAAATACTGAGATTATAGCTTCAACCCATAGGGCTTGAATGTACTGGTAGCCAACCTATACATCTATTGATGTGTGTGTAAATAACTACATGTTGAAAATGGTTTTTATTTTTTGTTATGTTCATTTGATTATGTTTTATGTTACATTTATGCTATGGCAAGGCTTGTTAATTGTGGTACATATTGGTACTTATAATTCAGTTGTGTTTTATATAGGGATCTATTCGTTTTATTTAAGCTGGCTAGTTTTGCTTGGTTAAGTAGCCATCACTTTTAATTTATTGCTTGAAATATGCATGTGTATATGTACATATACGAATATATACATATACATATACATACATATATATATATACATATACACACATGAATATATACATACACACACCTACATACACACACATAGATATGCTATGTCCTCCAAAGAAGCAGGTAGAGAATCAGGCTCAAAGTTAGAAAGACTCTAATGCAAGTATTGGGAGTTGCATGATGGGACACTGCGCTCTGTGTGTGTGTGTGTGTGTGTGTGTGTGTGTGTGATGTGTGTGATCAACTTTTCCCCAAGTTCCATCTAAGAAAGATAAACTAAGTTGTCTCCCAAGCTGAATGACTCCACACTTTTCATCAGAGACATAGAAGGGATCAGGGTTTGGCAGCTCAGGGATTCATACAAAGGTGGGAGAGTGGGAGGGGAAAGGGAGGGCACAGAATGGAAAATTCAGGTATCTAGAAATAGAAATACCCCAAATTCCAAACTTATCTTGTAGAAGTCAGAAAGAGTATGTTCTGACTATCTGTGACCTGAGCAGGATCTGGGGGAGACTGTACCATGAGATATAAGGTAAGGTGCATGAGATTGAGTTCAGGAATCTGGTCTGTAGGTAGGGTGGAGTGACTGGAAACAGTGGGAGGAGAGCTTTTCTTTCTTCCCTCCCCTTTTAGCTTTTATAAGCTTCCAGTGACCAGGAGTTACAAGCTAATGTGTGTGTGTGAGAGAAAGAGTGTGAGAGGGAGAGACAGACAGACAGACAGAGAGAGACAGAGAGAGAGAGAGAGAGAGAGAGAGAGAGAGAGAGAGAGAGAGACAGAGAGAGAGACAGAGAGAGACAGAGACAGAGACAGAGAAACAGAGAGAGAGAGAGACAGAGAGAGAGACAGAGACACAGAGACACAGAGACAGAGAAAGAGTTTAGAGATTAAATCCTAGGATCCCAGGTCTAGAATAGGAAGACTGGAGGTTTTCAAGTTGTCTCCAGTCATCTAGCCGGTGAATGACAAAATCAAGATTATAGCCCACTTTTCCTGACATCATGGATTATTCTCTCTCCCTCGCCCTCATTATCTTCCTTTTCCTTGCCCAAGGTACTCAACATGTTTATGGCTCATGCACTGGAGTGTATGAAGGATTTTATGAAGTGGATGGGGAGTGCTGTTACCCTTGTAATCCAGGTAGGTGAGAAAATTCCTTATTCAAGGACAAATCATTCTCTTATTCTGGTAAATGGCTGCTTCTTTCAAGCTCTCTTCCTTTCTTCATGTGTCCATTCAAATTCCAGAATGATAGAATCTCAGAGGGGATAAGATAGAATCTTAAAGGGACTATGAGGGGAGGGAGGGGGGTGTTCTCAGAGTTTAGTAATGATGGAGGTGCAATAAGAAGGCAACAATTTGATTTAGGCATAAAAATGTGTGTGTGTGTGTGTGTGTGTGTGTGTTTATGTAAAATATTTCCACATTAGTCATGATGTAAAAGAAAACAGACCAAAAACCAAACCAGAAAGATAAAGTTTAAAAAAAAGTGCTTCAATTTGAATTCATATTGCATCAGTTCTTTCTCTGGGGAGAGAGAACATTTTGTATCATACGTCCTTCATAGTTGTCTTGGATCATTTTATTGTTAAAAATAGTCTTTATGCTCAGTTAATCATGTTACATTATCGTTGTTACTTTACAATGTTTTCATTTTGTATTGGTTTGAATAGAACTAATTGGGTGAAGATTTTTCAGTTTGAGACTAAGTCACATAATCTCTATTCCCAGAGTCAAGTCAGACCCTCAGGAAGTGAATTGATGGTTTGAAATTGTGTCTCCTTTAATCTGTAAAATAATCACTCTGAAATTGTGTCCCCTTTGATTCAGGGTCTCCTAGACTCCAGAGAGAGTCTAGGAGAAAGCATATTTTCCAGACTGGGTCTTTCTTTCTTTCTCTTTCTTTCTTTCTTTCTTTCTTTCTTTCTTTCTTTCTTTCTTTCTTTCTTTCTTTCTTTCTTTCTTTCTTTCTTTTTTTCTTTCTTTCTTTCTTTCTTTCTTTCTTTCTTTCTTTCTTTCTTTCTTCCTTTCTTTCTTTCTTTCTTTCTTCCTTTCTTCCTTCCTTCCTTTCTTCCTTCCTTCCTTCCTTCCTTCCTTCCTTCCTTCCTTCCTTCCTTCCTTCCTTCCTTCCTTCCTTCCTTCCTTCCTTCCTTCCTTCCTTCCTTTCTATTATGGCTTTTTATTTACAAGTTATATGGTGTTGAGGTGTGGGAAAAGGGGAAGACATCCCCTCTGTTTGGAGAGGCAAGTCCAATAGGAAAGAATTCACGAACCCTAAAACTGTGGCAAAAAGGAAGTTTTATTGTTCATTAAGAAAGAGACTTTCTTAGCAGGCAAAATTCCTAATTAGGAATTTAGCAAAGGTGTGTTAACAGATCCCTGTTCTATAGGTAAGTCTTGTCCTGGGAGCTGAGGAGCAGTTTGAGCTGACTATGAAGCCTAGGTCTCCAATTGAATAAGCTATTAGGCATGGTTGTGGACTAATTTTCAATTCAATAGAGAGTGCAACTATTCCTGGCCAAGATTTCTAACTGAATGAAACCACTTACCTTAGTTCCCGGGTGGGGGGGAGGGGGCAGTTCCAGAAGAGAGTTTCTCAGTATTCACTCCTATTGCTTCTCCCCAAAAGTCAAGGGGAACACAATTTGCATCAATGATATATATGTAGTGTTGCCTATTTAACTCATTCTTGATGTTAGTAGGTTAGTAGAAAAAGCTCTCTTCCCCTCTTTAATGCCTCTGTGTCTATTCTGCCTCTGCATCTCATTTGTAGAGCATAATTACTATTTTTATCTTAACTAGGCCCCACTCTTTTTTTTTTTTTTTGAGTTGTCCAATTGTTGATGTCAATTTTAAACATATGGTTACATTTCCCATGTTAGAAAAACAAAACCAAACCAAAACATGAGCAATTGTGCATGTTGAGTTCTTTGAAACTAATCTTTGATATTGCCTCATTTATTAAATTTTCTATTGAGTTCAGGCTTGATTGATAGAAAGTCCTGAAAATTGCAAGTTCATGGAATATTTATTTTTTCTTGTCCAATATTATAGATAAATTTGCTGGATACGATATTTTTGGCTGCAGTTCTAGTTCTTTTGGTTGTTGGTAGATATGATTCCAGCACCTGTGGCCTTTCATTGTGGCTGCTGCTAAGTCTTCTACAATTCTAATTGTAGCTCCAGAGTATTTGAATTTTTTTTTCTTGTTTCTTGCAAGATTTTTTCTTTGATCTGGGGGTTTCAAAATTGCCATCATATTCCTATGTGTTTTCTGTTGGGGATCTTTTTCTTCTCGAAGGGCAGCCAGGTGATCAAAGTTCAGATCTTTTATTATTTCCAATATAGCCCAGTTAGCTTAGAGGCCTATCTCTCTGCTTGGTTCCAAGAGCTCTTGCCACTTTGTCCTTTGCTTCTGCCTCTGCTTTCTTCAGCCTCCAGCCAGCTCCAATCTTCATGTCATTCCGGTGAAATCTCGACTTGTAGCGTCTTCACTCTCTAGAACCTCTTCGACTGGCCCATTGGCCTTTTTATGCTCCTTTCAGAGGGAGGGATTATGGGTTTTCTCCTATAGTGCTCTCTGGCCCAAAGCTTCAAGGGAGGTGTGAACTCATTGAACTCCAATGAGTAAAGGTGTGAACACAAGCCTTGTATTAATTAGTTCTACTTAGTACCTTGTTTCAGGTTCTGCCCAAAACATCTTCTTGTAAGATCAGATCAACTCTAATCAGTTAGCAGTTAGTAAAGATTCCAACATCTCCCCCTTTCTTTTGTTTTAAATCATAGGGGGTTTCTGAGGGGGTACACATAAATCCATCCATATGGGCCAGAACTTTGTAACAGATATACATGGTATACATAAATCCATCAATATGGGAGGCATTATACATAATTTACATAAGCACATAGCAATATAACACAGGCTAGTAGTAATGTAACAAATAACAAGAATCAATCTGAAAATTTACACATGTCCATAAGTCCAAGAGCTCTCTCCAAGTGTCACCAAATCCAAAGGTCTGGTCCTTCAGCCTCTGACTCTGCTTTCTTCTGCCTCCAACCAGCTCCAGTCTTCATGTCATTGCGGTGAAATCTCGACTTGTAGTGTCTTCACTCTCCAGAACCCCTTCGACTGGCCCATTGGCCTATTTATGCTCCTTCCAGAGAGAGGGATTATGGGTTTTCTCCCATAGTGCTCTCTGGCCCAAACCTTCAAGGAGGTGTGAACTCATTGAACTCCAATGAGTAAAGGTGTGAACACAAGCCTTGTATTAATTAATTCTACTTAGTACCTTGTTTCAGGTTCTGCCCAAAACATCTTCTTGTAAGATTAGATCAACTCTAATCAGTTAGCAGTTAGTAAGGATTCCAACAGTTTTCCATATTTTTAAATATTTTTATTTCTATTTTCCCCTCATGTTCTCTCACTTCAGGATAATTTTCTTGGATTATTTCTTGCATTGTTGTGTCAAGGTTTTCTTTTTGGTTACAACTTTCTGGCAGTCCAATTATTATTATAATTTCTCTCCATACATTCTCCAGATCTGTTATTATTTTTATAAGATGTTTCATATTCTATTCAATTTTTTCATTCTTTGGAATGTTTTGTTATTTCTTGGTCTCTCATCGCTTCACTGGCTTCTCCTTGCCCAATTCTAATTTTCAAAGAGTTATTTTCATCTTTAGACTTTGTATGTCTTTTTTTAGTTGATTACCCTTTTTTAAATAATCTGGTTTTTAAAATTTTTTCTCAATTTCTCTCATTTGATTTTTATATTCATTTTTGAGTTCTTCTGGGTAGGGAGCCATTTCATGTTACTCTTTGGAACTGAAGAAGCTGCTCATGATTTCTTAAAGCACAATAATATTCCATCATATTATGTACCATTACTCAATTGATGGGCATCTCTTCAGTTTCCATTTCTTTGGCACCAGAAAAGAGCTGCTATAAATATTTTTGAATATATAGATTTTTTTGTCTTTGGGCAGGTTTAATTTTTTTTATTTTAAACTTAAGTACATATACACATACACAGCAGACCAAATAAGAGGATTCAATATAAAAGAATAAATTTTGGAAGAAGAATTCTGGGAAGATAGTAGAGTAAGTTGGTAAATTGCAAGCTCTACAAATTTCCCCCACAAATACAACAAATTTGCACCTCAGAGAGAACATAGAATGGTGAAAAATCAAGACTTGGGATAGAAAAAGAGTTTGATCAAGACAGCCTAAAAAGATACAAAGAAAGACACAGAACTAGGGGCTAACTCCAGTGAAGTGCAAATACTGCCAGGCTATCCCCACTGAAATACCAAGTGGAAAGCTAAGAGGGCTACCTAGGTGTGTATGGAACCTCAGCTAGAACCATAGACTTTTACTTCCTGAACTGCATGTGGAGTCTGAGTCTGGAAAGACTGAATGAAGCTCAACTGATTAGGAACACTAGGTCTAGATATGCGACAGAGATGTGGCACTGGGCAAGAAGCAACTAGCACTCAGTGAGTGCAGAGGCAGTAAGGTAGGGTGCTGCTGGATATGGGGACTTGCTGGAAGGTGGAGCTCTTGGTTTGGGGTTCCTAGTCAGAGGGTAGAGAGGGAGGCCAGACACCATTCACCCTTACCCTAGGATTAGAGGCACTTACATTAATGCATCTTATTTTTTTTTAAAAAATGAACTGCCAAAGTAGAAAGAACCCTTCCATAAAATTTTACTATGGGAACAGAGAAGACTGACATTCATCTTCAGGACACTGAAGGAAAAGAGCTTCTTCTGCCCCAAAGAGTAACTTTAAATGGCTTGCTACCCAGAAAGAATTTATAGAATACAAGAAATACCAAAACAAATTCTAAAGAATTCTTTTTTTTTTTTTTTAGTATATGTGCTGTCAAAACAAGCACCTCCTTTATTTATTTTTTTTTTTAGATATTGACTCGTCATATTCTAATCAGATCTGTGCCTACTGAGAAATTTCTGAATTACAAATATCATCATGCCATGAAGGAATGTAAGCAGTTTAACCTTATTTGGTCTTTAAGATGACCCTTTCTTATTTACCTTTTTATGTCTTTCTTGAGTCTTACAAGAAAATCTTTTTTTTTTCCTATTCAGCTCTGGTCTTTTAACCAGGAATACTAAAAAGTCCTCTGTTGCATTAAATATCCATTTCCCCCTCTAAATAATTATACTCAGTTTTTCTGGATAAATGATTCTTGTTTGTAATCCTAGCCCTTTTGTCCTACAGAATATCTTGTTTAATAGAGAAACTGCTAAATTTTGTGTTATCCTAATTGTAGCTCTGGCTGCTTACAATAGTTTCTTCTTGGCCTTGGATATCTGGAATGCTACTATATATTCTGTATTTTTTTTCTGGTTACACATGTATGTTAGCTTTTTTAAATGCACATTTCTTTATGAATCTTGTTGGAAGAGAAAAATCAGAACAAAAGAGAAAAATCATGAGAGAGAAAAAAAAAGAAAAAAAAACAAGTAAACATAGCATGTGTTGATTTACATTCAGTCTCCAATGTTCTAGATAAAGATGGTTCTGCTTGTTTCACTCAGTATCAGTTCACCTAAACCTTTTCAGGCCTTTCTAAAAGTAGCTTGCACATCACTTTTTATAGAACAGTAATATTCCATTATCTTCATATACTACAACTTATTCAGCCATTCCCCAATTGTTGGGCAACTCCTCATTTTCCAATTCCTTGTTACCACAAAAAGAACTGCTACACACATTTTTGCACATGTGGATTCTTTCCCCCTCCTTTATGATTTATTTCCTTGAGATACAAACTCAGTAATGGCATGCTAGGTCAAAGGATATACACAGTTTGATATCCTTTGGCATAATTCTAAATTTCTCTCCAGATATTTGGGTCATTTCTACTATAATATTCTTTTTTTTTCTACTATAATATTTTGAGAAATATCATTTTAGCATCTGTTTAAGGAGGTGATTGGTGGTTTCTGTCCATTTTTATTTTATCCTCAGCTCTAAAATATCAGGAATGTTTTCCCTGATAATTTCTTGAAAGATGATATTTACTTATTTTATTTTCTCAACAGGCATACAAATGCAAGCCCTATTATCCTGTCCATTATTTAATTGTGAATCAGACAGAAATTACATAACTTCCCTGTGGTTACAGAACAAATATCTGGGACTGGATTTGAACTCAGGTCTTCATGAATCCAAGCCTGGTGTTATATCTACTGTAACCACCTAGCTATATTATTTCATCTGACTTCTCACACTTTCCTATTCCAATCAAATTAGCCACCTGGCTGCTTTGGACATTGATGTCATTCCCAAATCTCTACATGTTTTGCATTATCAGAGGTCCTTTTTGTTTGGAATACTTCCCATGACTCTAAATCCCTTCAATGTATAACTCAGACAAGACCTTCTCCATAAGGTCTTTTTATGATTCTCTCTCCCCTTCAAAAAATTATTTGTCTTTAACATTATTTTTTAAATTCTGAGTTCCAATTTCTTTTTCTGTCTCAGTCCTGCTCCCATCCCATGAGAGCATATGCAACATGGACTTATTTATATATGTGGAATCATGTAAAACATTTCCATACTAGTCATGTTGCAAGAAAAAGAAGAAAGTGAAAAATACTATTTTTTAATTTTGTGCTCAGAATTCATCTGATTTCCTCTCTTTCTCTGGGCATGTGTTCTTTCCTTCCTCCTTCTTCTCCCTTTCTCTATTTCTCTCGTTGTCTCTGTGTGTGTGTGTGTGTGTGTGTGTTGTCTGTCTGTGTGTCTTTCTTTATCTTTCTTTGTCTCTCTCTCTCTCTGTTTTTGAGATCCTTTCCAGTTCTGATATTTTGGGTTGAAATTGAGGGATGAATGTGCACCCCTCCTAATTTTAATAATAAACCATGCTAAGTTACATAAGTAGCCTTGGGAGCTTCCTGAACCTGGTCTAGAGTGTTCATATGGAGTTATCAAGAGGAAATGAGATTGGAGAGCAGTGGCTTCTGCAAGGAGATGTTCTGTGCCTTGTTTTTAATGCTTACTCTTTGTTATCTTTAGGTTACAAACGAAAAGGGGCATGTAACACAATGAATGGCACCTTCTGTATACCTTGTAGTGCTGGAACCTACACCACACACAAGCATGTCCTGAAGAACTGTCGCCAATGTAAAGTCTGTAACTCTGGTAAGAAATTCTTCAGGGGCTTTAGGGTCAACTAAGACCCTGGATCTAACCCAGAGTTTGTCCTACGGTGGATACTGTAGCTGGGTTCAGAGAAAGTTAAAAGTCTTGGATTTACCAGACAAGATGGGATAGGTGGGATGTCTATAGCCCAGTGAACAGGACCTAGAGCAGGAAAAGAGGCAGGGAAAATGCTTTGCTAGCAGTTGGGAGAGCTGGGTTCCATTCCAGGCTTTTCCTTCTATGGCCTTGGTCAAGTCATGTACACTCTTTCAACATCAGTTTGCACATCTATAACATAGGGATTTAGACTATTTCCTAAGATCCTAGAGCATGATATTTCTTTTTTTTTTTAATAAAGTTTTTTTGTTTTTAAAACATAAGCATGGATAATTTTTCTTTTTTTTTTCTTTTTTTCTCTTTCATCTTTATCTTTTTATTTTTCTTTTGAGTCTTGTATTTGAAGATCAGATTTTCTATTCACCTCTGATTTTTCTCAGCACAAATTATTTTTATTTTATTTTATTTTATTTAATAATAACTTTATATTGACAGAATCCATGCCAGGGTAATTTTTTTTACAACATTATCCCTTGTACTCACTTCTGTTCCGATTTTTCCCCTCCCTTCCTCCACCCCCTTCCCCAAATGGCAAGCAGTCCTATATATGTTAGATATGTTGCAGTATATCCTAGATACTATATTTGTTTGCAGAACCGAACAGTTCTCTTGTTGCACAGGGAGAATTGGATTCAGAAGGTAAAAATAACCCGGGAAGAAAAACAAAAATGCAAATAGTTTAATTTTTCAACATTGACCCTTGCATAGCATTGTGTTTCAGATTTTCCCTTCCTTCCCTCCACTCCTTCCTCAGATGGCAAACAATTCAATATATGTTATACATGCCAAAATATATGTTAAATCAAATATATGTAAACATATTTATACAATTCTCTTGCTGCATAAGAAAAATCAGATCAAAAAGGAAAGAAAATGAGTAAAAAAAATGCAAATGAACAACAGCAAAGAGTGAAAATGCTATGTTGAGAACCACCCTCAGTTCCCACAGTCCTCTCTTTGGGGGCAGATGGCTCTCTTCCTCACAAGATCATTGGAACTGTCATCAGTCATCTCATTGTTGGAAAGAGTCATGTTCATCAGTACTGATCATCATATAATATTGATGTTGCCATGTGCAATGATCTCCTGGTACTTAGAACATGGTACGTCACACTTAGGAAACACAAGGTAGTTTATTTATTCACACTCTCTCACACAATCCTAGAACATCCAAATTGGAAGGAACCTCAGAAACCAGTGCTTAAAATGTCCAGGATTGTGAAGAGGTTTATCAGCAGATCGGGTCCTCAGAAACTTGTGAAAGAAGCTGAGCTAGGCCCTAGAGCCACCCAGCTCCTTAAATATTAATGTCTACAGTTTTCTGACCCCTAGCCATAGGAGTAGGAGGATTATTCCAAAATCTCTGTTTCTTCCTGATGGCCCAAAATCTCTCCCTGTAACTCCCAGTTGGTCTCATGTTCCTAATGGTGTTCTACCACTTCAAATTACTTTCTCCCTCTCTTCTGATCATTCCCTTGCTGTCTTTCAGGGAGATATTATGTTAAGGAATTAATTCATGTTAGACTGTGAATCACTGCTAATATTGCCCTGTAATAGGGTTTTGAATGAATTTTTAAAGATGAATTTTCACCCATAGTAATAGGAGGATGCTTTTCAAGAACAAAGAACATCTCCTCCCCTTTCTATCCCATTTTACCCCTGAATCCTAGGTGGGTCAGTGCTACATCAGGTAGGAGAAGGGCATATGTATCCTTGTGGGTGGGTGGGTGGGATTGGACAGAAAGAGGGCAGGGGAATGCTAAGTGGTGGAGCTGATTTTCTGCTCTCTAACCCACTTTAGCTCTGAGTATTCTGAAATTTCAGCTTCTCTATTTGAACAGACTGTTCTGCATAACTGGGAAATCACCTTAAACATGCCAAAATTCTTGACAATATAAAGCACTGGGGACTCTCCTGGTTTTGTTTTTGTTTTTGTTTTTGTTTTTGTTTTTGTTTTTTTTTTTTTTGCTTCACCATTTCTCCTTTTTTTGCTTCTCCCATGATCCAGGATTATTCACCTACTTCCCTCAGAGTATCTCCTCTCCTTAGTCCACATGGAAGGGATTAATAAGTAACAGACTTAGAGCTGAAAAATGCCAGAGAAGTCATTTCATCTAGGACTCTCATCTTACTGAAGAAACTGATCCCAGAAAAGTTGGGATCTGACCAAAATCACAAAGCAGTAAATAGCAGAGCCAGTATTTGACCTAAGATCCCATGATGGCAAGTTAACTTTTTGCTCAGAGCTTTTCATCTTTCCCTCCTCCTTTCTCAGGCACATCCCTTTTCAGAGTTTGAAAAGGTTTTCATCCCCAGTATTGCCACCAGGTGATGCATAGGGAAGAGTTCTAGATTAGAAGTTAGAGATACTGGGTTCAAAACTTAGCTCTTTCATTTATTACCTGTATGATGTTGGGCAAGCGAGTCAATAAGCATCCAATAAGCAAATACTGTGTTTTAAGCCTTGTGTTAAGTGCTGGGGATACCAAGAAAAACCTTGGAACATAATGAGGTACATACCATGACAGCCCTCTGTACAAACGTAGTATAGGCAGGGTGATGAATTGTTGTGTCCTACTTTCTAGAGCCCCCAAGTTGGGGTGATTAAAATATTGAATCCAGCTTTCTAGAACTCCACACCATACCTTCCTAATGGAGAAGTGATGAGTCAGGACTCCCAAGGATGGTGGAAAAATGGAGTTTGTTTATTTCAAGGGCTTTCCACTTTATATAATGTAACAAAAACAATACTGTGCATGTGTGACCATAAATATCTTGCTATTGTATGTAGTTTGTCACCTGGTATCACTCTTTCACATGCTATCACTCTGCTTCAATCTCCACACAGGTTGTCACTGCCCCCTGACTTCTCAGGAAGGCTGATAGCCTTTAGGAGAGATGGAAAGTCGAACCAGACATTGTTAACAAGTTCCCTCTGGGCTGAAGGTTTTTATACCTCACCCAGAGTTCCCCCACTGACTGTGTCCCTCTACATCTCACCTTTCTTTTTTTTTTTTAGTTGAAGTAGGTATATACTAGTGGTTAAGTGGTTAAATTCATTACCATGGGAGGAATCACACAGGCAAGTTGTAATATCATACAAACAAGTAGTAACATAAACAATGTGAATATACAAAATACCATAAAGATTTGCCTGAGTCCCAGAAAAAAGGTGTAAAAAATAACCATCAATTCACAATATGCCTCCTTCAGCAGTCAAGAAATAATCCAAAAACAATCTATTGTCCATCACTTCATGTGTCAGGGAATCCAATGATTCCTGCAGGTTTTGAAGTCCCGCACCAATCTTTTTTTTTTTTCAGAGTATCATTCCCATTTATTGTAATTCCATTTTAAAATTTTTAGTCAAAGCTTTTTATTTTATTTATTTTTTATTTATATTATTTATTTTTGTTTATAAATAAAGCTATTTATTTTTTAAATATATGCACAGATAATTTGCAACATTCACTCTTTTTTAAAATAACTTTTTATTGACAGAACCCATGCCAGGGTAATTTTTTTTACAACATTACCCCTTGCTGCACTCACTTCTGTTCTGATTTTTCCCCTCCCTCCCTCCATCCCCTTCCCCAGACGGCAAGCAGTCCTATACATGTTAAATAGGTCACAATATATCCTAGATACAATATATGTGTGCAGAAGTGAACAATTCTGTTGTTGCACAGGGAGAATTGGATTCAGAAGGTAGAAATAATCTGGGAAGAAAAACAAAAATGCAAACAGTTTACATTCATTTCCCAGTGTTCTTTCTTTGGGTATAGCTGCTTCTGTCCATCATTTATCAATTGAAACTGAGTTAGATCTTCTCTTTGTTGAAGAAATCCACTTCCATCAGAATACATCCTCATACAGTATCATTGTTGAAGTGTATAATGATCTCCTGGTTCTGCTCATTTCACTTAGCATCAGTTCATGTAAGTCTCCCCAAGCCTCTCTGTATTCATCCTGCTGGTCATTTATTTATTTTTTTTTCCAGAGGACCAGAAGCTTTTATTCCTTGTTTTTGTTTTACAACTTTCACTCAATCAAAGGCAATTATGAGCTGGGTCACTGAGACTCAAGTCCAAATGTCCTATATCAAATCCATAGGTCACTTAAATCCAATTCACTTACAAGTCATCATTCTCCTGAAGACTTTTGTCCTCTTGAGAATGAAGGACAAACAACTATTTCCCTCTATTCTGCCATGTGTGCTGCTTCCTTTATTTGATAAGGAAACAAAGGGCACTGAGACTTACCTAAGGTCAAAAATAATAACACCTCATATTTATGTAGTATGTCATAGAATCCATGGCTGATTTAGTCCAACCTTGAAGAGAAAATGTCCCTTTTATCATGAGAGTGCTCATCCAGCTTTTATGTGAAATTCTCTCTTTTTTTTTTAATTTTATTTTATAATAACTTTTTATTGACAGAATCCATGCCAGGGTAATTTTTTTACAACATTGTTCCTTGCACTCACTTCTGTTCCTATTTTTCTTTTATGCTGTCGACAGTTATTTTGAATGGAATTGCTCTTTGTATCTCTTGCTGTTGGATTTTGTTGGTGAGGTATAAAAATGCCGAGGATTTGTGAGCATTTATTTTGTATCCTGCAACTTTGCTAAAGTTATGAATTATTTAATAGCTTTTAGTAGAATCTCTGGGGTTCTCTAAGTATACCATCATATCATCTGCAAAGAGTGATAGTTTGGTTTCCTCATTGCCTACTCTAATTTCTTTAATCTCTTTCTTGACTCGTATTGCCAAAGCTAGCATTTCTAATACAATATTGAATAATAATGGTGATAGTGGGCAACCTTGCATATTGCTTGCTTGTTGGTTTTTTCATAGAACCAACTCTTAGTTTTATTAATTAATTTAATAATATTATTGCTCTGTAAGAAATGATCAGCACAATGAATACAGAGAAGATTGGCGAGACTTACATGAACTGATGCTAAATGAAATGAGCAGAACCAGGAGATCATTATATACCTCAACAATGATACTGTATGAGTTTGTATTCTGATGAAAGTGGATTTCTTTGGCAAAGAGAACTAACTCAGTTTCAATTGATCAAGGATGGACAGAAGCAGCTACACCCAAAGAAAGAACACTAGAAAATGAACGTAAACTGCTTGCATTTTTGTTTTTCTTCCTAGGTTATTTTTACCTTCTGAATCCAATTCTTCCTGTGCAACAAGAGAACTGTTCAGTTCTATACACATATATTGTATCTAGGATACACTGTGACATATTTAACTTGTATAGGACTGCTTGCCATCTGGAGGAGGGTTGAAGGAAGGGAGGGGAAAAGTCAGAACAGAAGTGAGTGCAAGGGATAATGTGTTTAAATCCTAGTGTTAACTCAACTTGAAACAAGAGATAACTCAAGGGAGATGTTAGAATCCTAGTGCTAACTCAATGTAATTGACACAATACTTGTGTTCACACCTTTACTCATTGGAGTTCACAAGTATAGGAGTTTCACAAAGTAAACTTTGTGACTTTGTGAATTCACATCTCCCTTAAGTGTGCCTCCAGAAGGAGGAGTCAACCTTTGGGAAATCATATATAAGAGGCTCTTAGCTTTGGGTTAGTTAGTTACTTCGAGAGAGTTCAGCTAAATTAATACTGGGCACTGAAAAGGCAAATTTTTTCATATCCTCCTTATCTAGAGGAATAGAATAGAAACAATCCTTGATGTCCATAACCCAAAGAGGCCATTCTCTAGGCAACTGAGTAGGAGATGGAAGTCCAGGCTGAAGAGTTCTCATAGTTTCCATCTGTTCATTTACCTTTCTTAAATCACTTAATATCCTCAATTTTTTGAAAAAAATCCCCATCAATCTGTGGGAAAGAGACATTTTACAGCAGATAGGATTAAAATTAAGAACTTCCACTAAACAGGGCTGCTGTTGAAAGCCTGCCAGCACTCTCACAGGTTTCTATTCAGTGGAAAACTGATACACCAGTGTGGGTAGAACAGTGGCCCTTAACAAGAGATAAAATTTAGGCCTTAGTAGATATAGTGCAAGAGCAACTTGACCAAGGACACTTACAACCTTCTCTGAGTGCTTGAAATTCTCCAGTATTTATTGTAAAAAAGAAATCTGGAAAATGAAGGATGTTAAGTGATTTAAGAAAGGTAAATGAACAGATGTAAACTATGGGAACTCTTCAGCCTAGACTTCCATCTCCTACTCAGTTGCCTAGGAAATGGCCTCTGGATTATAGACATCAAGGATTGTTTCTATTCTATCCCTCTAGATAAGAAGGATATGAAAAGATTTGCCTTTTCAGTGCCCAGTGTTAATTTAGCTGAACTCTCTCGAAGTAACTAACTAATCCAAAGCTAAGAGCCTCTTTCTATATGATTTCCCAAAGGTTGACTCCTCCTTCTGGAGGCACACCTAAGGGAGGTATGAATTCACAAAGTTACAAAGTTTACTTTGTGAAACTCCCATACTTGTGAACTCCAATGAGTAAAGGTGTGAACACAAGCATTGTATCAATTACATTGAGTTAACACTAGGATTCTAACATCTCCCTTGAGTTATCCCTTGTTTCAAGTTGAGTTAACACTAGGATTCCAACAATAATGTTGTAAAAAAATTACCCAGGCATGGGCTCTGTCAAAAAAAAAAAAAGTTATAATTAATTCAATAGTTTTTTTTTTTTTTTTTTACTTTCAATTTTATTGATATCTCCTTTTATTTTTAGAATTTCAAGTTTAGTGTTTGAATGGGGGTTTTTAATTTCTTCCTTTTCTATCATTTTTAGTTGCAAGTCCAATTCATTGACCTTCTCTTTCTCTATTTTATGCAAGTAGGCCTCTAGAGATATGAAATTTCCCTTTATTACCACTCTGGCTGCATCCCATACATTTTGGTATGATGTCCCATTATTGTCGTTTTCTTGAGTAAAGTTATTAATTATGTCTATGATTTGCTGTTTCACCCAATCATTCTTTAGTATAAGATTATTTAGTTTCCAATAATTTTTTGGTCTACTTTCCCCTGGCTTTTTGTTGAATGTAATTTTCATTGCATTGTGGTCTGAAAAGGATGCATTTACTATTTCTGTCTTACTGCATTTGAATTTGAGGTTTTTATGTCCTAATATATGGTCAGTTTTTGTATAGGTTCCATGAACTGCTGAAAAGAAAGTGTATTCCTGTATCCATTTAGTTTTCTCCAGAGATCTATCATGTCTAACTTTTCTAGTATTCTATTTACCTCTTTGAGTTTTTTCTTATTTATTTTGTGATTTGATTTATCTAATTCTGAGAGTGCAAGGTTGAGATCTCCCACTATTATAGTTTTGCTGTCTATTTCTTCTTGCAGCTCTCTTAATTTCTCTTTTAAGAATTTAGATGCCACACCACTTAGTGCATATATGTTTAATATTGATATTGCTTCATTATCTATGCTACCCTTTAGCAAGATATAGTGCCCTTCCTTATCTCTTTTAATTAGATCAATTTTTGCTTTTGCTTGATCTGAGATAAGGATGGCCACCTCTGCTTTTCTGACTTCACCTGAAGCATAGTAGATTCTGCTCCAACCTTTTACTTTTACTCTGCATGTATCTCCCTGTGTCAGGTGTGTTTCCTGTAAACAATGTATTGTAGGATTCTGGCTTTTAATCCATTCTGCTAACCGCTTCCTCTTTATGGGGGAGTTTACCCCGTTCACATTTATGGTTAAAATGACCAATTCTGTATTACTTGCCATCTTGTTAACCCCTGTTTATGCTTTTCTCCCTTCTTTTCCCCTTACCCCCTTCCCCAGTATTAAACTTGTGAGCACCACTTGCTTCTCACAGTCCTCCCTTTTTAGTATCCCTCCTCCTACCTTATAGTTCCTCCCCCTATCTTACTCCTTTTCTTCACAGTTTCCATATTCCATTCTGCTTAGCTTATTCCTTCCCTTTTCACTTTTCCCTTCCCACTTTTCAATGAGGTGGGAGAAGTTTCACCATAAATTGAATATGTTTAAAATTTTTCTCTTAAAGCCAATTCTGATGGCAGTAAGAAATCCACTATATTCAGCCCCCTCCATTCTTTCTCTCAGATATAATAGGTTTCCTTTGCCTTTTTGTGAGATGTAGTACCCTTACTTTACCCTTTCCCAGGTACAATGTCCTTTCCACCTCTAGTTTCTAGAACACGGTATATATGTATTCTTTATACATTTTTATAACAGAAATATAGTTCCCAATATTTCTTTTTACATTTTTAGGTTTCTCTTGAGTTCTATATTTGTAGATCAAAGTTTTTGTTAAGTTCTGGTTTTTTCATCAAAAATAGGTGAAATTCACTTATTTCATTGAATGACCATCTTCTTCCCTGGAAAAAGATGGTCATTCTGGCTGGGTAAGTTATTTTTGGTTGCATATCGAGTTCCTTAGCCTTTCAGAATATCATATTCCAGGCCCTTCAATCTTTTAATGTGGAGGCTGCTAGATCCTGGGTAATCCTTATTGCAGCTCCTCTATATTTGAATTGGTTTTTTCTAGCCGCTTGCAGCATTTTTTCCTTCTTCTGAGGGTTCTGGCATTTGGCCACTATATTTCTTGGTGTTTTGATTTTAGGATCCCTTTCAGTAGGTGATCGATGAATTCTTTCAATGTCTATTTTACCCTCTGTTTCTATGACTTCTGGGCAGTTCTCTTTGATAAGTTCCTGGAAAATAGTGTCCAGGCTCTTTTTTTCATCATATTTTTCTGGGAGTCCAATAATTCTCAAATTGTCTCTCCTAGATCTATTTTCCAAGTCTGATGTTTTCCCAAGAACGTATTTCACATTTTTTTCCATTGTTTGATTTTTTTGGTTTTGCTTGACTGTTTCTTGTCTCCTCAAGTCATTCAATTCCATTTGTTCAATTCTGATTTTCAATGAAGTATTTTCTTCACTCACTTTTTTATATCTTTTTCTAATTGGACTAATTTTCCAATTGAGTTTTTCAGTGAGTTCTTTTGTTTTATGGAATTTTTTTTCCATTTCACCAATTTTATTTTTTAGAGAGCTATTTCCTGTTTCCAGTTCACTAATTCTATTTTTCAATGATTTGATTTCTTTATCCACTCTGTCTTTAAATGAGTATGATGACTTCTCCAGACTCTCTTGCCAAGCCTCCCTCTCCTTTTCCCACTTTTCTTCTAACTCTCTTGTGAAAGTCTTTTTAATTTCTTCTATGAGATTCATCTGTGCTGAGGAACAGATGCTCTCCTCCTTTGGGGATTCACCTGGAGACAGTCTGTTTTTAGTCTCCTCAAGGTTTAGAGTCTGCCCTCTATCCATATAGAAGCTGTCAGTGATTAAGGTCCATTTCAATTTTTTGCTCACTTTGTCAAAGAAGAATCAAAGGTAAACTAGCAAAGAAAAAGAGGAAAAAAAAAGCTAAAATGAATCTTCTTTCTTTTTGGGGCTGGGTGGTGTTACCAAGCTTCCTCTACAGACTACGGTCGGCAGCAGTGAGGTACTAATAGGACAGTGATGGCTGTGCTGTGCCTGTACTCTGAGACTCCGAGAGCATGCTGAGACACTGTGGAGGAGGGCTGGCCAGGTCCTGAGAGATTCCAGCTGTTTGGGGTTGTATTCTTCACCCCCTGTGTTTTTAGCTTCTCTGCTTGTCTGCTGGCTTGCTGCCAGGGCAAAGTATCCAATCCTATAGCAAAGCTCTCCCCGCAGAGATTGCTGAGATCACACCCCACCCTCCTCAGGTCTGCTAGGCTGTGAGCTGCCTGCCGTGTCCTTGCTGCCACTGCCTGCCCTCAGCCTGTGCCTGATCTAAAACTGTACCTGCCCTCGAGCAAAAACAGACCTTTCCTGGCAAATTTTAAGGATGTCTTCTCTTGGTAACTATTTGTGGGGTTTTTTTTCCAGTCAAGCATTAATTCAGAGGCTTGTCATGAAATGAATTCTGAGAGAAAACATGTTGCTTACGCAGCTGTGTGCCTCCTCTCCACCATCTTGGCCGGAAGTCCATCCTGCCACCAGTCTTATTCAGAATTATTTTTGATGTTCATGAATGCACAAAGCATTAACTGCCAGGCTCTTTAAGTGGTGCGCACAGTCAGCAATGGAACCACCTGATGCCTCCAGAGTCCTCTCCTTTGCCCTGAGGGTCCTCTCCCTTTCTGTTTCTTTTCAATGGACAACCATCTGATTTCTTCTCCATTTCCAGAGCCATAAGTATACTATCTCCCTTAAGCAGTTACCCTATCTGGTCCATTCCATTCACCACTTTCTGGATCTCTCCACATCACCTGGAGATCACCTAAAGATAGTGGAGCTGCTCGCACTGAACACTGCCCTTCTGGAAGATTATGACACCTGTCTGCTGAAGCTAGTGCATCTCCAGCAAAAATAAAAAATAAATAATACATAAAGTTAAATTTAGAAGTCCTTTAGGGTTACCTATGGCTCCCTCTCTCTTTTATTTTTGGAGGAGCATCTTGATCCTGGATTCTGTTGTTGAGAGTCAAAATCTCGATAAATATCACCAAATTGCATTTCAGGAGTGTGTATCAGTGGACCTGATGCTACTACTTCTCCTGGGTGATAGATCACACATTGCCTACCTATATTAGTGACTAGGATATTAACTACATATTCCCCAATTTCCCAAATCAGTATATGGATAGATACTGTTTTGTAAGCACTTTTAGGAAGTGAAGTGGTTAAGTGAACTGTATGTGGAGGCAAGGATCCATAGGCTGGACAGGGACAGGTTTCAGCTCTTCATGGGATATCTCAATAGTTCCAGCTGTATACAACTCTATTCTTCCCAATTGTAATCCCTTTCCCCCATCAAGTTGCTTCTTAGGTCACTGATCATGTCTGAGTACTAAACTTTTAAAGACTCTCTAGGTGTAGTAGTGTCTGCTATCATGCCCCAAG
>MU176946.1:99166-134918 GCA_016696395.1 Antechinus stuartii
TTTTTTTTTTTTTTTTTTTTTTTTTTTTTTTTGGCCTGGGGACCTGGAGCTGAGCCCGCTTTCTATTTCCCCAAGTCAATCTAAATTCTGTTTCCCAGTGGAAGCCCTTGTTGCATTTTGGACATGGGGTTTTGGGTCTTGTTCTCCCATTCTGCGTTTTCACTTTATCTTTTTGCCAACGTTGAGCTTTTAGATACCCTATTTTACCACTTGGAAAGCACTGACGAGTCTCTCTGGAAGCCCTTTCCCAAAAGGGACCCTGTCTTCCCATGTTCAGAGCTTGAAAAATCTGCATCATATTCTGGGCACAAAAGGTATTTGTGCCCATTATGGCACAGCATCTTATTATTTTATCTACAGGGGCATCTTTTTTTAGTCCTAATATAACTCTTCTATCATCCTCATTAGCATTTTCTCTAGCAAATTGTCTTACCATAATTTCTGTTGCCTCATTTTCACCAATGGTTCTTGTGACAGCTGTCTGCTGATGTCCCACAAAATTGGCAAAGGGTTCATTTGGATCTTGCTCTATTTTTGTGAAGGCTTCCCCTCTATCTTGTCTTCCTGGGAGGGTGCCCCAAGCTTTGATAGCAGCAGAAGCAATTTGTTCATACACTACTAAAGGGTAATTAATCTGTGTTAAGGTGTCTGCATAAGGACCTACACCTGCTAGTAGGCCAAAGGTGACTGATATATTAACTCCAGGTTGCCTATTTAATTGGCAGAGTTCACAGAGTTCACTATATTCAGAAAGCCAAAACAAGTTTTGTCCAGCTTCTAACTAAGTCTTTGTTATAGATCTTCAGTCATTAGGTGTTAAAATTTCATAAGCCAAATTCTCTAATAGCATCTTTACATAAGTGTGTAGATGCATAAAGAGTGCAACCCGTTTTCAAATCTTTGATAGTCTCCAGATCAAAAGGAATGTATCTTCTCCTGGCTTGACCTGAAGAGTCAAACTCTTCAATCATAGGGTATAATTTTATTCTGAAATCGGATTTATTCTGTCATTCCTCCTTTGTTTAGCTAATGCCTTCTGCAAAGGAGACATGGGGGTGGGCAAAACTGCCGCATAGGTGGTGCTGATGGTATTACTGCCCCTCCCACTCCTCCGCCTCCCTCTGCCCACAAAGGTGAAATTGAGGGAGCAGAGTCAGGAGATGGGGAATGCTCTAAGGGTGCCTGCTCCAGTGTAGGAGAAAGTGAAACTGAACTGTGAAAGTGAGAAGCACCATATTCTTTAGGCTTTTCAGCTGGGTACTTGAGGTACTTAACTTGGCCACGCCCTCCAGCTTCATTGTCCATACTATCTCCCTCAGACTTTTCTCCTCACATGTCTTTGCCTGGCCATTCACATTAAAATCTTTCCTTGTTTTAAAACTTGTGGGATAAATGTTTGTGGCAGAACTGTTTGTGGTGGCTAGAAACTGGAAATTGAATGGATGCCCATCAATTGGAGAATGGCTGGGTAAATTTTGGTATATGAATGTTATGGAATATTATTGTTCTGTTAGAAATGACCAGCAGAAATGAATACAGAGAGGCGTGGAGAGATTTACATGAACTGATGCTAAGTGAAATGAGCAGAACCAGGAGATCATTATACACCTCAACAACGATATTGTATGAGGATGTATTCTGATGGAAGTGGATTTCTTTGACAAAGAGACCTAACTTAGTTTCAATTGATAAATGATGGACAGAAGCAGCTACATCCAAAGAAAGAACACTGGGAAATGAATGTGAACTATTTGCATTTTTGTTTTTCTTCCCCGGTTATTTTTACCTTCTGAATCCAGTTCTCCCTGTGCAACAAGAGAACTGTTCGGTTTTGCACACATATATTGTATCTAGGATATATTGCAACATATGTAACATATATAGGACTGCTTGCCATCTAGGAGAGGGGGTGGAGGGAGGGAGGGGGAAAATCAGAACAGAAGCGAGTGCAAGGGATAATGTTGTAAAAAAAATTACCGGCATGCATTCGGTCAATATAAAGTTATTATAAAATAAAATATATATATTAAAAAAAAAAACTTGTGGGATTTTTTAAAGCCAATTGCATTATATGTTTCATCAGAAAGTGAGTCAGGACCCATAACTTTGTAATATTCAATTAGTTGTTTTCCCATTATTTTCCACATCTCTGGCTTTAATCTTTCTTCCTTAGAGAGCCAAGGAGATATGCACTCTAATATATTTAAGAGCCCAGTGATCTGCTTCTGAATTACCAACAAACCTTGCTTCTCTATTAATCTAATTACACATGCTTCATACTTCCCTCGGGGTGGGGAAGGCTTTTTCCTTCGTATCTGCCCCATTTTGGCTGAAAAAAGAAAGTCACTATATTATCCCTTACAGGTTCTTCCTGGTTGCCTCTTTTTATACTTACCCTATTCTGGGTCACAGGGACTTCTTCACTAAACTTGTCCAATTGCATCAGTTCAACTGATGTGTGTAAGACCTTACCTAGAGTCCCATGTTTGGGCACCAAAATGTCCTGATTTCTAGAGCCCCCCAAGATGGGGTGATAAAAATATTGAGTCTAGCTTTCTAGAACCCCCACACCAGGGTGATTAAAATATACTTTTCTAGTGGAGAAGTGATGAGGCAGGACTCCAGAGCATGGTGGAAAAATGGAGTCCATTTATTTCAAGGGCTTTCCCCTTTTTATAATGTAACAAAAACAACACTGTGCATGTGGGACCTTATAAACAACTTGCTATTGTAGGTAGTTTGCCACCTGGTATCACTCTTCCACCTGCTATCAACTCTGCTTCAATCTCAACAAAATTTGTCACCACGCCCTAACTTCTCAGGAAGGCTGAGAGCCTCGGAGATGGGGAGCCGAACCAGACATTGTTAGCAGGTTCCTTCTGGGTTGAAGGTATAAGACCTTACCCAGAATTTCTCCACTGACTGTGACCCTCTATAATGAATTAGAAATTATCTTAGAAGGAAGGCACTGATATTAAAGGAAATAAGAAAAAAGGTAATTACCTCTCTGGGCATCCATTTGCTCATCTTTAAAATGGGAGGGTTCAATGTAATGACAAGTTAAGTTCCATCAGGCTCTAAATGTCTTCTCTCTGCATTTGGCTAAGAGGTTTGGGATCTAGTAGCTGCTGGGACAATGGATAGAATGCTGGATCTGAAGTCACCAAGTCTTGAGTTCAAATGTGACCTCAGATACCTCTAACTTTGTAACCTTAGGTACCACTTGCCCTTAGTCTGCCTCAACTGTTAAATGGGAGGACAGGAGCAGCATCCCCTCTCAGGGTTGTTATATGACACAGTGCCTAGTACATAGAGGGATAGGCAGTAAGTGAATGCTTCTTCCCTTCCCCCTTCCCCTTCTTGACACTTCTGAATGACTCTGTGTGACCTTGAGAAAGTTCCTTTACCAACTGGACCTCAATGGCTGCATCTGAACAGTGGACATTTTCCTGGAGAGTCTGTTAAACTTGCCTGAGATTATGATGAATCCAGGTGGATTGGTAAAATTGCATATCCAATCCAGAGACATGTGAATCTGTAAAAATGGAGCCAGCCTCCTGCTGACAGAAGAGTAAATGACTGTTCTGAAATTTCTTCAGCCTGTGTCACCCTGTAGCTAACCACAGCAGTTCCTTCCTTCTTCAGTTCTTTTATGGACTTACAAGGACCTATAAGGCTTGTGGATTTCATCTTTTGTGGTATTTCCTGAATATACCCCTTTCTGTCCTCTGACACAGCAGACCCTCTTCATCTCACACCTAGAGTGTTACAATAAATGCAGTGAGGGTGTCTGCCTGTCTCCAGTCTCTCCCCATTCCAATCTATCCTCCATTTAGCTACCACAATTATTTTCCTAAAGCACAAGTCCAAACATGTCACCATCTAACTCAATAAACTTCAATGGCTCCCTCTCATCTCTAGAAGCAAAACTGAAAAATTTTAATCCTTCATAACCTAGCCCCTCACTACCTTTACAATCCTATTGCACCTTATATCCTCCCCTATTTTGCACACACTCTGGGATTCAGGGACAATGGACTCTGGTCTTCCCAGCTGGGAATTTTCTTTCATGGCTCTATGCCCATCTCCACCTTCTGTCTTTCTTGTCTTCTTTAAAATCCTAAGTAAAAGCCCACCTTTGCAAGAAATCTATCTCCTTCCTTCTTAAGGCTAGGGTATTTCCTCTCTTGATCATCTCCAATTTATTCTGTGTAGATCTTGTTTCTACATATTGGTTGGTGTGCATTGGACTGTGATCTCTTTGAAAGCAGGGATTATCTTTTACCATTCTTTTTAATGTGTGCTTGGAACAAAGTAGGTCCTGAATAAATTCTTAATTTCCTGACCTACTGTCTCCTTCTTCCTTTTGTTCTTTCAGCGCTTGGTTTGGTTACCAGAAGGGAATGTTCTTCTACCTCCAACACAGTGTGTGGCTGTTCTCCAGGTTATTTTTGCACTGATATAAAAGATGATGACTGTGAGCTTTGTGTGCCTCATCGAGTTTGCAGCCCTGGCCAATATGTGAAGGCTAAAGGTGAGCCTGGTCCATAAGCATCCACCCAGAGCCCCAGTACTACTTTGGTAGCCTGAGAAACTCTCAGCCTTCCCTCAGTTCTGGCTGCCTTCCTGCAACCACTAATACAATGGGAAGTTGCTTGGATTTGGTATGAAAGGATTAGGGTTCAAAACTAAGCTTTGTACCTACTATTTATGTGATGGTGAGTTTCCTTGACCTCTGGTCTTCAATTTTCTTATCTATAGAAAAATGGGACAATATAGGGGATAGAAGACCTCTGAGGTCTTTGAGGTTTGACCAGGTACTCAAACAAATCACCTTCATTCATTGACCATGTCCAAAGAGCATATATGTCTCCTTTAATACCTTATGTCCATCACTTATGTCCATCACTTCTTTGTTAGGAGATGAGTAGCATGTTTCATTATGAGTTCTTTGAAATTGTAGTTGGTTATTACATCATTTTGAGTTCTTAATTCTCTCTAAGTTGGTAGTCTTTACAAGATTGTTGCTACTATCTAAGTTGTTCCCCTGGTTCTGCTCACTTCTCTCGGCAGCAGTTCATACTTAGTCCTTTAGAGGCTTCAAAAGATGGATGTTTCAGATACAAGTCTAAAAGGCCATCTGCTTAAATTGAAGGGAATGACAATCTGCATTTGTGCAGAGAGGAAGCAAGCTGCCCAAACTGAAGATCTTTCAAGTATTGATGGAGTAACCTGTGTGGCCAAGTAAGTCACTTACTTGACCTTTTGTTTGAGTTTTCTAACCTGTCAAATGAGAAAATTGACCGAATAATCTCTTTTTTTAAATTTTATTTTTATTATAGCTTTTTATTTATAAGATACATGCATGGGTAATTTTTCAGCACTGACCCTTGCAAAACCTTCTGTTCCAACTTTTCCCCTCCTTCCCCCCACTGCCTCCCCCAGATGGCAGGTAGACTCTACATGTTAAATATGTTAAAGTATATTAGATATAATATATGTATACATATCCACACAATTATTTTGCTATACGAGAAGAATTGGATCTTTAAATAATGTAAAATTAACCTGAGAAGGAAATCAAGAATGCAAGCAGACAAAAACAGAAGGATTGAAAATGCTATGTACTGGTTCACACTCATTTCCCAGAGTTCTTTCGCTGGGTGTAGCTGGTTCTATTCATTATTGAACAAATGGAACTGATTTGGTTCATCTCATTGTTGAAGAGAGCTACATCCATCAGAATAGATCACCATATAGTATTGTTGTTGAAGTATATACTGGTGCTGCTCATTTCACTCAGCCTCACTTCATGTAAGTCTCTCTAGCCCTTTCTGAAATCTTACTGCTACTCATTTTTTTTTACAGAAAAATAATATTTCATAAAATTCATATACCACAATTTATTCAGCCATTCTCCAATTGATGGGCATCCATTCAATTTCCAGTTTCTAGCTACTACAAAGAGGGCTGCCACAAACATTCTTGCATTTACAGGTCCCTTTCCCTTCTTTAAGATCTCTTTGGAATATAAGCCCAGTAGTAACACTGCTGGGTCAAAGGATATGCACAGTTTGATAAGTTTTTGAGCATAGTTTTCTCACATCCCCCGCAACATTCTGTATTATCTTTCCCTGTCATCCTCGCCAATCTAACAGGTGTGTAGTGGTATCTCAGAGTTGTCTTAATTTGCATTTCTCTGATTAACTATGAGTTGGAACATCTTTTCATATGGCTAGAAATAGTTTCAATTTCTTCAGCTGAGTATTGTCTGTTCATATTCTTTGACCATTTATCAATTGGAGAATGGGTTGATTTCTTATAAATTAGAGTCAATTCTTTATATATTTTGGAAAGGAGGCCTTTATCAGAACCTTTGACTATAAAAAATGTTTTCCCAGTTTATTGCTTCCCTTCTAATCTTGTCTGCATTAGTTTTGTTTGGACAAAAACTTTTCAATTTGATATAATCAAAATTTTCTATTTTGTGATGAATAATGATCTCTAGTTCTTCTTTGATGACAAATTATTTTCTCTTCACAGGTCTGACAGGTAAACTATCGTTTGTTCCTCTAATTTATTTATAATCTCATTCTTTATGCTTAGATCATGAACCCATATTGACCTTATCTTGGTGTATGGTGTTAAGTGTGGGTCAGTGCCTAGTTTCTGCCATACTAATTTCCAATTTTCTCAGCAATTTTTGTCAAACATTGAGTTCTTATTCTAAAAGCTGGGGTCTTTGGGTTTGGCAAACACTAGATTTCTATAGTTGTTGATTATTTTTTCCTGTGAACCTAACTTATTCCACTGATCAACTAGTTTATTTCTTAGCCAATACCAAAAGGTTTTGGTAACCACTGCTTTATAATATAATTTTAGACCTGGTACAGCTAGGCCACCTTCATTTTTTTTTTCATTAATTCCCTTGAAATTCTTGACCTTTTATTTTTCCATATGAACTTTGTTGTTATTTTTCCTAAGTCATTAAAATAGTTTTTTGGGAGTCTGATTGGTATAGCACTAAATAAATAGATTAATTTAGGTAGAATTTTCATCTTTATTATATTTACTCACCTTATCCAAGAGCATTTAATGTTTTTTGAATTGGTTAGATCAGACTTAATTTGTGTGAAAAGTGTTTTGTAGTTTTGCTCATATAGTTTCTGATTTTCCCTTGGCAAATAGATTTCCAAATATTTTATACTATCAGTAGTTACTTTAAATGGAATTTCTCTTTGTAACTCTGTTAGATTTTGTCAGTGATATGTAAAAATGCTGATGACTTATGTGGGTTTACTTTGTATCCTGCAACTTTGCTAAAGGTGTGGATTATTACTAATAGCTTTTTAGTAGAATCTCTGGGGTTCTCTAAGTCATCATATCATCAGCAAAGAGTGATAAGTTGATTTCCTCATTACCTACTCTAATTCCTTTAATCTCTTTCTCAACTCTTATTGCCAAAGCATTTCTAATACAATATTGAATAGTAATGGTGATAGTGAGCAACGTTCTTTCACTCCTGATTTTATTGGGAATGTTTGCAATTTATCCCCATTACATATGATGCTTACTACTGGTTTTAAATAGATGCTCTTGATTATTTTAAGGAAAAGTCCATTTATTCCTATACTCTCAAATGTTTTTTAATAGGAATAGATGTGGTATTTTATCAAATGCTTTTTCTGTATCTTTTGAGATAATCATATTTTTTTTATTAATTTGGTTATTCACATGGTCAATTATATTGATAGTTTTCCTAATATTGAACCAGCCCTGCATTCCTGATATAAATCCTACTCGATCATTGTGTTTTATCCTGGGGAGGATTTTCTGTAATCTTTTTGCTAATATCTTGTTTAAGATTTTAGCATCAATCTTCATGAGGGAGATTGGGCTGTAATTTTCTTTCTCTGTTTTCAACCTACCTGATTTAAGTATCAGTACCATGTCTGTGTCATAAAAGGAATTTGGTAGGACTCCTTCATTCCCTATTTTTTTCAAATAGTTTATATAGCATTGGAGCTAATTGTTCTTTGAATGTTTGGTAGAATTCACATGTCAAACACTAGATTATTAAAGTTAGTGACTATTTTGACTTGTGAACTTAACCTATTCCCCTGATCAACTAGTCTATTTCTTACCCAATACTAAATGGTTTTGGTTACTGCTGCTTTATAATATAGTTTTTATATCTGGTATAGCTAGGCCACCTTCATTTGATTTTTTTTTTCATTAGTTCCCTTGAAAGTCTTGACCTTTTGTTCTTCCAGATGAATTTTGTTATTATTTTTTCTATGTCATTTAAATAGTTTTTTGGGAGTCTGATTGGTATAGCACTAAATAAATAGATTAATTTAAGTAGTATTGTCATCTTTATTATATTCTCTCGACTTATCCAAGAGCACTTAATATTTTTCCAATTTGTTAGAGCTGACTTTCTTTGTGTGGAAAGTGTTTTGTACTTTTGCTCATATAGTTCCTGATTTTCCCTTGTCAGATAGATTCCCAAATATTTTATACTATCAGCAGTTAGTTTAAATGGAATTTCTCTTTATAGCTTTAACTGATGGAATCTGTTAGTGATATATAAGAATGCTGATGATTTATGTGGGTTTATTTTGTATCCTGCAACTTTGCTAAAGTTGTGGATTATTTATAATAGCATTTTAGTAGAGTCTCTGGAGTTCTCTAAGCACAATATCATATTATCTGAAAAAAAGTGATAATTTGGTTTCCTCATTACCTACTCTAATTCCTTTAATCTCTTTCTCAAGTCTTATTGCCGAAGCTAGCATTTCTTTTTTTTTTTTTTAATTATTATAACTTTTTATTGACAGTGATCCTTCTCTGACTGTAGCCGATTCTGTCCATCACTGATCAGTAGGAACTGAATTAGATCTTCTCTTTGTCGAAGATATCCACTTCTATCAGAATACAAATTCATCATCATACAAAATTGTGTATAATGTGTATAATGATCTCCTGGTTCTGCTCATTTCACTCAGCATCAGTTCATGTAAGTCTTTCCAAACCTCTCTATATTCATTCTGCTGGTCATTTCTTACAGAACAATAACATTCCTTAAAATTCATATATCCCAATTTACCCAACTATTCTCCAATTGATGGGCATCCATTCATTTTTCTTGTTTCTAGCCACTACAAAAAGGGCTGCCACAAACATTTTGGCACATACAGATCCCTTTCCCTTCTTTAGTATTTCTTTGGGATATAAGCCCAATAAAGACACTGCTGGATTAAAGGGTATGCACAGTTTGATAACTTTGGGGGCATAATTCCAGATTGCTCTCCAGAATGGTTAGATTCATTCACAACTCCACCAACAATGCATTAGTGTCCCAGTTTTCCCACATCCTCTCCAACATTCATCATTATTTTCCTGTCCATCTTAGCCAATCTGACTGATGTGTAGTGGTATGTCAGAGTTGTCTTAATTTGAATTTCTCCAATGACTTGGAGCGTCTTTTCATAGGGCTAGAAATAGTTTCAATTCTTCATCTGAGAATTGTCTGTTCATATCCTTTGAGCATTTATCAATTGGAGAATGGCTTGATTTCTTATAAATTAGAGTCAATTCTCTATATATTTTGGAAAGGAGGCCTTTATCAGAACCTTTAATGTAAAAATATTTTCCCAGTTTGTTGCTTCCCTTCTAATCTTGTTTGCATTAGTTTTGTTTGTACAAAGGCTTTTTAATTTGATATAATCAAAATTTTCTATTTTGTGATCAATAATGATCTCTAGTTCTTCTTTGGTCACAAATTCCTTCCTCCTCCACAAATCTGAGAGGTAAATTATTGTATGTTCCTCTAATTTATTTATAATCTCATTCTATATGCCTAAATCATGGACCCATTTTGATCTTATCTTGGTATACGGTGTTTAGTATGGGTCCATGCCTAATTTCTGCCATACTAATTTCCAGGTTTCTCAGCAGTTTTGGTCAAATAATGAATTCTTATCCCAAAAGTTGGGATCTTTGGGTTTGTCAAATAGTTATTGAGTATTTTGTCCTGTGAACCTAACCTATTCGACTGATCAACTAATCTATTTCTTAGCTAATACCAAATGGTTTTGGTGACAGCTGCTTTATAATATATTTTTAGATCAGGTACAGCTAGGCCACCTCCATTGATTTTTTTTCATTAATTCCCTTGAAATTCTTGACCTTTTGTTCTTCTATATGAATTTTGTTGTTATTTTTTTCTAGGTCATTAAAATAATTTCTTGGGAGTCTAGTATAGCACTAAATAAATGGATTAGTTTAGGTAGAATTGTCATCTTTATTATATTTGCTCAGCCTCTCCAAGAGCACTTAATATTTTTCCAGTTATTTAACTCGGATTTTATTTGTGTGGAAAGTGTTTTGTAATTTTCCTCATATAATTCCTAACTTTCCTTTGGTAGATAGATTCCTAAATATTTTATGTTATAGGCAGTTATTTTGAGTGGAATTTCTCTTTGTATCTCTAACTGTTGGATTTTGTTAATGATATATAAGAATGCTGATGATTTATGTGGGTTTATTTTGTATCCTGCAACTTTGCTAAAGTTGTGGATTATTTCTAATAACTTTTTAGTAGAATCTCTGGGGTTTTTGAAGTATACCATCATATCTTCTGCAAAGAGGGATAATTTTGTTTCCTTATTATCTACTCTAATTCCTTTAATCTCTTTCTCGACTCTTATTGCTGAGACTAGCATTTCTAATGCAATATTGAATAATAATTGTGATAGGGGCCAACCTTATTTCACTCCTGATCTTACTGGCAAAGGTTCGAGTTTATCCCCATTACATAGTATGCTTACTGATGGTTTTAAATATATTCTCCTATTTTATGGAAAAGTCCATTTATTCCTATACTCTCAAGTGTTTTTATTAGGAATGGATGTTGGATTTTATCAAATGCTTTTTCTGCATCTATTGAGATGATCATAGGGTTTTTGTTAATTTGGTTATTAATATAGCCAATCATGCTAACAGTTTTCCTAATATTGAACCAGCCCTGCATTCCTGGTATAAATCCTACTTGGTCACAGTATATTGTCCTGGCGATGATTTTCTATAATCTTTTTGGTAGTATTTTATTTAAGATTTTTGCCTCAATATTCATTAGGGAGATTGTTCGCTAATTTTCTTTCTATGTTTTCAACCTACCTGGTTAAGGTATCAGTACCATGTCTGTCATAAAAGAAATTTGGTAGGACTTCTTCATTCCCTATTTTTTCAAATAGTTATATAGCATTGGAGTTAATTGTTCCATAAATGTTTGTTAGAATTCACATGTAAATCCATCTGATCTTGGGGATTTTTTCTTAGGCAGGTGATTGTTAGCTTGTTCTATTTCTTTTTCAGAAATGGGAATATTTAAGCAATTTACTTCCTCCTCTGTTAATATGGGCAGCCTATATTTTTAAAGATAGTCCTCCATTGCACTTAGGTTATTAAATTTATTGCTATAAAGTTGAGCAAAGTAACTCCTAATTATTGCTCAAATTTCCTCTTCATTGGTGGAAATTTCTCCCTTTCCATTTTTAAGACTAATAATTTGATTTTCCTCTTTCATTTTTTTCTAGTCAGATTTACAAAAAGTTTAATCTATTTTGTTGTTTTTTTCATAAAACCAACTCTTAGTTTTATTTATTAATTCAATAGTTTTTTTTTACTTTCAATATTATTAATTTCTCCTTTTAATTTTAGAATTTCAAGTTTAGTATTTGATTGAGGGGTTTAAATTTGTTCTTTTTCTAGCTTTTTAGAATCCCAATTCCTTCATCTTCTCTTTCTCTATTTTATTCAAGTAACCTTCTAAAGATATAAATTTTCCCTTTATTACCTCTTTGGCTGCATCCCACAAATTTTCATGTTGTCTCATTATTATTCTCTTTGGTGAAATCATTAATTGTGTCTATGATTTGCTGTTTCACCTTTTCATTCTTTAGGATGGGATTATTTAGTTTCCAGTTATTTTTTGGGCTATTTATCCATAGCTTTTTGTTGATTGTTGTTTTTATTGCATCATGATCTGAAAAGAATGCCTTTACTATTTCTGCCTTTATGCATTTAATTTTAAGGTCTTTATGTCCTACTATATGGTCAATTTTTGTATAGGTTCCATGAACTGCTGAGAAGAAAGTATACTCCTTTCTGTCTCCATTCAGTTTTCTCCAAAGATCTGTCATATCTAACTTTTCTAATATTCTATTTACCTTTTTAACTTCTTTCTTATTTGTTTTGTGATTTGAATTATTTAATTCTGAGAGTGCAAGGTTGAGATCACCTACTATTATAGTTTTGTTGTCTATTTCTTCTTGCAACTCTCTTAACTTCTCCTTTAGGAATTTAGATGTTATACCACTTGGTGCATATATGTTTAGTGTTGATATTTCTTCATTGTCTATGCTATCCTGTAGCAAGATATACTTTCCTTCCTTATCTCTTTCTATTAGATCCATTTTTGCTTTTGATTGATCTGAAATCAGGATGGCTTCCCCTGCTTTTTTTACTTCACCTGAAGCATAATAGATTCTGCTCCAGCCTTTTACTTTTACTCTGTATGTATCACCCTGCTTTAAATATGTTTCCTGTAAACAACATATTGTAGGATTCTGGCTTTTGATCCAGTCTGCTATCTTCCTCCACTTTATGAGAAACTTCATCCCATTCACATTTATGGTTAAATTTACTAATTCTGTATTTCCTACAATCTTATTACCCCCAGATTATGCTTTTCTTTTTCTTACTCCCCTTACCCCTCTCCCCAGTATTAAACTTATGGGCAGCACTTGCCTCACATAGCTCTTCCTCTTTAGAATCCCTTCTACTCCCCTTTGAGTCTCTTCCCTTTCTTATACGTTTCCCTTATTACTCTTTTCCTTTTCCCTTTTCCAGTTCCCCTTTTTAATGAGGTAAGAGAAGTTTCTCTGTAAACCAAATATGTCTATTATTTTCTCTTTGAGCCAAATCTGATGAGAGTAAGATCCACACCATGTTCCTCCCCTGCCCTAAATTCCCTCAGATATGATAGGTTTCCTTTGCTTCTTTGTGGGTTGTAATTTTCCTCTTTTTAATCTCCCCTTTTTCTTTTTTCTGATATTATCCCCTTTCCACTCCTATTTACCTTTTTTCTATTATATCAGTAAAATCAAATTATACATGCACTTTTTATGTATCTCCATAACAGAAATACAGTCCTCAAGAATTATTTTTACCCTTTTCTGCTTTTCTTGAGTCCTATATTTGGAGGTCAGATTTTTTGTCTAGCTCTGTTTTTTTCATTAGGAATAAATGGAATTTATCTGTTTCATTAAATGTCCATCTTCTTCCTTGGAAAAAATGCTCAGCTTAGCTGGATCATTTATTCTAGGCTGCATTCCATGTTTTTTTACCTTTCAGAATATCAGATTCCAAGTCCTTTGATCCTTTAATGTGGAAGTAGCTAAATCCGGAGTGATTTTTATTGTGGCTCCTTAGTATTTGAATTGGTTTTTTCTGGTTTCTTGTAAATAGTTTTTCCTTAATCTGATAGTTCTGAACTTTAGCCACAATATTCCTTGGAGTTTTTATTTTGAGGTGTCTTTCAGAAGGTGTTCGATGAATTCTTTCAATGCCTATTTTACCTTTTGGTTCTATTACCTCTGGGCAGTTCCCTTTGATGATTTCCTGTAATAGTGTCTAGGCTCTTTTTTTATCATAATTTTCAGGAAGTCCAATAATCTTCAGATTATCTCTCCTAGATCTATTTTCCAGGTCTGTTGTGTTTCCACGGCAATATTTAATAGTTTTTTTTTTTTTATTTCTTCATTTTTTTTTTGTTTTTTTTTACTGATTTTTTAAGTTTCAATGAATTATTTATTTTTTATTTTTTTGTTTTTATTTTTTTTTTTTTTTTTTTTCGATCTCGTAAACTGTGTTTTGTTGTATATGTCCAATTGAGTTTTTAAATGAGTTGTCTTGGGCCATGGAAATTTTTTACATTTCACTAATTTTTTTTTAATGAATTATTTTTACTTTCCAATTTACAAATTCTATTTCCCTGGGAGTTCTTTACCTTTTTAAATTCACATTTCAGGAAGTTGTTTTCTTTTTCCACTTTATCAAATTTTTCTTTTAGTGAGTTATATGCCTCTTCTGTACTCTGATGCAGAGCTTCTCTTTCCTTTCCCCATTTTTCTTCTAGCTCTTTTTAAGATCTTTTGTAATTTCTTCTAGGAGAGCCTTGTGTGATGGAGACCAGATTACATCTGCCTTTGGGGTTTTGTGTGGAGGCTTTCTGCTATTAGTGTCCTTGGAGTTGAAAACCTGCTCTCTTTCTGTATAGAAGCTATCAATAGTTAGAGTTTGCTTTGCTTTTTTACTCATTTTTAACAAGCCCTTAGGGTCTGTCTTCAGGGCAAGGATGTTACCAGCTTCCTCTACAGGACAGAGATAGATAGATGGATAGTAGCTGTCCTGCAAATGGACTGCAAAGAGTGGCCAAGTTGCAAAAGTGTCTTGGGAAGAGCCCTGCAGTGGAAGTGTTGCTGTACTAGCCAGATTCACCCCCCCACACACACACCCTCACATCACACCTGTGCAGAATAGTGGCTGCCCTGGCCAGAGCCCCCCCTGCTATCCAGAAGTGTGACTACCCTGGGCAAAAGCCCCACACTGCAGAATTCGGCTGCACAACTGTGCTGTGGTCTGTGCTAAGTCACTTCTGGTGCTGGTGGGTATAGCCAGGTTTTGTTAAGCTATGCAGTTTGGGGGTACACTCTACCTTTGGCATACGTGTAACTTCTCTGCTGATCTACTGCTTTGCAACCAAAGCAGAGCAGGAAACCTGTGGTAGAGTCCCCTCTGCAAATTCTCCACCCATGAAGATCGCACTCCTCCCCTGTTCCACTCAGTGTGCTAGCCTCCGTGTTCTGCCTCCCTGCTTGTGCTGGCCTCCTCCAGCCTGATTAGGACAAACCTTTTCTGGCGATCTTCCAGATTATCTTCAGCTGGTAATTTATTGTACTCCCAATATTCGTGGATTTTACCAGTCAAGCACTATTTCCAAGCCTGGATTTGGTAATAAGTAATGAGAATAAAAGGGGAGCTTAGAATAATGCATGTGTCCTCTCCTTCATCTTGGCTCTGCCCCCCCCTTGACTCAATAATCTCTAAGATCCCTTCTTCCTCTAAAGTCAGGGTCCTATAAGTAGGCAAAGTTATTTGTATGCTTAAAGATAGTTAAATAACAGTAAGTAAACAAGCATGGATTATGTGCCATATTTACACATGTTATCTGGAATAGAAATGCTATCATTATTTCCCTTTTATAGTAGCAAAAACAGGTAAACAGAGGTTAAGTGACTTACTCAGAATTGAGTTAGTCTTCTTGACTCCAAGCTCAATTCTCTATCCACTGGGACACTTCAGTACTCTACTTCATCCTCAATCTCCAGCTTCTGTGAAGAAGTGGAGGGTTATAAGTATGAAACACTACAAATAATGTTACACTTTTTTGATTTGTTGCTTAGTTTGTGGAACTTTTTTTTTTCTTTTTAAAGATTATATATTATAAGAGATGACTTGCTGCATAAGATAAGGTCATCAGAGGCATGGTGGAATCAGTCAGAACTCTTCTCCCAAGAGATGATTGTTAAATTTTCAATGTGAGCATTAGCACTTCAAAAATAATGAAACAGGATAAATCAGAGATTAATTTATTATTTTGTTAGTTGCTTAGTTTTGAGAAAGTAACAGGGAAATTTGTAGTAATGTTGGTTAAACTTAAAAGACATTAAAATGTGCTATTTTCTTTTTTTTTTCTTTTTCTTTTTCTTTTTCTTTTTTGCTCTAAAGAGTTGATTGTTATACCAAAGAAATGTTGGGTAATATAAATGATATAAAAGTAAAATATATTTTAAAAAAGTTTTTTTCCACAGGTCAGGGGGAATGTTTCATAAACTTGTTCTCAATACTCTTTGCTCTAACACAGAGCTTCCATGGAAAGAACTGACTAATCCAGGGACACTATTCTAACAAACATGTTTTGTTCCTATTGCTATGCTGAGCATCACATATCTCATGCCTCCTTCTCTTTCAGGCACAGAGAGAACCAACACCATCTGTGAAAAGTGTCATGGAGGGACCTTTTCCATCAATGGGACCCTGCATCGATGTTTGTCATGGATCAAGTGGGTATAGCATGTTCTCTGGGATTTGATGGTCTTATTCATTTATGATAATTTGAACAAAAATTGTGAACTTAATGAACTACAAATAAAGTAAAATTTTCCATACACAGAATAGAACAGAAAAATAAAAATCAAAAGTTTCCATGGAGGTAGGCAGGTAAATAATAACTAGATCTCTGGGAAATAAATATACACTGGATACACTTTTAAGTTTATTCTTCATCATCAGCATTTTCTTAAGTCTAGTTATGCAACAAAATAATAAATCAAGCCCTAATTTGTAGTATTTGCCCACTTCTAAGGCCTATGTGCTCACCCTGAAAATTTAACAATTCCTAAGGTTCCAGCTGATTCCAGCACTCCTCCAAATTTATAGGACACTATGAACCTCTCTTCTATACAGCTTGCATGTACTTGTAGGCTTAAAAGAAATTCAAGATAGATGAGTGAGTTTGCTTCTCTACTACTTACCATTTCCTTAAATATTCGACACAGCCTTTGGCATCTTCAGCACATCCTTCAGTAGTTCCTCCCATGCATGGTTTGGTGCCCTCGCTGCCCTAGTACCATGGAAAGGGCTTTGGAGTCTAGAGAATCTGGGTTCCAATAGCATGGATGCTCCCCATCTGTTGTGAGCCAGTGAGATATTATTTTAAATATTCTGGCCAATGGGAGATGCTATATAAATACTAGCTATTGTTATCAGTTGTTTCAACTTTCTATGGTTGTTTTTCCTCATCTATAACTGAGGGACCCCAACAAAAGACCCTTGACATCACTTCCAGTTCAGAATCTATGAGCCTACAGCACCCTCTTGTGGAAATTCTTCAGCTATCCAAGGAAGTTGAACTCTTCATTTGTAGGCTGACCAGTATAATGTCCATGGGAGAGTATCACAGGATTTCCTTTACTCTTTTTTTTTTTTTTTTGAGACAATTGAGATTAAGTGACTTGCTCAGAGTCGCACAGCCAGGAAGTGTTAAGTGTCTGGGAGCAGATTTGAATTCCAGTCCTCCTGACTTCAGGGCTGGTGCTCTATCCACTGTGCCACCTAACTGCCCCTGGATTTCCTTCATTCTAAAGCTGCCATGAACTGCCATAGCTGGTTTTCCAGTTGCATTGCCGACTCAAAAAGGGTGCTAGGTTTCTCCTGCTACAAGACCTTTTCAGATGAATTGTTACCTAGTCCCATTTAGTCCTTCCCAGGATAGTGGAAAGGGCACTGATTCTGGAGCCCAAAGAGCTGGACTCACATCCTGCCTCTGATATTTGTTTCCTTTGTGATCAAGGATAAATCCCTTTGATTCTTTGGACATCAGTTACATCATCTTTATAATTAGAGGATTGAAATAGGTGGCTTCTGCTCTCCCTAATAATAATAATAACAATGATAAATGAGTAAACCTGTGGCACAGTAAATAGAATGTCATATATGGAGTCAGAAAGACTCATTTCCTCAGTTTAAACTTGACCTCTGATACTTGATAGCTGTGTGACCCTGGCAAGTCATTTCATCCTGTTTGCCTTGTTTCCTCATCTATAAAACTAGATGAAGAAGGAAATAACAAACCCCTCCAACTTTTCTGCCAAAAAAGCTCTAAATGGGGTCTCAAAATGTTGGACAGGACTGAAATGACTAAACAATAATAATTATTATTATTTATTAATAATTAAATAAAATAATAATTATTGTTGAAAGCAACATCAAGGGAAATGGTAGCATATTAGAATAATCCCTCTATTCCCTTAAATATTATTGGTTTGAGGGATATGATTTGGTTCAAACTAACTTCTGAACACTTTGTCATTTTTCAAGGGGAAGGAAAACCTTAATAGTAATGCTACTATAGTAGTTTTAAGAACCCAAGTAGAGAAAGAGAGAGACTGAACATAGTGGCAGGGGGGGCGGAGGGCAGAGACAGACAGACAGACAGACGGGGGGGGGAAGGAGGGAAGAAGGGAAGCAGGGAGAGACACAGAGACAGAGAGATATAGAGACACACAGAAAGAGAGAGAGATTAAGAAACCTCTCCATATGGCTAAGGTACACCTATAGTGTGGGCTTCTGTATGATTCAAAGAGAGAAGGTTTAGACATCTCTAGTCTTTTCTCCCACCTACCCTTTTCCAAAGAAGATTTTAATATCTGCCAGAATAGAAGCAGGAAGTTAGGGCCTGAGACCACTTTGCTCTTTTCAGAGAAATAGGATTCCAGACTAGAATTATAACTATCTATTCTTTTAAATATTTTTAATCTGGAAGACATGTTCAGTTTAATTTATTATTACTTTGTCTTTTTATTTTGGATGAGGAAGAGAAATCCCAGGTTTTCTATTCAAAGCTTCCCACATATTACCACTCTATCCCTTTTGTCACAATAAACATACACTATAAAAGGCAAAGAATTTCACTTATCTAAAGCGGGGCAAAAGAGATAACAGAAAAGAAATACATTGGAGGATATATACCAGATAATACAAAGGAAAGAATTTTCGCATCAGCAATGAGACAACTCAACCAAGAGAAAGTTCTAGATCTCCTGAAAGGGAAAGTTTAGCAAGCTGGGGTGAGGATGCTGTGGAGGCTGCTGATCCCTTCCATGTTTTTGCAGAGTTTTTTCCTTCAAGAATTTGAAATGGGGTTGACCTCTTCTATCCTTCCTCTTAAAGCTGGAAGCCAGAAGGAAACCTTGAAGGTTGAAGAGTCCTGAAAAGGACTGACTAAAGTGGAGTTTCTCCCCAACTCCCCAACTCCCAAATAAAAAGAGTGTTTTATACCAATGGTCACTGGGACAGGAGCTACAATAACAATAAGACTAGCCATTATATACCTCTTTCTGGATGTTGTTTCATTTGGTGCTCCACTAGGAAGGGAGTGCTATTATCCTCATTCTACAGATGAGAAAACTGAGGCAAGCAGGGATTAAGTGCTCAAGGTTCTACATTTGGAAATGTTTGAACAAAGATTTGAACTCCCATTCAACTTCTAGGTCCAGTGTTGTGTCCATTGGTGTCCCCAGATCTAGAAATCACAACTTCTATATTCTTGAATTGATTTTTTTTTACTCCAAATGTAAAACGTTGATTTCACAGCCCCAGTAATTTCTATCTTACTGTTAGGCTAGGCAGTGAGACATACAGGATTTTCCATGGGGTCAAGAAGCCCAACATTGTCTCTTAAACATTAAAGACTTTGTTTCAGAAACATGTCACACCCTCTCAGTGCCCTGGCCAACAATCTAAGGCTCTCAATTCCTGACAATTTCTGCATCAGAGGAAAGTATTTCTATAGCAGGGAATCCACCACACTGATAAAATTGCAGTCCTTCCCCCAAAAACAAACAAACAAAAAAAAAGTAACATGGTATCACGGTTCTAATTTGTTTAAATCTTTTTTGGATCCTGATTCTGGACACACTGTCTTTCTAGCCATTCCAGTGTGGATGCCCTCCCTCTGAGGTTTTTTGTGTATATAACACATTTGGGAATGGGGGCCCGGCATCTGTCTTCATCTACTTCTCCCCCTCTGTTTGGGGTACTCTGCCTCTCTCTCTGGAAGCTGCCTGTGAGTGGGGGAGGAACTGGATCATTCAGTCATGGTGGGATGTTGGAATGAATTCATGTTCAGTAACACATGTTCTCATCTGTCTTTCTAGTTATACTGCCCAGGGTCCTTCTGAAGAAAGGTCAGGCATTACCATCACTGATGCATGGTATTCACAGGACAGTCATCATCAAAAAAATGTCATCATTCCTACTATCATTATAATTGCTTTCATTTTGGTGTGAAAACTGTTGTCTCCCTGTGCAACAAGAGAACTGTTTGGTTCTGCACACATATATTGTATCTAAGATATACTGTAACCTATTCAACATGTAAAGGACTGCTTGCCATCGGGGGGAGGGGGTGGAGGGAGGGAAGGGAAACATTGGAGCAGAAGTGAGTGCAAGGGATAATGCTGTAAAAATTTACCCTGGCATGGTTCTGTCAATAAAAAGTTATTTAAAAAAAGAGAGAGAGAGAGAGAGAGAATAAGAAATTAAAAACAAAACAAAACAAAACAAAACAAAAAACACTATTTCCTATAAGGAATAATGCCCAAGAAGGAGGTAAGCAGAAACATAAAGAGGGTGGAGTAGTGGGGACTTTTCCCCAGAACAGTGAATTTAAAGCCTCTAACCAGAATAGAATTCCTTTACCTTTGTAGCAACACAGATCTCATACCTAAATCATACATTCATTCAGAGCATCTAGGGAAATGGCAGATGGAAGGCAGAGAAGAACTGCCCCCTGTCCCCATCCTTCCATCTTTCTTCCTGCCACTTCCTGGACTTAACTAAATGTGTATTTGATTTAGGTTCAGTTTGGGGTTCTTGCCCCCAGACACAGAAGTTCCTGGTTAAATTTCTACTACTGATCACTAACCTGTCAAATTCACAGAAAGCCAATCTAAATGAGATTTCTTATCATCACAAGTTTGTAAAGTCAACTAGGAAAACATTCCTTTCTCCAAAGGGAAGTAATGATTGTCACAAGAGGTAGGTAGATAAGTAGATAAATAGATGGATGGATGGATGGGTGGATGGATAAAGACAGATAAGAGAGAGATAGAGAGAGAGAGGAAGGGATGAAGAGATTCTGTATATAAAGATGGATGGATGGATTGAAAGAATGATAGATGCCGGATATATGGCTAGATAGATGGAATAATTTGACCCAGAAATACCACAATTAGGTCTGTTAACTTTGGGGTCTGAAGAAAAGCAGACCCCATAGCACCTCTATGTGCTAAAATATTTGTAGCAGATGTCTTTGTGATGTCAAAAAACTAGAAATTGAAGGGTTGAACAAGTGGGGAATGGTTGAACAAGTTGTGATATATGATTCTGATGGATCCTATTGTACTGCAAGAAATGATGAACTGATTAATTTTAGAAATACATGGATAGGTGAATAAAATAATGAAAAGTGAAGTGAGCATCACCAAGAGAATGTTGTATGTACTAATAGCGATATTGTTCAAAGAATAATTGAACAACCTAGTTATGCAGAGAATTATAAAAAAATTCAAATCAACTTCAAAGGACCTAGAAAAGAAGATATTATCTATCTTCAGAGAAAGAACTGAATAACAGAAGTATGCATAGTATGGTTTTACATACACTTAAAATATGCATCAAATGTCCTATCGTGTAGGATTGCAAGGAGGGAAGGACACATGTTGAAACTTAAAATGTAACAGAAAAAGTTAAATAAAAAAGATAGATTGACATATAGATGACAACAAAATTATAACTGAAAAGATTGCTGAATGAAAAGAGAGATGGGAATATGGTTAAATAGATGAATGAAAGAAAAATGACAGGTAAAAAATATAGATGGATAGACAGGTAGCTGGATAGAAGAATAGATAAGTTATAAATATATAAAGCATTTATTAAGTATTTACTATATGCCAAGAGCTGGCCATTTAAATGTATGTTACACATATCAAGTCATCTCAAGTAGCATTTCTTAAGTTCCTACTATATAGAAGGCGCAATAGAGTAAGCATCAATACTCAGATTTCCCAGATGGATGACCTTGGGCAAGTCACATAACTCTGTTTGCCTCAGTTTTCTCATCTTTAAAATGAGTTGAAGAAAGAAATTGGAAATCATTCTAGTATTTCTGACAAACAACAACAACAAAAATAAATGGGATCACAGAGAGTAAACGAGAACTAAAAAGGGAGAAGGAGGGGAAAATTTGGAACAAATGGTTATGCAAGGGTTGATGTTTGAAAAAAATTACCCATCCATATGCTTTGTAAATAAAAAGCTTTAATAAAAAAAAAAGAAAAAAAGAATTTCTTATATCTTTAGTTTTATTAGCTGCTAAAACCAGTTGAAATTAAGTTTAACTGCATGCTTGGTTAGAGTTGGGGAATGTTTATTCCTGTTCAAGAGGGTTGCTAGCACAATGTGAATTATTTATATTTGTGTTGTCATATTTATCTATAGTTTATTTGTATTTGTGTGTTGTATGTACTTATTATTTAAATGATGCTATTATCTTTGAGTGTTCATCTTTAAAATGGGATGGAGGTGCAGTAAAGGTAAAAGGAAGGTTGAGGCAGTTCTCAACCACTCTCTCCCAAATGGAAGATGTTCCTCAAATCATTGATTTAACAAAGATCAGAGATCCTAAATAGGACCCTGAAGAATCTATCAGTTTCATGACAAATTCACCCAAACTTTTTACACCAACTTCGGTCTCAAACTTGATGCTGCAGTAGGGCAAGTTCAGTTTCTTTCCTATTTTGTTAATAATTTTTACCCTCCATCTCTAAACAAATTAAGCTATTTCTGATGTGAAACTTTCTGACATTTGTCTTCTCTTTGAGACCACAGGGCAGATGACAATTATTCTGTCAGAGGAGGATAAAAACAGTAAAAAAGGAACTTAGGGAAGCAAAGAGGAAAATTTTCTTTACACCCCCTCTACAGCTGCAGCAGCCCACACCTTATCATTCCCTATCAGGTACATCAAAATCAGTCCGACCAGGATTTTGTAAAAGGGGATCTGAGGAGAATGCTGAAAGATAAAGCACTCCAGAGCATATTGAGGAACCCTCCCTATAATTTCAATCACTCAGAATGATGCAGCTCTGGGAGGGTTGGCAGGAGGATAGCACAAAGAGGGGGATATTCTGGCCATGCCTTTTACACCCTCAACTTCTGCTAGAGATATTTCCTTGATCCTACAAGCTGTCTGCTTTTGTTGATACTATGCCACACTCTCAGTTTTAAAGCCCTCTGCCTTTCTCAGGAGTCAAGAGGGTGTCTCAGTTGAGGGGATTGCTATTAAGATAATTACAGTCCACATGTCAGAAGCTCTCCTTTTTTATTGGGGGAATCAGTACCTTTCACCTTTTTGTCTTGATCCCTGAGACTCCTTACTAGGACATGATTTGCTCCATAAATTACAAGCCACTATTTCATTTGACCCAGGACTGACTACTTCCTAGTGCCTTTCATCCACTTCTTCCACATCTGTCAATGTCCCCATTTCTTTATATCCCTCCAGTTCATTCTTTTTTTTCTCCTGAGGCAATTTGGGTTAAGTGACTTGCCCAAGATCACACAGCTAGGAAATATTACATGTCTGAGGCCAGATTTGAACTCAGGTCCTCCTGACTTCAGGGATGGTTCTCTATCCACTATACCACCTAGCTGCCCCTGGATCATCCAGTTCTTAACCAAATTCCCTCTAGCTTGGGGGCTTTACTGACATCTGGTCCATTATTAATTCCTTACCTATTGTTGTTCAATTGGACTCATCTAAATCCTTACCATTCATGTCATTTGCCACAAAGCATACTCAGTATTGTCCTCTAGCAGGTTAGCTGACCTAGAAGTGACTTTGTTATCCCTATCTAATCTGACCCTCAAGTGGACAGACACACTCAATCCTGCCTCCTATCAACCTGAGGTAGAAAATGAGGATAAGACTAGATCATGACTGTAATTTATCTGGATGTCTTGCTTTCTCCCCAGGAAAACCTGAAGGAAACTCTCTTGAAGGGAATAAACCCGAAGTGGCATTTTTTTTTTTGTAACTTGCTCCAGAAATGAGGAAGGAGACATGCTTGCTGACAATAGTACCATCAACAACAGATATATGATCAAACCATCATCATTACCTAATGCTCATTCAATACAAGTAGCCAAACTGGAAGAAGTAGCCAAGGGTTTGTGAATTAGAAAAAGGATAAAGGATTAACATCTACACCGATAACATGGGATGTTATGGAAACATCAGAGCTTCCTAATTCCTCAATTCCTCACTTCCTTAGGGAAGACCACTGAAACTGAATCTGAGAGATATATAGAAGTACCTCAAAGTTGTTTTAATTTTCATTTCTCTGATCAATAGTAATTTAGAGCATCTTTTCATATTGATGAGAGGTAAGAGAAAGTCTCGTTGAATCCTGTCTCTGTAAAAGATCCAGCCCGAAGGAAACTGGCTAGACAGCTTCATTCTGTAATCCTGAGAGACAGGTACCATCCCCATTCATAACACTCACTACTGATTAAGCTTCCCATTGAGTTAAAGATCAAACCTAGAGACACTCATTTAATTTTATTCGAATTCCAACTCAATCTGAACTCAGGCCCCATTAAGAGCAAACTCCAGCTTGTGGCCAAGACTTCTATCATAAAAAGAGCCAATTTTAAGCTCAGTCCTTGCAGAGGACCTAATATGCCAAGGAAACTCTCTTTCTGGCATAGCAGTAAACCTCTGCCTACTGAAATGATATTCTCTTTCAACATTACCCTCTCTTTATCTCCCTCCTCGATCTCTCTCTTTTTTTGTCCTTACACTTTCTTTTTTATTATTATAATTTTTATTGACAGAACATATGCATGGGTAATTTTTTACAACATTATCCTTTGCACTCACTTCTCTTCCAACTTTTCCTTTCCCTCCCTTGATCCCCTCCTCTAGATGGCAGGCCATCTTATACATGTTAAATATGTTATAGTATAGACTCGATACTATATATGTGTGCAGAACTGTACAGTTATCTTGTTGCATAAGAAGAACTGGATTCAGAAGGTAAAAATAACCTGGGAAGAAAAACAAAAATGCAAGTAGTCCACATTCATTTCACAGAGTTCCTTCTCTGAGTGTAGCTGATTCTGTCCATCACTGATCAATAGGAACTGAATTAGATCTTCTCTTTGTCGAAGATATCCAATTCTATCAGAATACAAATTCATCATCATACAATATTGTTGTTGAAGTGTATAATGATCTCCTGGTTCGGCTCATTTCACTCAGCATCAGTTCATGTAAGTCTCGCCAGTCCTCTCTGTATTCATCCTGCTGGTCATTTCTTACAGAAAAATAACATTCAATAACATTCATATACTACAATTTACCCAACCATTCTCCAATTGATGGACATCCATTCATTTTCTAGTTTCTAGCCACTACAAAAAGGGCTGCCACAAACATTTTGGCACATACAGATCCCTTTCCCTTCTTTAGTATCTCTTTGGGATATAAGCCCAGTAGAGACTTTGCTGGATCAAAGGGTATGCACAGTTTGATAACTTTGGGGGCATAATTCCAGATTGCTCTCCAGAATGGTTAGATTTGTTCACAACTCCACCAACAATGCCTCAGTGTCCCAGTTTTCCTGCATCCCCTCCAGCATTCATCATTATTTTTTCTGTCATCTTAGCCAATCTGATAGGTGTATAGTGGTATGTCAGAATTGTCTTAATTTGAATTTCTCTGATTAACAATGACTTGGAGCATCTTTTCATATGGCTAGAAATAGTTTCAATTTCTTCATCTGAGAATTGTCTGTTCATATCCTTTGAGCATTTATCAATTGGAGAATGGCTTGATTTCTTATAAATTAGAAACCTGCTTCAATTCTCTATATATTTTGGAAAGGAGGCCTTTATCAGAACCTTTAATGTAAAAATGTTTTCCCAGTTTGTTGCTTCCCTTCTAATCTTGTTTATATTAGTTTTGTTTGTACAAAGGCTTTTTAAATTTTATATAATCGAAATTTTCTGTTTTGTGATTAATAATCATCTCTAGTTCTTCTTTGGTCACAAATTCCTTCCTCCTCCACAAATCTGAGAGGTAACCTATCCTATGTTCCTCTAATTTATTTATAATCTCATTCTTTATGCCTAAATCAGAGACCCATTTAGATCTTATCTTGTGTATGATGTTGAGTGTGGTTCCATGCCTAATTTCTGCCATGCTAATTTCCAGGTTTCCCAGCAGTTTTTGTCAAATAGTGAATTCTTATCCCAAAAGTTAGGATCTGTGGATTTGTCAAACACTAGATTGCTATAGTAATTGATTATTTTGTCCTGTGAACTTAATCTATTCCATTGATCAAATAATCTATTTCTTAGCCAATACCAAATGGTTCTGGTGACAGCTGCTTTATAATATAGTTTTAGATCAGGTACAGCTAGACCACCTTCGTTTATTATTTTTTTTTATTAATTCCCTTGAAATTCTCGACCTTTGTTCTTCCATATGAATTTTGTTGTTATTTTTCTAGGTCATTAAAATACCTTATTGGGAGTCTGATTGTTATAGCACCAAATATATACATTAGTTTAGGTAGAATTGTCATCTTTATTATATTCGCTCACCCTATCCAAGAGCACTTAATATTTTTCCAATTATTTAAATCTGACTTTATTTGTGTGGAAAGTGTTTTGTAATTTTCCTCATATAATTCCTGACTTTCCTTTGGTAGATAGGTTCCCAAATATTTTATGCTATCAGCAGTTATTTTGAGTGGAATTTCTCTTTGTATCTCTAACTGTTGGATTTTGTTAGTGATATATAAGAATGCTGATAATTTATGTGGGTTTATTTTGTATCCTGCAATGTTGCTAAAATTGTGGATTATTTCTAATAACTTTTTAGTAGAATCTCTGGGGTTTTCTAAGTATACCATCATATCATCTGCAAAGAATGATAATTGGTTTCCTTATTATCTACTCTAATTCCTTTAATCTCTTTCTCAACTCTTATTGCCAAAGCTAGCATTTCTAATGCAATATTGAATAATAATGGTGATAGTGGCCAACCTTGTTACACTCTTGATCTTACTGGCAAAGGTTCGAATTTATCCCCATTACATAGTATGCTTACTGATGGTTTTAATTATATGCTCCTGACTATTTTAAGGGAAATTCCATTTACTCCTATACTCTCAAGTGTTTTTATTAGGAATGGATGTTGGATTTTATCAAATGCTTTTTCTGCATCTATTGAGATGATCATAGAGTTTTTGTTAATTTGGTTATTATATATAGCCAATTATGCTAACAGTTTTCCTAATATTGAACCAGCCCTGCATTCCTGGTATAAATCCTTCTTGGTCATAATGTATTATCCTGAGATGATTTTCTGTAATCTTTTTGCTAATATTTTATTTAAGATTTTAGCATCAATATTCATTAGGGAGATTGTTCTATAATTTTATTTCTCTGTTTTCAACCTACCTGGTTTAGGTATCAGTACCATGTCTGTGTCATAAAAGGAATTTGGTAGTACTCCTTCAACCCCCATTTTTTCAAATAGTTTATATAGCATTGGAGTTAATTGTTCTTTAAATATTTGGTAGATTCACATGTAAATCCAACTGATCTTGGGGATTTTTTCTTAGGTAGGTGATTGTTAGCTTGTTCTACTTTTTCAGAAATGGGAATATTTAAGCAATTTACTTCCTCCTCTGTTAATATGGGCAAGCTATATTTTTGAAGGTATTCTTCCATTTCATTTAAGTTATCGAATTTATTTGCATAAAATTGGGCAAAGTACCTCCTAATTATTGCTTTAACTTCCTCTTCATTAGTGGCAAGTTCCCCCTTTTCATTATTAAGACTAATAATTTGATTTTCCTCTTTCCTTTTTTTAAAATCAGATTTACTAAGGGTTTATCTATTTTGTTGGCTTTTTCATAGAACCAACTCTTAGTTTTATTAATTAATTCAATAGTTTTTATTTGTTATTTTCAATTCTATTAATCTCTCCTTTTATTTTTAGAATTTCAAGTTTAGTGTTTGACTGGGGTTTTTTAATTTCTTCCTTTTCTAGCATTTTTAGTTGCAAGCCCAATTCATAGACCTTCTCTTTCTCTATTTTATGCAAGTAGGCCTCTAGAGGTATAAAATTTTCCCTTATTATCACTTTGGCTGCATCTCACACATTTTATTATGACATCTCATTATTGTCATTTTCTTGGGTGAAGGTATTAATTATGTCTATGATTTGTTGTTTCACCCAATCATTTTTTAATATGAGATAATTTAGTTTCCAATTATTTTTTGGTCTATTTTCCCCTGGCTTTTTATTGAATGTAATTGTCATTGCATCGTGATGTGGAAAAGATGCATTTACTATTTTTGCCTTACTGCATTTGAATTTGAGGTTTTTATGTCTTAATATATGGTCAATTTTTGTATAGGTTCCATGAACTGCTGAGAAGATATACTCCTTTCTGTCTCCATTTAGTTTTCTCCAAAGAGCTATCATATCTATCTTTTCTAGTATTCTATTTACCTCTTTGACTTCTTTCTTATGTATTTTCTGGTTTGATTTATCTAATTCTGAGAGTGCAATGTTGAGATCTCCCAGTATTACAGTTTTGCTGTCTATTTCTTCTTGCAGATCTCTAAATTTCTCTCTCTCTCTTTTTAAACTTTTTTTTGACAGAACCCATGCCAGGGTAATTTTTTACAACATTATCCCTTGTACTCACTTCTGTTCTGATTTTTCCTCTCCCCCCCTCCACCCCCGCCCCCAGATGGCAAGCAGTCCTTTATATGTTAAATAGGTTACAGAATATCCTAAATACAATATATGTGTGCAAAACCAAACAGTTCTCTTGTTGCACAGGGAGAATTGGATTCAGAAGGTATAAATAAGCTGGGAAGAAAAACAAAAATGCAAGCAGTTTATATTCATTTGCCAGTGTTCTTTCTTTGAGTGTAGCTGTTTCTGTCCATCCTTGATCAATTGAAACTGAATTATCTCTCTCTATCGAAGAGATCCATTTCTATCAGAATACATCCTGAAACAGTATCGTTGTTGAGGTATATAATGATCTCCTGTTTCTGCTCATTTCACTTAGCATCAGTTCATGTAAGTCTCGCCAGTCCTCTCTGTATTCATCCTGCTGGTCATTTCTTACAGAACAATAATATTCCATAACATTCATATACCACAATTTACTCAACCATTCTCCAATTGATAGGCATCCATTCATTTTCCAGCTCCTAGCCATTACAAACAGGGCTGCCACAAACATTTTGGCACATACAGGTCCCTTTCTCTTCTTTAGTATCTCTTTGGGGTATAAGCCCAATAGAAACACTGCTGGATCAAAGGGTATGCACAGTTTGATAACTTTTTAAGCATAGTTCCAAATTGTTCTCCAGAATGGCTGGATCTGTTCACAATTCCACCAACAATGTATCAGTGTCCCTGTTTTCCCACATCCCCTCCAACACTCCATATTGTCTTTCCCTGTCATACTACCCAATCTGACAGGTGTATAGTGGTATCTCAGAGTTGTCTTAATTTGTATTTCTCTGATTAATAATGGTTTGGAGCATATTTTCATATGGCTATAAATAGTTTTAATTTCTTTGTCTGAGAATTGTCTGTTCATATCCTTTGACCATTTATCAATTGGAGAATGGCTTGATTTCTTATAAATTAGAGTCAGTTCTCTATATATTTTGGAAATGAGGCCTTTATCAGAACCTTTAACTGTAAAAATGTTTTCCCAGTTTATTGTTTCCCTTCTAATCTTGTCTGCATTTGTTTTGTTTGTACAAAAACTTTTCAATTTGATATAATCAAAATTTTCTATTTTGTGGTCAATAGTGATCTCTAGTTCTTCTTTGGTCATAAATTCCTCCCTCTTCCACAGGTCTGAGACATAAACTATCCTATGTTCTTCCAACTTATTTATAATCTCATTCTTTATTCCTAGGTCATGAACCCATTTTGACCTTATCTTGGTGTATGGTGTTAAGTGTGGGTTAATGCCTTGTTTCTGCCATACTAATTTCCAATTTTCCCAGCAATTTTTGTCAAATACTGTGTTCTTATCCCCAAAACTGGGGTTTTTGGGTTTGTCAAACACTAGATTATTAAAGTTATTGGCTGTTTTGTCCTTTGAGCCTAACCTATTCCATTGATCAACTAGTCTATTGCTTAGCCAATACCAAATGGTTTTAGTAACTGCTGCCGTATAATAATTTTAGATCTGGTACAGCTAGGCCACCTTCATTTGATTTTTTTTTTATCAATTCCCTTGAAATTCTTGACCTTTTGTTTTTCCATATGAACTTTGTTGTTATTTTTTCTAGGTCATCAAAATAGTTTTTTGGGAGTCTGATTGGTATAGCACTAAATAAATAGATTAGTTTAGGTAGTATGGTCATCTTTATTATATTTGCTCGCCCAATCCAAGAGCATTTAATATTTTTCCAGTTGGTTAGATCAGACTTAATTTGTGTGGAAAGTGTTTTGTAGTTTTGCTCATAAAGTTTATGATTTTCCCTTGGCAGATAGATTCTTAAATATTTTATACAATCAGTAGTTACTTTAAATGGAATTTCTCTTTGTAACTCTAACTGTTGGGTTTTGTTAGTGATGTATAAGAATGATGATGACTTATGTGGGTTTATTTTGTATCCTTTAACTTTGCTAAAGGTGTGGATTGTTTCTAATAACTTTTTAGTAGAATCTCTGGGGTTCTCTAAGTTTACCATCATATCATCAGCAAAAAGTCATAATTTGGTTTGCTCATTGCCTATTCTTATTCCTTTGATCTCTTTCTCAACTCTTATTGCCAAGGCTGGCATTTCTAGTACAATATTAAATAGTAACAGTGATAGTGGGCAACCTTGTTTCACTCCTGATCTTATTGGGAGTGGTTGCAGTTTGTCCCCATTACATATGATGCTTACTGCTGGTTTTAAATAGATGCTCCTGATTATTTTAAGGAAAAGTCCATTTATTCCTATACTCTCAAATGTTTTTTAATAGGAATGGATGTGGTATTTTATCAAATGCTTTTTCTGCATCTATTGAGATAATCATATGGTTTTTGTTAATTTGGTTATTAATATGTCCAATTATATTGATAGTTTTCCTAATATTGAACCAGCCCTGCATTCCTGGCATAAATCCTACTTGATCATGATGTATTATCCTGGGGATGATTTTCTGTAGTCTTTTTGCTAATATCTTATTTAAGATTTTAGCATCAACATTCATTAGGGAGATTGGTCTATAATTTTCTTTCTCTGTTTTCAACCTCCCTGGTTTAGGTATCAGTACCATGTCTGTGTCATAAAAGGAATTTGGTAGGACTCCTTCATTCCCTATTTTTTCAAATAGTTTATATAGCACTGGGGCTAATTGTTCTTTGAATGTTTGGTAGAATTCACATATAAATCCATCTGGTCCTGGGGATTTTTTTTTAGGGAATTGATTAATAGCCTGTTATTATTTCTTTTTCTGAAATGGGACTATTTAAGCAATTTACTTCCTCCTCTGTAATCTGGGAAGCCTATATTTTTGGAGGTAGTCATCCATTTCACTTAGGTTATCAAATTTATTGGCATAAAGTTGGGCAAAGTAACCCCTTATTATTTCTCTAATTTCCTCTTCATTGGTGGAAAGTTCTCCCTTTTCATTTTTAAGACTACTAATTTGATTTCCCTCTCTCCTTTTTCTAATCAGATTTACCAAAGGTTTATCAATTTTATTGGTTTTTTCATAAAACCAACTCTTAGTTTTATTTATTAGTTCAATAGTTTTTTTTTTTTTTTTACTTTCTATGCTATTCATTTCTCCTTTTAATTTTAGAATTTCAAGTTTAGTAATTGATTGGGGGTTTTTAATTTGGTCTTTTTCTAGCTTTTTAAGTTGCAGGCCCAATTCATTGATCTTCTCTTTCTCTATTTTATTCAAGTAAGCCTCTAAGGATATAAAATTTCCCCTTATTACCTCTTTGGCTGCATCCCATAAATTTTAGTATGATGTCTCACCGTTGTCATTATCTTGAGTGAAATTATTAATTGTATCTATAATTTGCTTTCACCCAATCATTCTTTAAGATGAGATTATTTAGTTTCCAATTACTTTTTGGTCTATTTACACCTAACTTTTTGTTGAATGTAGTTTTTATTGCATTGTGATCTGAAAAGAAAGCATTGACTATTTCTGCCTTCCTGCATTTAATTTTGAGGTCTTCATGTCCTAATATATGGTCAATTTTTGTATAGGTTCCATGAACTGCTGAGAAGAAAGTATACTCCTTTCTGTCACTATTCAGTTTTCTCCAGAGATCTATCATACTTAATTTTTCTAATATTCTATTTACCTCTTTAATTTCTTTCTTATTTGTTTTGTGATTTGATTTATCTAAGTCTGAGAGTGCAAGATTGAGATCTCCCACCATTATAGTTTTGCTGTCTATTTCTTCTCACAACTCTCTTAACTTCTCCTTTAGGAAGTTAGATGCTATACCACTTGGAGCATATGTGTTTAATACTGATATTGCTTTATTGTCTATAGTACCCTGTAGCAAGATATAGTTTCTTTCCTTATCTCTTTTAATTAGATCAATCTTTGCTTTTGCTTGATCTGAGATAAGAATGGCTACCCTTGCTTTTTTTGATTTCATCTGAAGCATAGTAGATTCTCCTCCAACTTTTTACCTTTAGTCTGTGTGTATCACCCTGCTTCAAGGAAACAACATATTGTAGGATTCTGACTTTTAATCCAGTATGCTAACCACTTCATCTTTATGGGGGAGTTTACCCCATTCAGATTTATGGTTAAAATTACTAATTCTGTATTACTTGCCATCTTGTTAACCCTTCCTTATGCTTTTCTCCTTTCCTTCCCCCTTACTCCCCTCCCCACTGTTAAACTTGTGAGCAGCACTTGTTTCTCACAGCCCTCCCCTACAGAAATAGCAAATGAATCTTTTTCAGATCATTTATAATGCCATAAAAGTTATGTATAATAAAAGGCCAGGAAAAAACAGATAAAAATTTATTCAAAACTAAATAATCTAATCCTGAAGAATGAATATGTAAAACAACAAACCAATTGAAAACTTGATAATTCCATCCAATAGAAGGACAATAATCAGATAGCATAATAATTTATGGGATGCTATCAAAGCAGTTCTTAAGGGAAATTTTATATCTTTAAATCCTTAATGAAAAAAAAATAGAGAAAGAGAAGATCAATGAATTGGAAAAACAACTTTTAAAAAAAGCAAGAAAAAGGACAAATTAAAAGCCCCCAGTTAAATACAAAATTAGAAATTCTGAAACTCAAAGGAGAGATTAATAAAATTGAAACTAAGAAAACCTTTGAACCAATAAACAAAACTAAGAGTTGATTTTATGAAAAAAAAAAAAAACAACAAAATAGATAAACCTTTAATTAATTTGTTTAGAAAAAAGGAAAGGAGAAAATTAAGTTATCAGTATCATAAATGAAAAGGACATCAATGAGAAGAAATTAGGGCAATAATTAGGAGCTATTTTGCCCAACTACATGCCAATAAATCTGATAATCTAAGTGAACTGAATGAATATTTACAAAAATATAGATTGCCTAGATTAACATAATAGGAGACATACCAGGTGCTAGAAATATACAAAGAACAGGGAGAGCCCCTACTTTTGAGGAACTGTTATTCTGCTGTATCCTCCCTCCTCCCACCTGTAACATAAGATTTTGTATGTTCCTTATACATATAATTTGTTTCTCTATAGCCATGGTATATTTCCCATTCTCACCAACCAGATGCCTTTCTGAAAATGAGAACAGTTTTATTCTTGTACAGCATCTATACTGAGAAGGAGTTTAATAAATGTTTATTGAATTGAGTTGAACTCTGCATTCTCCTTAATTTCTGAGCACAATATTTTATACATGTAAGTGATTAATAAATGGTTCCTGCAATAAATTCAATAGTTGAATTGACTTGCTTTTGTGTGTGTGTGTGTGTGTGTGTGTGTGTGTGTGTGTGTGACTAGCATAATGCCTAACACATACAAGGTATTTCATAAATGCTACTTGAGTTGACTTGATATGTGTAGCATATATTTAAGAACATAGTTCCTGGTATATAGTAATAGTAAATAAATACTTGATTTGTTTATATCTTACCTATCTATCTTTCTATCCATCTGTAATTCCATCTATCATCTATCATTTCATCATCTACTTATCCATACACCCATCCCTTCTTTTGTTCAACCATCACTCCATCCATTATTCAATCTGACATCTATCCATTCATCCATCCTTTCATCTATCTTTTTATTTTATTTACTGTTTTGGTTACATTTTAAGTTGCAATCTGTCTCCTTCATCCAGATCCTGTACTACAGAAGGATACCATTTGATGCAATTAATAAATATATGCAAATCATACTATAAATAATTCTTTTTTTAGTTCCTTCTCTGGAAGTGTATAGCATCTTCTTTCATAGGTCCTTTGTAGTAGATTTAAGTATTTAAAATACTCAGAATAAGTAGATAATTCAGAGTTATTCTTTGAACAATATCCTGTATATTGCTGTATATAATGCCAGGCTTTGAGTGAATTTAAAATGTTGGTGATTAGCAGCAGAAATATAACCAGGAATTTCTGTGCCTGGGAACAACTGACAGGAATTCAATCTGTGTCAATCACACACTCAGTTAAGTAGGGAAGGGGGAGGAGTAAGAAGGAAAGATGTGGAGAATGGGAAGCCCTCTGCTATCCTACAGCTTTCATTTCCCCAGATGCACTGGATGAATGTATGATTCATGTACTGAGGATTGTTGATGCTATAATCCTAAAGGACTTCAATTTTAATTAGAGCCACTATCCTGGGGCAAAGTTCTCACCTCCCCACCCTCCTTATGACTCTGCTTACCTCCTAGTTCTTTTTCCTTCTAAGAAATAATTTCAGCACCAAAATGAAGACAATGTGATAGTGATGAAAGGAATGAGTAAACTATATCTGATTTGAAGATGACTGTTTGGTGAACACAATGCATTAGTGGTCTCTGTCCCTGGCCTTTCTTCAGACAGACCCGGGGCAGTACAACTAGGAAGACAGATGAGAACATGTGTCACTGAACATGAATACATTCCCATCAGCCCAGTGAAACTGAATAATCCACTTTCTCTCCCAGTTGCAGACAGCCATGAGACAGTTTTTGGGCAGACAACTGCACAAAAAAACTTCTAGAGAGAGGGGCAGAATGTCCCAAATAGAGGGAGAAAAGTAGATGAAAACAGAAGTGCACATTTCCCATATTCATTTATAACAAAACTCTAGGAGAGGGGCATCCATGTTTGGCTAGAAAGTCATTGTGTCTAGAGTCAGGATCTAAAAAGATTTAGACAAATTAAAACCATATAATAATGTTGCTTTTGGGGAAGGGAGAACTGTATTTTCTTTCTTTTTTTTTTTTTTGAATTTTTATTTAATAATTACTTTATATTGACAGAATCCATGCCAGGGTAATTTTTTTTTACAACATTATCCTTTGCACTCGTTTCTGTTCCAATTTTTTTCCCCTGCCTCCCTCCACCCCCGCCCCTAGATAGCAAGCAGTCCTTTATATGTTGGATATGTTGCAGTATATCCTAGATACAATATATGTTTGCAGAACCGAACAGTTCTCTTGTTGCATAGGGAGAATTGGATTCAGAAGGTATAAATAACCCGGGAAGAAAAACAAAAATGCAGATAGTTCACATTCGTTTCCCAGTGTTCTTTCTTTGGGTGTAGCTGCTTTTGTCCGTCATTTATCAATTGAAACTCAGTTAGGTCTCTTTGTCAAAGAAATCCACTTCCATCAAAATATGTCCTCATACAATATCGTTGTCGAAGTGTATAATGATCTCCTGGTTCTGCTCATTTCACTTAGCATCAGTTCATGTAAGTCTCGCCAGTCCTCTCTGTATTCATCCTGCTGGTCATTTCTTACAGA
>MU176946.1:190136-275663 GCA_016696395.1 Antechinus stuartii
ATATATGTTAAATATGTTGCAGTATATCCTAGATACAATACATATTTAACATATATAGGACTGCTTGCCATCTTGGGGGGGGGGGGAGGAGGGAGGGAGGGGAAAAAACGAAACATAAGTGATTGCAAGGGATAATGCTGTGTAAAAATTATCCTGGCATGGATTCTGTCAATACAAAGTTATTATTAAATAAAAAAAATAATAAAAAATAAAAAAAAAAATCATTGGATTCCCTGATATGAAAAATTGTTGATAAGACTGATGCAGAACTTCAAAACTCGCATGAATCATTGGATTCTCTGACACATGAAGTGATGGACAATAGATTGGTTTTGGACTATCTCTAGGACCTATGGACATGTATAATTCCTCATCTTGATTCATGTTGTTTGTTATATAATGCTTCCCAGGTTGATAGATTTATGTATACCTGTTTCAAGTGAGGCCCTTCAGAAACCCCCTAATCTGGTTTGATTCCCCATTTTCTTTTGTTTTTTTATCTATCTTCCTAAGACATCAGGGCAGATACGATCACTTAATTTTGTGGTGTTTTAACATCCCTTTTTCCTGAGAAGTCAGGAAGGGCATGATCCCATCCTTTTTGGAATTCTCACCTCCTTGAGAAGCCAGGGAGGGCATGACCACCTATGTTCTAAAACAAAAGGAAGCAGGAGATGTTATGGGCCAAAACGCTGTACTTAAAACAAGGATTCTTACAAGGTGCTAATTCAGTAGAATTGATGAGACAATGGTTACCTGGTTTAGCATGGTGATTAATAGTTCTCTAAGTTCAGTATGATTGATTTAATCTTACAACAAATAATGGTTTCCTAGTGATATAATGATTGGTTTGTACTCAAAATAGAGCATATAAAGCTGTGACAAACTCAGCTAGAGTCAGACTCAGAGACAGACTCAGAAGGGCCAGAGAGAGACTAAGAAGAGCCAGACACAGATTCAGAAGGGATTCAGAGACAGATTCATTCCATCATCCACCTTTGTGGTGGATGGAAGCTGAAGCAAAAGCCCATGGGCTCAAAGCCAGATTCATTCACTTCATCTCACATCACTGTGGCAGCTGGCCTCCTGCACTTCCCCCACTGAGACCAGGGCTAGTCTGAAAGGCTCTCAAGAAAGCTAGCTTAGCCTCAGGCAAAGAAACTAGATGTGAAGGAGATAATAAAGTATTTGGACTTTAATACCTGGCTATTCTCATGGTGATTACTCTACTGAAAAGAAGACTGCCTTAGACACCTCCAGAAAACCAAAGAAGAACACTACACCTTTTGAAGGTGGAGAGGAATATTTGTAATGGCAAGGGAACAGAATCCCTACTTGGGTAAGGACCAAACCAAAGACTAAGAAGGCAGTGACCTAACTCTTTCTGCATCATACTGTCTTGGAAGCATCAAAAACTTATAGACCTCCAGACCTAGCTTGGAAAGCAGTAGAATATAAAAGTCTGAAGCCCAAATAAAAGTTATCCACACTACTGCTCTGCCCCCCCTCCCCAGCTCCCTACAGTGATGAGTAGAACCCAGTTCTAATATAAAGTCTAAACTGAAAATAGGGTGGAGAAATGGACAAACCAAAAGAGTATCTGACCATCAAAAGATATTGTGGTGACAATGGAAGAAGCTCAAGGCTCAGAAGAAAGAAATGTTTTTTAAATATCAGTAAACCTCAAAAATGTAAAACCCAACAAAAATTCCTATAAGAGCTAAAGAAAAATTAAAACAATGCTTTTAATATTCAAAGCCTAGAACAAAAATTAGAGAAAAATGAGAGTAATGCAAGAAAATTATAAAGTGATAATTAACCATTTTGTAAAAGACACAAAAAATGAAAAAAAATAACTCATTAAAATTAAGAATTGTTCAAATGACAAAAAATTCCATAAAATGTCATGAATGAAAATAAACTCATTAAAAATTAGTCAATTAGAAGCTAATGACTCAAAGAAACATCAAGAAACAATAAAATACTGTCAGATAAATGAAAATATAGAAGGAAATGTAAAATACCTCAAAGAAAAAAACCTGACCTGTAAAATAGACTGAAGAGTGTTTAGGATTTATTGAAGTATCTAAAAGCCATCATCAAGAAAGATCCCTGACATCACATTTCAAGAAGTTATAAAGAAAAACTACTCAGATATTTTAGAAACAGAGGGCAAAGTTGAAATGGAAATAATCCACTGCCTGAAAGGTACCAAAATAAAAAAAATTCAGGAGTTTTATATCCCAAATTGAGACTTTTCAGGTCAAGATCACACAGGACATCACACAATGAAGGGATATAGAGTTTTGATTATGATATTCTATAATACAAAGTAAGTAGGATTAAAACTTAGAATAACCTACTCAAAAAAAAAAAAGAGCATGATTTATAGACTGAAAACTAATATGTAATAAAAGAGGACTTAAAATTTGTTTTTATTTTTTCCTCAATTACATGCAAAAATAATTTTATTATATATTTATATATACTATGGCTTTTTATTTACAAGATATATGCATGGGCAATTTTTCAGCATTGACCCATGCAAAACCTTCTGTTCCAACTTTTTACCTCCTTTCCTCCACCCCCTCCTCTAGATGGGAGGTAGAACAATACATATTAAATATGTTAAAGTATATGTTAAATACAATATATGTATACATATCCATACAGTTATTTTGCTGCACAAGAAAAATTGGACTTGGAAATAGGGTAAAAATAACCTGGGAAGGAAATCAAAAATTCAAGCTGACAAAAACTGAGGGAGTGGAAATGCTATGTTGTGGTTCACATTCATTTCCCATAGTTCTTTCGCTGGGTGTAGCTGGTTCTATTCATTATTGAACAAATGGAACTCTTTGGTTCATCTTATTGTTGAAGGGAGCCATATCCATCAGAATAGATCATCATATAGTATTGTTGTTGAAGTATATAATGCTCTCCTGGTCCTGCTCATTTCATTCAGCATCAATTCATGTAAGTTTTTCCAAGTCTCTCTGTATTCACCCTGCTGGTCATTTCTTATAGAACAATAATATTCCATAACATTCATATACCACAACTTATTCAGCCACTCTCCAATTGATGGGTATCCATTCAATTTCCAGTTGCCAGCCACTCCAAAAAGAGCTGCCACAAACATTTTTGCACATACAGGTCCCTTTCTCTTCTTTAAGATTTCTTTGCGATATAAGCCCAGTAGTAACACTGCTGGATCAAAGAGTGTGCACAATTTGATAACTTTTTGAGCATAGTTCCAAATGGCTCTCCAGAATGGTTGGATTCATTCACAACTCCATCAATAATGCATCAGTGTCCCAGTTTTCCCACATCCCCTCCAAAATTCAGCATTGTCTTTTACTGTCATTCTAACCAATCTGGCGGGTATGTAATGGTATCTCAGAGTTGTCTTAATTTGCATTTCTCTGATTAATAATGATTTGGAGCATCTTTTCATATGACTAGAAATAGTTTCTATTTCTTCATCTGAGAATTGTCTGTTCATTTATAGACCCATGAAAGATCACCAGAAAAGGTTTGTCCTGATTGGTGGGAGCAGGCCAGCGCAGGTAGGGAGGTAGAATTCAGAGGCTAGCACACTGAGCAGACCAGGATGGAGGCGGTCTCCATGGGTGGAGAATTTTCAAGGAGGACTATACCACAAGTTGGTTACTCTACTTTGGTTGCAAAGCAGTATCTCAGCAGAGAAGTTACAAAAAAGCCAAAGTGTACTCCAAAACCACCAGAAAGTAACAGGATCTGGCTACACCCACCCAGCACCAGAAGTGACTCAGCACAGACCACAGCACAGCTGTGCACCTGAATTCTTCAGTACAGGGCTTTTGCCCAAGACAGCCACAAATCTGCACAGCAGGGGGGGCTCTACCCAGAGCAATAGAACTTCAGCAGCATGGCTGTGCTTCCCAGGCAGAAACAATTCCAGTGGAGGGCTTTTACCAGAGCACTTCCACAGCTAGGCCACCCTAAGCATCTCATTTGCAGGACAGCTACTGTCCATATGTCTATACCTGCTCTGCAGAGGAAGCTGGTCATCTCCTTGCCCTAAAGGCAGACCGTAAGGGCTTTTTAAAAAAATGAGTAAAAAAGCCAAGCATATGCTAACCATCGATAGCTTCTATACAGAAATAGAGCAGGTTTTCAATCCCGAGAAGACTAAGAGTAGACAGTCTCTAGACAAAACCCCAAAAGGGATATAATCTGTTCCCCATTACACAAGGCTCTCCTAGAAGAAATAAGAAAAGATCTTCAAAGAGAACTAGAAGAAAAATGGGGAAAGGAAAGAAACTCTGCAAGAGAGTATGGGAAAACATATAATTCACTTAAAGAAAAATTTAATAAAGTGGAAAAAGAAAACAACTTACTGAAATGTGAATTGGAAAAGGTAAAGAACTCTTAAGGAAACAAAATTTGTGAAATGGAAAAGATAAAGAATTCCCAGGAAAGTAGGATTTGTGAATTGGAAAAGATAAAGAACTCCCAGGAAGGTAGTATTTGTGAATTGGAAAAAGAAAATAACTTAGAAAAAAAAATAGTGAAATAGAAAAAAATTCCATAGAGCAAAACAACTCATTTAAAAATCCAATTGGACATATACAAAAATAAGGGAAAAAGCTAATGAAGAAAACAATTCATCAAAAATCAGAACTGAAAAAATAGAAATGAACAATTCATTGAGACATCAAGAATCAGCCAAGCAAAACCAACAAAGATGAAAAAATAGAAAATGTTAAATATCTACTTGGAAACACAACAGAGCTAAAAAATAGATCTAGGACAGATAGTCTGAAGATTATTGGATTTCCTGAAAATTATGATGAAAGAAAGAGCCTATACACTATTTTACAGGAAATCATCAAAGAGAACTGCCTAGATGTAATAGAATCAGAAGGTAAAATAGGCATTGAAAGAACTCATCAAACACCTTCTGGAAAAGATCCTAAAATAAAAACTCCAAAAAATATTGTGGCCAAATTTCAGAACTATCAGATTAAGGAAAAAAATATTACAAGCAACCAGAAAAAACAATTCAAATATTGAGAAGTCACAATAAGGATCATTCAGGATCTAGCAGCCTCCACAGTAAAGGATCATTAAAGGGCCTGAAATCTGATATTCCAAAAGGCAAAAGAACTTGGAATGCAGCCCAGAATAAACTACCCAGCTAAGCTGAGCATTTTCTTCCAGGGAAGAAGATGGACATTTAATGAAACAGATGAATTCCATTTGTTTCTAATGAAAAAAAAAAAACAGAGCTAAAAACAAACAAACAAACAAACAAACTTGACCTTCAAATATAGGACTCGAGATAAGCAGAAAAAGGTAAAAATAACTCTTGAGAACTGTATTTCTGTTATGGACATACATAAAGAGTGCATGTATAATTTGATTTTAGTGATATAATATAAAAAAGGGAAGTAGAAATGAAAAGGGAAAAGGGGACATAAAAAAAGGAAAACTACATCCCACGAAGAGAGAATGGAAACCTATCACATCTGAGGGAATTTAGGAAGAAGAAAGAACATTGTGTGAATCTTACTCTCATCAGATTTGGCTCAAAGAGAAAATATTAGGCATATTTTATTTACAGATTAATTTCTCTCACCTCATTAAAACGTGGGAGAGGAAAAGAGAAAAGGAAAAGAGTACTAAGGGGAAGGTATGAGAAAAGGGAAGGGATTCAAAGGGGATGGGAGGAATTCTAAAGAGGGAGAGCTGGATGAGGGAAGTGGTGCCTACAAGTTTAATACTGGGGAGGGGGCTAAAGCGGATAAGAAAAAGAAAAGCATAATCTGGTGATAATAAGATGACAAGAAATACAGAATTAGTAATTTTAACTGTAAATATAAATGGAATGAACGCTCCCATAAAGTGGAGGCAGATAGCAGACTGGATCAAAAGCCAGAATCCTACAATATGTTGTTTACAAGAAACACACTTAAAGCAGGATGATACATACAGAATAAAGGTAAAAGGCTGGAGCAGAATCTATTATGCTTCAGATGAAGTAAAAAAAGCAGGAGTAGCCATCCTTATCTCAGATCAAGCAAAACCAAAAATTGATCTAATTAAAAGAGATAAGGAAGGAAACTATATTTTGTAAAGGGTTGCATGGACAATGAAGCAATCTCAATACTAAACATATATGCACCAAATGATATAGCATCTAAATTCCTAAAGGAGAAGTTAAGAGAGTTGCCAGAAGAAATAGACAGCAAAACTATAATAGTGGGAGATCTCAACCTTGCACTCTCAGAATTAGATAAAAAAACCATAAAACAAATAAGAAAGAAGTTAAAGAGGTAAATAGAATATTAGAATTATTAGGCATGATAGATCTTTGGAGAAAACTGAATGGAAACAGAAAGGAGTATACTGTCTTTTTAGCATGGAACTTATACAAAAATTGACCATATAGTAGGACATAAATACCTCAAAATTAAATGCAGAAAGGCAGAAATAATCAATGTATTCTTTTCAAATCATGATGCAACAAAAACTACATTCAACAAAAAGCTAAGAGTAAATAGACCAAAAATTAATTGGAAACTAAAACTTGAAAACAGCAAATCATAGACACAATTAATAATTTCACCCAAGATAATGACAACAATGAGAGCAACATACCAAAATTTGTGGGATGCAACCAAAGTGGTAATTGGGGAAAATTTTATATCTTTAGTGGCTTACTTGAACAAAATAGAGAAAGAGAAAATTAATGAATTGGGCTTGCAACTTAAAAAGATAGAAAAAGAGTAAATTAAAAACCCCCAATCAAATACTAAACTTGAAATTCTAAAATTAAAAGGAGAAATTGTTAAAATTAAAAGTAAGAAAAACTATTGAATGACTAAATAAAACTAAGATTCGATTTTATGAAAAAACCAACAAAATAAATAAATCTTTGGTAAATTTGATTAGAAAAAAGAAAGAGGAAAAATCAAATTGTTATTCTTAAAAATGAAAAAGGAGAATTTTCCACCAATTAAGAGGAAATTAGAGCAATAATTAGGAGTTTCTTTGCCCAACTTTATGCCAATAAATTTGATAACCTAAATGAAATGGATGACTACCTCTGGTGTTCTCTTCTTTAAAATATAATGGTTGTCTGGGAGCAGGTTTCTTGGGGAGGTTTCTGGAGGCAGCCTTAGTTTCAGTTCAGAGTAATAATCACTCCAAACACAGCCAGGAGTTAAAATCCAGTCCTTTACTGTGTCCTTCATAGTATTGAGCTTCAGCCCCTTGCTCCCTCCGAATGTCTCCAACTAGCACAAAGGTGGAATATGGAATGAATCTGTCTCTGCCTCTGAGAATGGGCTTCTGTCTCTGACCCTAAGGGATTCTTGTTTATATGCTGTTTACTGAGTACACACCAATCATTATATCACTGGGAAACCATTATTTGTTATTGGAGTAAATCAATTCTAAACTAGATTTAAACATTGTCTCCTCAATTCCACTTACTACCTTGTTTCGAGTTCTGGCCCATAACATCTCCTTGTAGGATCAGATCAATCATACTGAACCATGGTAATTTAGATAATTATTGTCTCTATCTATTCTAATGACTTAACACTTTGTAAGGATTCCAACATTTCCTGCTTTCTTTTTATTTAGAACATAAGGTGGTCATGACCTCCCTGACTTCTCAAGGAGGTGAGAACCCCAAAAAGAAGGTGATCATGCCTTTCCTGATTGTGCAAAAATAAAGTGAAAACACCATAAAAAGAAGGTGGTCACATCCTCCTTGACATCTCAGGAAGGGAGATGAAAACATCAAAGGAAATGGGAAATCAAATCAGATTAGCAAGTTTCTGAAGGGGCTCATTTGAAACAGGTATACATAAATCCATCAATATGGGAGGCATTACACATAATTACATAAGCACATAGCAATATAACACAGGCTAGTAGTAATATAACAAATAACATGAGTCAATATGAGAATTTATACATGTCCATAAGTCCTAGAAATAGTCCAAAAGGAATCTATTGTTCATTAGTTCATGTGCCAGGAATCCAATAATTCCTGCAAGCTTTGAAGTACTGCAAAAGTCTCATAAACAATTTTTCATTTCAAGGAATCCAATGATTCCTGCTGGTTTTCAAGTCCTTGAAACAGTCTCATCTTGTGTTAGGGAATCCAATGATTCCTGAAAATTTTCAAGTTCTTTTAACAGTCTCATTGGTCAGCAATGCTCTTTCAGTGTCAGATGTTTCTTAAATCTTTTCCTTTGTCTTGAGGTTTTTCTCCTTTTCTGTCTCTCTCCAGGTGCTTGTCACCACCCATCTGTTTCCTTCTCTATCTGTAGGAACACAAGCAAACCCTCTCTCCCAGGCAGTTAACCTATCTAATTCTCTTCTATTTACCACTTTGGGGATTTCTCCTTATCAATTGGCAATTACATTGGAGCTATTTGCACTGGACACTGCCCTGGTGGGTTAAGAAGCCTGTATTCTCCCTAACTGTAATCTCTTTCTGCTATGTGATTACTTTTAGGCTGATCCATTTTTGTTGCAGAATTGACAGAGATCCTCTTCTACTAATTTCCACTCCATTGAGTTTACATTAGAATTGTAGTATTCACCTAGTTGCTCTCCTACTAATTTCCACTCATTTGGATCCAATTCTTTTCCCGTAGAGAACCAAAAATATATGTACTTTAAAGTTTCTAAAAGTTTAGTGATCTCCTCCAAAATTATAATCAAACCTTGGTTTTTCATAACCTTGACAATGCTCTCTAAACATTTTCCTTGAACAGAAACAGAAGGCTGTTTTCTAAACATCTGTCCCATCTTAGCTGCAATTCTACTTTAACTCTTTTAACAAAATTTCTTTGTTGTAATCACCCTAATTTCTGGGTTGAGGAGACTTTTCCACTGGAATCAGGATCAGAGGTTTTTCCACTGAAATCAGGATCAGAGGCTTTTCTACTGAAATCAGGATTCTGTCAGTCCCACGTTCAGATGCCAAAATGTGATGTTCTCTTCTTTAAAATATAATGGTTCTCTGGGAGCAAGTTTCTTGGGGAGGTTTCTGGAGGCAGCCTTAGTTTCAGTTCAGAGTAATAATCACTCCAAACACAGCCAGGAGTTAAAATCCAGTCCTTTATTGTATCCTTCAAAGTCTTGAGCTTCAGCCCCTAGCTCCCTCCAAATGTATCCCGCCATCACAAAGGTGGAAAATGAAATGAATCTATCTCTGCCTCCAAGAGTGGGCTTCTGTCTTTGGCCCTGAGAGCTTCTTGCTTATATGATGTACACTGAGTACACACCAATCACTGGGAAACCATTATTTTTTAAATCAATTTTAAACTAGATTTAAACATTGTCTCCTCAATTCCACTTAGTACCTTGTTTCAAGTTCTGGCCCATAACATCTCCCTGTAGGATCAGATCAATCATACTGAACCATGCTAAATTAGATAATTATTGTCTCTATCAATTCTAATGAATTAACATTTTGTAAGGATTCCAAAAACTACCTTCAAACACATAGGCTTCTCAAATTAACAGAGGAGGAAGTAAATTGCTTAAATAGTCCCATTTCAGAAAAAGAAATAGAACAAGCAATTAATCAGCTCCCTAAGAAAAAATCCCCAGGACTAGATGGATTTACATGTAAATTCTACCAAACATTCAATGTTATATAAACAATTTGAAAAAATAGGGAATGAAGGAGTCCTACCAAATTCCTTTTCTGACACAGACATGGTACTGATACCTAAACAAGGTAGGTTGAAAACCGAGAAAGAAATAAACCAATCTCCCTAATGAATATTGATGCTAAAATCTAAAAGAAAATATTAGCAAAAAGATTACAGAAAATCATCCCCAGGATAATACACCATGACCAAATAGAATTTATATGAGGAATGAAAGGCTGGTTCAATATTAGGAAAACTTTTAGCATAATTAACTATATCAATAATCAAATTAAGAAAAACCATATGATCAACTCAATAGATGCAGAAAAAGCATTTGATAAAATTCACCATCCATTCCTAGTAAAAACACGAGAATATAGGAGTAAATGGACTTTCCTTAAAATAATCAGTAGCATCTATTTAAAACCATCAGTAAGCATCATATGTAATGGGGATAAATTGGAATCATTCCCAATAAAATCAGAAGCAAAACAATGTTGCCCACTATCATCAATACTATTCAATATTGTATTAGAAATGATAACTTTGGCAATAAGAATCAAGAAAGAGATTAAAGGAATTAAAGTAGGTAATGAGGAAACCAAATTATCACTCTTTGCAGCTGATATGATGGTATACTTAGAGAACCCCAGAGATTCTACTAAAAATGCATTAGAAATAATCCACAACTTTAGCAAAGTTGCAGGATACAAAACAAACACACATAAGTCTTCAGCATTCTTATATATCACTAACAAAACCCAACAGAGTTACAAAGAGAAATTCTATTTAAAGTAACTGCTGATAGTATAATATATTTGGGAATCTATCTGCTAAGGGAAAGTCAGGAACTATATGAACAAAACTACAAAACACTTTCTACACAAATAAAGTCAGATCTAACCAGTTGGACAAATATTAAGTGATCTTGGATAAGTCAAACAAATATAATAAAAATGACAGGACTACCTAAACTAATCTATTTATTTAGTGGTATACCACTCAGCCTCCCCAAAAATGATTTTAATGACCTAGAAAAAATAAAGACAAAATTCATCTGGAAGAACAAAAGGTCAAGACTGTCAAGGCAACTAATGAAAAAAAAAAAAGCAGATGAAGGTGGCTTAACTGTACTAAATGTAAAACTATACTATAAAGCAGTGGGTACCAAAACAATTTGATATTGGCTAAGAAATTGATTAGCTGATCAGTGGAATAGGGTTCACAGGACAAAATAACCAACAACTATAGGAATCTAGTGTTTGACAACCCCAAAGACCCTAGCTTTGTGGATAAGAATTCACTGTTTGACAAAAACTGCTGAGAAAATTGGAAATTAGTATGGCAGAAACTAGGCATTAATATCATATACCAAGATAAGGTCAAAATATGTTCCTGATCTAGGCATAAAGAATAAGTTTATAAATAAATTAGAAAAACATAGGATAGTTTACCTCTCAGACCTGTGGAAGAGGAAGGAATTTGTGACCAAAGGAAAACTAGAGATCATTATTGATTACAAAATAGAAAATTTTGATTATATCAAACTGAAAAGCTTTTATACAAACAAAACTAATGCAGACAAGATTAGAAGGGAAACAATAAACTGGGAAAACATTTATACAGTCAAAGGTTCTGAAAAAGGCTTAATTTCCAAAATATATAGAGAATTACTCTAATAATATAAGAAATCAAGCCATTCTCCAATTAGCAAATTGTCAAAGGATATGAACAAACAAGAAATTAAAACCATTTCTAGCCATATGAAAAGATGTTCCAACTCATTATTAATCAGAGAAATGCAAATTAAGACAACTCTGAGATACCACTGTACACCTGTCAGACTGGCTAGAATGACAGGGAAAAATAATGTGGAATGTTGGAGGGGATGTGGGAAAACTGGGACACTGATACACTGTTGGTATAATTGTGAATATATCCAGCCATTCTGGAGAGCGATTTGGAACTATGCTCAAAAACTTATCAAACTATGCATATCCTTTGATCCAGCAGTGTTACTACTGTGCTTATATCCCAAAGAGATCATAAAGAAGGGAAAGGGATATGTATGTGCATGAATGTTTATGGTAGCCCTCTTTGTAGTGGCCAGAAACTGGAAACTGAGTGGATGCCCATCAATTGGAGAATGGCTGAATAAATTGTGGTATATGAAGATTATGAAATATTATTGTTTGGTAAGAAATGACCAACAGGATGATTTCAGAAAGGCCTGGAGAGACTTACACGAACTCATGCTGAGTGAAATGAACAGGACCAGGAGATCATTATATACTTCAACAACAATACTATATGATGATCAATTCTGATGGACCTAGCCATCTTCAGCAATGAGGTGAACCAAATCAATTCCAAAGGAGCAGTAATGAACTGAACCAGATACACCCAGCGAAAGAACTCTGGGAGATGACTAAGAACCATTACATTGAATTTCCAATCCCTATATTTTTGCCTGTCTGCATATTTTTTTAAAATTTCCTTCACAGGCTAATCGTACAATACTTCAGAGTCCAATTCTTTTTGTACAGCAAAATAATGGCTTGGACATGTAAATTTATTTTGTATTTAATTTATACTTTAATATATTTAACACGTACTGGTTATCCTACCATCTAGGGGAAAGGTTGGGGGAAGGAGGGGAAAAATTTGAACAAAAGGTTTGGCCATTGTCAATGCTGTAAAATTACCCATGCATATAACTTGTAAATAAAAAAGCTCCAACATTCCGCATTACCTTTCCCTTTCATTCTAGCCAATTTGACAGGTGTGCAGTGGTATCTCAGAGTTGTCTTAATTTGCATTTCTCTGATTAATAATGATATTTTCATATGGCTAGAAATAGTTTTAATTTCTGGGTCTGAGAATTGTCTGTTCATATCTTTTGACCATTTATCAATTGGAGCATGTCTTGATTTCTTATAATTTAGCATTAGTTCTCTATATATTTTGGAAATGAGGCCTTTATCAGAACCTTTGACTGTAAAAATGTTTTCCCAGTTTATTGTTTCCCTTCTAATCTTGTCTGCATTAGTTTTGTTTGTACAAAACAAATTTGCTATAAGATAATGAACTCATTTTGACCTTATCTTCATGGAAGGTGTTAAGTGTGGGTCAGTGCCTCTTTCTGCCATACTAATTTCCAATTTTTGCAGCAGTTTTTGTCAAACAGTGAATTCTTATCCCAAAGGCTGGGGTCTCTGCGTTTGTCAAACGCTGAATTATTAAAGTTATTGACTAGTTTTTTCCTGTGAACCTAACCTATTCTACTGATTAACTAGTCTATTTCTTAGCCAATACCAAATGGTTTTGGTGACCACTGCTTTATAATATAGTTTTAGGTCTGGCACAGCTAGGCCATTTTCATTTGATTCTTTTTTCATTAGTTCCCATTAAAGTCTTGACCTTTTGTTCTTCCAGATGAATTTTGTTGTTATTTTTTTCTAGGTCCTTAAAATCGTTTTTATGCAAAAACAATTTTTTAACATTTTTTTTAAACTTTGAGATCCTGATGCTAAGTGAAATGAGCAGAACCAGGAAATGATTATGTACCTCAACAATGATACTGTTTGAGGATATATTCTGATGGAAGTAGATCTATTCGATAAAGAGTGCTAATTCAGTTTCAATTGATCAAAAATGGACAGAAGCAGCTACACCCAAAGAAAGAACATGGGGAAATGAATATAAACCACTTGCATTTTTGTTTTTTTTCCGGGTTATTTATACCTTCTGAATCCAATTCTCCCTGTGCAACAAGAGAACTGTTCGATTCTGCACACATATATTGTATCTAGGATATACTGTAACCTATTTAACATGTAAAGGACTGCTTGCCATCTGAGGGAGGGGGTGGAGGGAGGGAGAGGAAAAATCAGAACAGAAGTGAGTGCAAGGGATAATGCTGTAAAAAGTTACCCTGGCATGGGTTCTGTCAATAAAGAAGTTATTTAATTAAAAACAAAAACAAAACCTCAAGAGAAGCATAAAAAGAGAAAAAGAGAAAAAAATCTATGAAAAAAAAAAAAAACAAAACTGAGTCCAAATTCCTTCCCTTTACCTCACCTTCTTCACAAAGCAAGCAATATGAAGGCAATAAGACCTGCAGTAATTCAGAATATTTCTATATTATCCATGTTGCAAAGCAAACCAAACAAAAGAAATTTATATAATAAGGAAAATTTTAAAAGTAAAAAAATAATAATTTGCAAGTATTGCTTTTCCCTCTCAAAATTTCAGTATTTAATACCTGTAAAAGTCATAATTATTTATATGTATATGTTTATGTATATATATATATATGTGTGTGTGTGTGTATTTGTGTGTATATACATATATATGTATGTATGCATGAGATAAGGTCTTTAAATGTTTTAGAATGATGCTAGATTAATTGGGTATTTATACAACTACTTGTGGGACCTACGTGTTATTATTCTATTGGTTATTGAAACTAAATCAGAAACATCTTCAGTGTGATTTGGAAAAGAGAATTTTAGTAATCAGTTTTTTAAGGGTATATAACTTATGAAATATTGTGTTACCTCAATGGAAAAATCAATTTTATTCAAGTCTAAAATACTAAGGTGGAAATAACATCTATTTTTATCGTGTGTACTGTGGTACAGACATATTTTCTTATAAACACTTTATTTGATATGTGCCATTCTGGAACTAACTACTCATGTACCCTCCTAAGTCTTTTATTATTATTGGAGTAAAGTCAGCCTTTTAATAAGTAAAAAAATTGTGTAACCTTTGAACCTAAGGTGACTCTAAAATCTATTGCTAGCCACTATACCAATCAGACTCCCAAAAAACTATTTTGATGATCTAGAAAAAAATAACAAAGTTCATATGGAAAAACAAAAGGTCAAGAATCTCACGGAAATTAATAAAAAAAAAAAATCAAATGAAGGTGGCCTAGCTGTACCAGATCTAAAATTATATCATAAAGCAGCGGTTACTAAAACCATCTGGTATTGGCTAAGAAATAGGCTAGTTGATCAATGAAATAGTTAGGTTCAAAGGACAAAACAGCCAATAACTTTAATAATCTAGTGTTTGACAAACCCAAAGACCCCAGTTTTGGGGATAAGAATGCATTATTTGACAAAAATTACTGGGAAAATTGGAAATTAGTATGGCAGAAATGAGGCATTGACCCACACTTAACACCGTACACCAAGATAAGGTCAAAATGGGTTCATATCCAAGGGATAAAGAATGAGATTATAAATAAATTGGAAGAGCATAGAATAGTTTATCTCTCAAACCTGTGGAAGAGGAAGAAATTTATGACCAAAGTAAAACTAGAGATCACTATTGACCACATAATAGAAAATTTTGATTATATCAAATTGAAAAGTTTTTGTACAAACAAAACTAATGCTGACAAGATTAGAAGGGAAACAATAAACTGGGAAAACATTTTTACAGTCAAAGGTTCTGATAAAGGCCTCATTTTCAAAATATATAGAAAACTAACTTTAATTTATAAGAAATCAAGCCATTCTCCAATTGATAAATGGTCAAAGGATATGAACAGACAATTCTCAGACACAGAAGTTAAAACTACTTCTAGCCATATGAAAATATGCTCCAAATCATTATTAATCAGAGAAATGCAAATTAAGACAACTCTGAGATACCACTACATACCTGTCAGATTGGCTAGAATGACAGGGAAAGATAAGGTGGAATGTTGGAAGGGATGTGGGAAAACAGGGACACTGATACATTGTTGGTGGAATTGTGAACATATCCAGCCATTCTGGAGAGCAATTTGGAACTATGCTCAAAACGTTATCAAACTGTGCATACCCTTTGATCCAGCACTGTTTCTACTGGGCTTATACCCCAAAGAGATACTAAAGAAGGGAAAGGGACCTGTATGTGCCAAAATGTTTGTGGCAGCCCTGTTTGTAGTGGTTAGAAGCTGGAAAATGAATGGATGCCCATCAATTGGAGAATGGTTGAGTAAATTGTAGTATATGAACATTATGGAATATTATTGTTCTGTAAGAAATGACCAGCAGGATGAATACAGAGAGGATTGGCGAGACTTACATGAACTGATGCTAAGTGAAATGAGCAGAACCAGGAGATTGTTATATACCTCAGCAACAATACTGTATGAGGATGTATTCTGATGCAAGTGGATTTCTTCAACAAAGAGATCTAACTCAGTTTCAATTGATCAAGGATGGACAGAAGCAGCTACACCTAAAGAAAAAACACTGGGAAATGAATGTAAACTGCTTGCATTTTTGTTTTTCTTCCTGGGTTATTTATACCTTCTGAATCCAATTCTCCCTGTGCAACAAGAGAACTGTTTGGTTCTGCACACATATATTGTACCTAGGATATACTGTAACCTATTTAACATGTATAGCACTGCTTGCCATCTGTGGGAGGGAGTGGATGGAGGGAGGGGAAAAATCAGGACAGAAGTGAGTGCAAGGGATAATGTTGTAAAAAATTACCCTGGCATGGGTTCTGTCAATAAAAAGTTATTTTAAAAATAAATAAATTTAAATTTAAATTTAAAAAATAATAATAAAATCTTTTGCTAGCTTGCTCTATACTGCTTGCATTGGAACTCATTCCCCTATTACTTAAGTGACACAGTTCTTTCTCAAAGTCCTTATGACATCTTTAAATGAAGTATTGTTTCACTACATCTTTTTCTGAGTTCTGTCACGTTAGAATACATTTAGAGGTTTCAATGGAAAGGTAACTGGGGAGAGATCAGGCAACTTCTTTGTTTCTCTCCATCAACTTGGCTCCACCCTTTCAGCCCTCTCACTTCTTTATTCCTTGAAGTTATATCTTTGAAGATAAGTTAAGATTGAATTTGTTTTCTCAGCTACCATAATATATTATTGACTCATATGGAGATTGCTTCACATTAAAACTCTTGCTTTTTTGTTTAGTTTTTGTAATTTTCCATTCCCAAGCAAATTATTGTCTAGAGATGTGGGAAGAGTATGAAAAAGACTTGTGACTCAGTTCTGAGATCAGAGATGCCTTTCATGAATGTCACAGCCCAGGATTTTTCTTTCTTCCCAAATAGACTATTGGTATTCGATAGGATTCAGCTCCTGGTACTTTTCAAGGGTGTACTGATTTAACCAAATGGAAGAATATCAGATGCCCATGGATAGGCCAAGCTAATATAATAAAAATGACAATCTACCTAAATAAATCTACTTGTTTAGTGTCATACCAAGAAATTAATTTTTAGAGTCAGAAAAAATAATAACAGAATTCATCTAGATGAGCAAAATGTCCATAATTTCAAGGGAATTAATGACAAACCATTCAAATGGAGGGGGTCTAGCTGTACCAGACCTAAAACTATATTATAAAGTTTAATATCAAGACCATTTGGTACTAGCTAAGAAATAAACTAGTTAATCAGTAAAATAGATTAGGTTCACAAGACATAGTCAATGATTATAGTAATCTAGTGTTTGATAAACCCAAAGACTCCAGCGTCTGTGGTCAGAACCCACTATGACAAAAATTGCTGGGAAAACTAAAAGATAGTATGATAAAAACAAGGCTTGATCAACACCTAAGACCTATGCCAAGGTAAGGTCAAAATGGGTTCATGATTTAGATATAAGCAAATTAAAAGAACAAGGGATAGTTTACATCTCAGATCTGTGGAGAAAGAAAAAAAATTATGGCCAAAAAAATAAAGAACATTTTAAGATGCAAAGTGGATAATTTTGATTACATTAAATTAAGAAGGTTTTGTACAAACAAAACTAATGCAGAAAGGAAATAGGAAACTGGAGGAAAAACTATATCCAGTGTTTCTGATAAAGGCCTCATTTATAAAATAGAGAATTGACTCTTCTTTGAACAAACAGCCCCAATTCCTTCATGATTGGTGAAAGGAAGCTAAGTCAGACAATGGTTATACAAGACAATGAATCAAAAAGCATTTATTAAGCATCTTCTGAGTGGCAGGAACTATGATAAATACTATAAATACAAAGAAAGAAAAAAAGAAGTTCACAATCTAATATGGGAGATACCAATGTACATGTGTGTAGCCCTTTCTACAAATTATAGAAAGAAAAGAATCAGCTCTCTGGAGATGTTGGGGGAATGGAGGGAAGAAAAGAGTTTGAGCTGAAATAGAGAGAGGAGAGTGAAATGGAGGAGCAAAGTCTAGAGCCCATGGTATAGAGAAAATATTTATTATCTATTCTTCATTAATATTGTTGAATTTACATAGAAAATTGTCTAGCTCTAAAAATCTTATTTTAGAACTCAGATAACCTTAGAGGTGCTTCAGGAAAGCCGAATGATGAAAACGATGCTTAGAGCCCACCCAGTGTCTATTTTCAGTCTATCTAAAGTTATGTTTTGGGCTGCCCAATCAATTTAGCTTACCTGGAGTTCTCAAACTGGCATTCTCTGAATACAGTGTATATGAGTCAATCAGCAAATGTCTTTCTTCCATTCTTAAGAAGATGTTACTCCCTCCACCCATATCCAGTTACATGTTAAACATGAATTTTTTAAAAAAAAAATTGAGTTCCAAAATTTCCCCCTTTGTTTCCTATTTTTTTTTTTTTAATGAAAAGGGATGGTGATCTTTTCTTCTGTAATTGCTTCAAGCCAGGAGTGAGCATAGAACTGAGATTGCTTTACAAGATCTCACGTGGAAGGGTGCTGATCTTAAGGTCTGGAAGCTGGTTAAAGCAAAATCCAATGGGAATTGAATCTCAAAACCAGCAACCAGTGAACAACCTTCATTTAAAGGTGAATTAGCTAGAACTTAGAAGAAACAAATCCATTGAGAAGGGATTTAGGGAAGGTAGCATTGTAAATAGTAAAGCAGTTACATGGATAGCCAAGGGCCTACAAATTGGGTAGAGAAGATGACAGGCTGAAGAGGTTTCCAGTTGACACTTGATATGGGTTATATATGTTTAAACATGTAAGACTCTATTATTTATGTTGCAAAAGATGACACAGGCCCAAAGCAAGGAAAACATGAAAAAAATATAGAAAGTGAAAATTAGTATGCTTTGATCAGATTCCATCAGTTCTTTCTCTGAATGTGGATAACCAGTTTTCATCATTGAATTATTGTATAGCTGAGAAGAGCGTCATTCATAGTCCATCACCATAAAGCATTGGTGTTATTGTGTACAATATTTTCTTGGCTCTGTTCACTTTACTGTTCATTAATTCACGTAGGTCTCACCAAGTTTTTCTGAGGCAAGTCTAATAATCATTTCTTATAGTATGAAACACCGCAATGGTGACAGTGAATATCCTTGTTTCACACCTGATCTTACTGGGAAGGCTCCTAGTTTATCTCCATTACAAATATTGCTTACTAACTTTGGTCTCATTGGGAATGGGTTAAAGAGGAAATAACATATATCTAACAGAGTATAAAGGTCTTCTAAATTCAGAAATAAATAAGATTTCAAGAGGATTGTGTAGGGTGAGAAGACAAGGCAGTGACTCTTGGAGGAGTAAGTTAAAGAGTAGAAAGGCAAAGTAATGAATAGAAGTAATGTAGAACAATAAGAAGGGACAATGGAAATAGGATGAGAAAGATAATGAGGGAAAATAGGAAGGATTATGAGGAAAATTAACAAGTAATTGTAGTATAGAATGTAAATGAGACAAATGTATCCATAAATGAAAATATTAGATTAAAACTTTGAATTCAAAAATATGTTGCTTTCAGGAAACATTATAAAAATGTGAGATACATACAAAAAGAAGATCAAGGTCAGGAGTAGAATTTAGTATGTTAAAAAAAACCTAATAATTGTAATCTCAGACAAAGTTTAAATTAAAGTAGATTTAATCAAAAATAAAAAATAGAGAAACAACACTATGTGTCAGTAATTTTATTCAATATTGCTTTAGACCATTTAAAATACTTAGACAGTATAAAGTGCCTGAACATATACTTGCCAAATCAGACACAGACTAATTGAATATAAACATTAAAAACCTTTTGATACAAATAAACATATTTCTAAATAACACTTTTTTATGAGCCTCAGTTTCTGCATCTAGGAAATAGGGATAATAATTTGTCCTAGTATCTTGTTTATATAGTCATACTCATTGTGTCTCCCCAATTTCATTGTATACTTCTTGATAGTAGAGGCTGCTTTTCACTTTTGTAGACCACACAGAGCTAGGATGAATAACCACATTACTGGATGACAGAATCCAAAAAGATATTGCCTAGCTAGGTGATCAAGTGACGAAAAATAATGTTTATGCTAACTTATTTGACAAATCAATATTAATTTGCAATGTTGCCTTCTCAGTCAAAGGCCTTCTCTTGTACCAATTTTTGCCAATTCTAGCTAAGAAACTTAGCCTAGAAACCTGCATTTCTCTTCTTAAGGGACAAGACCCAGTCTGAGTTAGATCCCTGTCTAAGGAGGATTCATTTCTATTCTTGTTCCCTATATTAGATTTTGGGGCAGCCTAGCTCAACACAGAGAAAGGAAAACAAGGAAGAACCCTGATCAGAGTGCCCAAAATAACAGAAGAATCTGAAAATCCATGATCCAACTCCTCCCAAGCTGACACAGAACCATGAATGACTATTCTTTGAGGGTAACCATCCAAGCAATTCTGAATCTAAGTTTCTTTTCCCTTGCCTTCTCTTTTCTCATTTAATTACTTCTTTTTTTAACTTCCATGTATGACAGTGTTAAGGTAGGATAGCAGACCAAGTGCAAGGGTGAGATAAGATTGGGACATAAAATTGGCAGAAGTGGAATAGGCCTAAAGGACTAGTCCCAATGTCATCCTACCCTTAAACTATGCCAATTCTTGCCTGCTCTCATTCATCTCAGATGCTCCATCCAATTTTAAGTATTAAAAATAATTTTCTCAATTAACAAAAAAAATTTTCTCTCCTTTCCATCTTACCCCCTCTGCAATAAAAAAGAAAAACAAAAGTCTTGTTTAAACAAACATAAACACACACACACACACACACACACACACACACACACACATCTCTTTCTGAATCATGATCTCCTGACTCTCAGGCTGGATATTGCCCAATTAATTTGTCTGAGTATTCTCCTGACCAACAGTTCCTTCAGATCTCTTACCAGTTTGACTGTTTGCTTTGTTTTTGGATTGATTCAGTTGTTCCATCAATTCAAACATTAGGAAGTGCCTATACTATGTGAACAGGACTGTGCTAATTATTAGGGGTCACAAAATGAACATCAAGAAGGGTGAACCTGGGCAAATCATTTGATCCTGTCTGCCTCAGTTCCCTTACCTATCCAGCAGACAGATTGACATTCATAAAATACTGCTCTGATTACATACATTCCTACACACACACAAAAAAAAAATACTGATGGCTCTTATTGCCTCTAAGATAATATTGAAAACTCATTAGCCTAGCACTTGAAAGTCATTACTACCTACCATAACTCCTCCATTTCAGCCAACTGGCCAACTTTCTAATCCCTGTTCATGGTACTCCATCCTCTGACTCCCTGCTGGGGCACAAGGACATACAAAGCCCTCCCTTTATGGCTGTAGTGTCCTTCTCTGATCCTCCCAGTATTCATCTTCTCGTCCTCTTGAAATGACCTTGTATTATTTTCAATGGACTTAATCTAGAATCAGATTGCATCCCTCCTAGGGAATGTAGGTTCCTTGAGGATAGCCACCAGCTTATCTTTAAGTATCACTTCAGAGCTCAGCACAGAGCCCTAGATATAGCAGGTAATTCAAGAAAAATTTCAATTCAATTTAGATTTTTGTCATTCATCAGTCCTCTTTTCTGACAAGTTCATGGTTTTGATTGATTTGGTACAAACTCCAGATGGTGGTAGACTTCTCTCTTGTCCTGTGGCTGGTGGATGTGACAGGAAATAGAGCATTTGAGAGACCTTTAGGTGGCAGAACTTCATCTTGGAGGAACCCAGGTATCTGAATGATTTCTTCTGGGAGATCGAGGATGTCCCTAGGGAATAAATTGTATTTTGAGCTGTGGTGTCAGGCACTGAATAAGCCAAAGAAGTTGTGATGACCAGGGAATCAAGGGGGTACAGTTGATAGAGCACCAGCCCTGAAGATCTTGAGTTCAAATCTGGCATCAGACACTTAATACTTCCTAACTCTGTTTCCCTGGGCATATCACTTAATCCCAATTGCCTCGGCAAAAAAAAAAAAAAAAAAAAAAAAAAAAAAGTTAAGATGACTATGTTTTTGAGAGGCACTCTTTCCCATCTTCTCAGTAATGACATTTTCAGAACTAAGACCTTGCTTATATTTATAATTATACTCTTATAATTAAATAAATAAAATCTATAATTACACAGTGAGGTATGTGATGAGCTGCAAGGCCTCTGCTAGGTTACAAGGGCTTCCCCTCTCGGAGTTCCCCTTGTTTCTCCTCTCCAGACAGCCACATCTTACCTATCTTGTGAAATGGGATTGCTTAGCTTAGAGTGGGATTTCTAATTTGTTCCCTGACCCCAGAGAAATTGAACTTGCAATCTTAAAACCTGACATTACCACTGATTTCCTCCTTCCTCCCTGGCTTGAAACTGAGAATTTTCTGGTAAAGAGCAGAGCAGCAGAACAGAATTAAGATGTTCTGTATCAATTCTTTAGCAGCCTAAGGAGAATGGCTAAGATTGAGCATATCCAGGAATGACAAAAGAATCAGTCAAGCCCTTTTTAGGGATAAAATGGTATCATCCCATGGGCCTTTTGGAGTAAATATGTTCCCATCTTTCCTTTTCACGCCCTTCATCCACTTATTCTTTTCTCTATGACATTTTAAAATTCACTCATTACTCCATTTATTTATCAGCTCTAATTAGATTCAATAAACATTTATTAAGTACCTATTTAATATGGTGCTAGGGGCTAAAATATAAAGAGAAAATGAAAAGGTGATTCCTAACAGCTTGCAGCCTACTGAGGGATACCACTTCTAATGAGAAAAGTATACATAAGATCATTTGAATGGAGAGACCTAACTCTAACATTGTGGGTATCTAGAAAGACTTCCTGTGGGAGTTGGCTCATCAGTCCAGTCTCATTCACACTGACCCATGGTGAGCTCCTGCTTCTGCCTTCTCTAGGGACCCAAGCTTGCCTGTCCATTTAATCAGAGGAATGAATATATTTGGAGCAGGCCCTAGGGAGACAGGAAGATCTGCACTTGTCCTATGACCAAAGACCTTGTGACTTCTAGTTATAAAGGGAGACTTTAGGTCCTTTATGGTCAAATATTTATTCCATCTTCCCCTCTCCCACCCTCACCAATATGCTCCATGAGTAAATAAGATGGGGAAAAGCTCAGAGTTCAATTAGCCATGACCTGATTGGTTGCATTGTCATTTGCTAGCTAGCTTTGTACAAAGCACCAGCACACAGAATGCCTTTTCTGGGCTTTTGGGGAGTTATTCCAACTCCCAGCTCTCAGCTCTGCCTCTGCCACTGGTGGGAATGCCAGAAGAAGGTGGGGTGCAAGAGCCTGAACTGAGCTAAGAGCTTCCTCAGGAATCCACCCTTTTGGATGTGATGTGCATTTCTATTCATATGTTCAAATTATGGAGCAGGACCCGAGGTGAAAGTCACACATTCATTTTGTAGACTGAGAGTCCCTGGGTAGAATCTGATCCATGGAACTCATACAGCAGAGCCTCACAGAAATGGAGGGTGGAGCTTTTATGGGCCTTCAGTAAAAACTTGCAATTTGGGGTGAAACATATGATCAAGTAGCCCTACTCACAACCCAATGGGCTGAGAAAATAAAACATGGAAGAAGCATAAGATAGACAAACTAACTTGTCCCAGCTCTGGAGAACTACTTTCCAACATCCCACAATTCATTGCAAAAGTGATGAGAAATTATATTCTTAAAGGCAAAGCCCCCAGTTGTAGAGGTTTCCACATCCGGTAAAGGCTGTCATGTTTTGTCTTAAAAGGTTTTCAGAGGCTATCTCTAAGAAAGAATGGGAATGACATCATTGAAGAATGCAACAGCACTTTCCCATGATTCATAGTAGTAGTGCTTAAGAAAAATAGAAAAATATGGAGATGTGTTGGTTCCTGAACGTTGAACAAAAGACTTATGAGGACCAGAACACTATGCCACAAGATATTCTTGATTGTCTTCTAGGCAGCCAGTAACTTTCAGTTTTGTACTTGCTTAGTGAATACTGTTAGTCACTCACTCAATTAACTTTTATTAAACACCTTTTGTGTATCAAGCACTATCAGATTTTCTGTCTAAAGGAGACAAAGACTGCTTTCACAGTCCAAAGAGTAAGATGTTAGCAAAGCTAACTCATACAAGGTTAATGAGAAACTAAACAATTTTTCAGTTTATAAAATAGCCCCACTGCGTAGGGGTGGTGGGGAACAGGATTCTTTAAAGACTATTTATCCCAGCCACCTATTGCCCGTAGGAGAGTCGGTTGGAGTTTCCAATGAGCAGGTGGAGAGAGCTGAGAGGGGAGTGTCTATATGAGAAAAGTGAGAAAAAAAGGCCATCAGTTGTACAGACTTTCTGATTCAGATGTAGACACTGAAAATGTAAAGGAAACCACATGGATTAGTACAGGGCTGCTTCAGAAATGTTGAGATTATTACATTCAACCCACAGGGCTTGAATGTACTGGATTGATGGCCAACTCAGATGTAGAAACAAGTTTAGCATGATTCTAGGGGCAGACAATCCCAACTTCTAGCACCATTGTAAAGCAGAGAGATCAGTCAGGGACAAGAGAGGGATGCCTATTATATCAGTCACTACACTAAGATGTGATGTGATCAGTAATCAGAAGACACAGTTATCAATGTTATATAGTTGTATTTATCTAGGTGACAATGGGAGGAATTCTTTTATGAAAAATGCCTTGGATGTAATTGCATTTCTATTGATTTGCATGTAAATAACTTACATGTTGAAAATGTTTTTTTAATTTTTTGTGATGTTAATTTGGTTATATTTTATGTTATATTTATGCTATGGCAAGGCCTGTTAATTGTGGTACATATTGGTACTTATAATTCAGTTGTGTTTTATATAGGGATCTATTCATTTTATTTAAGCTGGCTAGTTTTGCTTGGTTAATTAGCCATCACTTTTAACTTATTGCTTGAAATATGCATGTGTGTATATATACATGTGTGAATATATACACATACATATGAATATATACATATGCATACATGAACATATACATACACACACCTACATACACACAGATAGATATGCACCTATGTCCACCAAAGAAGCAAGTAGAGAATCAGACTCAAAGTTAGAATTGGGAGTTGCATGATGGGACACTGCTGTGTGTGTGTGTGTGTGTGTGTGTGTGTGTGTGTGTGTATGTATGTGATGTGTGTGTGTGTGACCAACTTTTCCCCAAGTTCCATCTAAGAAAGATAAACTAAGTTGTCTCCCAAGCTGAATGACTCCACACTTTTCATCAGAGACACAGAAGGGATCAGGGTTTGGCAGCTCAGGGATTCATACAAAGGTAGGGGGGGAAGAGGGGGCAGGGGGCACAGAATGGAAAACTCAGGTATCTAGGAATAGAAATACCCTAAATTCCAAACTTGTCTTGTAGAAGTCAGGAGGGGAAAATTCTGACTATCTGTGACCTGAGCAGGATCTGGGGGAAACTGTACCATGAGATATAAGGTAAGGTGCATGAAATTGAGTTCAGGAATCTGGTCTGAGGGTAGGGTGGAGTGACTGGAAACAGTGGGAGGAAGGCTTTTCTTTCCTCCCTCCCCTTCTAGCCTAGGTATAATATACCTGCTATTGGGAGTTACAAGCTAGTTAGAGAGTTTAGAAATTAAATCCCAGGATCCCAGGTCTGGAAAAGAAAGAAATCATAGGGGTTTTCAAGTTGTCTCCAGTCATCTAGCCAGTGAATGACAAAATCAAGATTACAGCCCATATTTCCTGACATCCTGGATTATTCTCTCTTCCTTGCCCTCATTATCTTCCTTTTCCTTGCTCAAGGTACTCAACATGTTTATGGCTCATGCACTGGAGTGAATGGAGGACTTTATGAAGTGGATGGGGAGTGCTGTTACCCTTGTAATCCAGATAGGTAAGAGAACTTTGAGGCCTTTATCAGAACCTTTGACTGTAAAATGTTTTCCCAGTTTATTGTTTCCCTTCCAATCTTGTCTGCATTAGTTTTATTTGTACAAATCCTTTTTAATTTGATATAATTAAATTTTCTTATTTTGTGACCAGTAATGATCTCTAGTTCTTCTCTGGTCATAAATTCCTTCCTCTTCCACAGGTCTGAGAGGTAAACTATTCTATGTTCTTCTAATTTATTTATAATCTCATTCTTTATGTCTAGGTCATGAACCCATTTTGACCTTATCTTGGTATATGGTGTTAAGTGTGGGTCAATGTTGTAATGATAGTTTCTGCCATAATAATTTCCAATTTTCCAAGCAGTTTTTATCAAACAGTGAATTCTTATCCCAAAAACTGGGGTCTTTGGGTTTGTCAAACACTAGATTTTTTTTTTATTTTTTTACAAGATATATGCATGTGTAATTTTACAGCATTGACAATTTCCAAACCTTTTGTTCCATTTTTTCCCCTCCTTCCCTATACCCCTCCCTTAGATGGCAGGTTGGCCAATGTATGTTAAATATGTTAAAGTATAAATTAAATACTATATATATATACAACATGTCCAAACAGTTATTTTGCTGTACAAAAAGAATCAGACTCTGAAATAGTGTACAATTAGCCTGTGAAGGAAATAAAAAATGCAGGCCGACTAAAATAGAGGGATTGGGAATTCTATTTAGTGGCTCATAGTCATCTCTCAGAGTTCTTTCACTGGGTGTAGCTAGTTCAATTCATTACTGCTCTATTGGCACTGAGTTGGTTCATCTCATTGTTGAAGATGGCCACGTCCATCAGAATTGATCATCATATAGTATTGTTGTTGAAGTATATATTGATCTCCTGCTCCTGTTCATTTCACTCAGCATCACTTCAAGTAAGTCTCTCCAGGCCTTTCTGAAATCATCCTGTTGGTTATTTCTTACAGAACAATAATATTCCATAGTAGTCATATACCACAATTTATTCAGCCATTCTCCAATTGATGGGCATCCACTCAGTTTCCAGTTTCTGGCCACTACAAAGAGGGCTGCCACAAACATTCTTGCACATACAGGTCCCTTTCCCTTCTTTAAAATCTCTTTGGGTATAAGCCCAGTAGTAGCAGTGCTGGATAAAAGGGTATGCACAGTTTGATAACTTTTTGAGCATAGTTCCAAATTGCTCTCCAGAATGGCTGGATGTATTTACAATTCCACCAACAATGTAGCAGTGTCCCAGTTTTCCCACGTCCCCTCCAACATTGAGCATTATTTTTCCCTGTCATTCTAGCCAATCTGACAGGTGTATAGTGGTATCTCAGAGTTGTCTTAATTTGCATTTATCTGATTAATAATGACTTGGAGCATCTTTTCATATGGCTAGAAATAGTTTCAATTTCTACATCTGAGAATTGTCTATTTATATCCTTTTACCATTTATCAATTGGAGGATGGCTTGATTTCTTATAGAGCCAATTCTCTATATATTTTGGAAATGAGGCCTTTATCAGAACATTTAACTGTAAAAATGTTTCACCAGTTTATTGCTTCCTTTCTAATCTTGTCTGCATTAGTTTTGTTTGTACAAAAACTTTTCAATTTGATAATCAAAAATTTCTATTTTGTGATCAATAATGATCTCTAGTTCTTCTTTGGTCATAAATTCCTTCCTCTTCCACAGGTCTGAGAGGTAAACTGTCCTGTGTTCTTCTAATTTGTTTCTGTTTTTTTTTTTCCCTCTTTTTCTTATTTTGAAAAAAAATTTCTTTACAACATTACCCCTTGCACTCACTTCTGTTCTGACTTTTTCCCTCCCTCCTTCTTTCCCTCCCCTAGATGGCAAGCATTCCTATATATGTTAAATATGTCACAATATATCCTAGATACAATATATGTATGCAGAACTGAACAGTTCTCTTGTTGCACAGAAAGAATTGGATTCAGAAGGTAAAAATAACCCAGTAAGAAAAACGCAAACAGTTTACATTCATTTTCTAGTATTCTTTCTCTGGGTGTAGCTGCTTCTGTCCTTATTGATCAACTGAAACTGAGTTAGATCTTCTCTTTGTCAAAGAAATCCACTTCTGAGCCAAGATGGCGGAGAAGGCACACACGACTTTCTAAGCTCCTCTCATCCCCTCAACCAACTATTTAATTCAACCTCAAAAATAACTCTTCACTGCTTAAATTCATAAAGGTTAGAAGCACATAACTTACCAGCAGAAGATAATCTGGAAAATCGCCAGGAAAGGTTTATCTTGAGGGGCCAGGAACAGATTAGTGCAGGCAGCTAGAAGCTAGTGTCCTGAGCAGACCAGGGATGGGGGTGATTTCTGTAGCTAAAGAAGTTATAGAGATGACTCTGCTATAGGCTAACTGCTCTGCTTTGGTTACAAAGCAGTAAACTGGGAGAGAAATTAAAGCCTAAAACAGAAGGAACTCTAAAAAATGCCAGAACCTAACGAGATCTGGCTGTAACCATTCAAACCCAGAAGTGACTCAGGCAGACTGTAACACACCCCTGCAGTCATATCCTGTAATATGGGGCTTTTGCGAGGGCAGATACAAATCTGCATGGCAGGGGGGCACAGCCTGGGCAGCCTCTAATCTGCACAGTGGTGGGCTCAGCCTGAGGCAATAGACTTCTGCAGCAGACTCTGTTTCAGCAGAGACAATCAGGGTCCCTGCAGGGCCATTCACAGCTCACCTGCTAATACCCACAGCCCCAGGGTGGGCTTTGGCTTGGGGTATGGAAACTTTCACTGCTCAGCATCTAGCCCCAGGGCAGTCATTATCCCACACAGTGGGGGTTCTTTGCAGGGTACTTTCCCAGCTCAGCCCTGAAGGCCTGAGTTACTTATGGGTGGGGAACTCTTTCCCAGAGCACTCCAGTATCTCCCTGCTTTTTGTAGCCCATCCATACACCTATCACTGCTCTGCAGACAAAGCTGGTAATTGCCTGGCCCTGAAGGCAGACCCTACAGGCTTTTAAAAAATGAGTAAAAAATCAAAAGGAGGATTGGTAGTTTCTATACAGAAAAGAGCAGCTTTTCAACCCTGAGGAGACTAATAGCAGACAGTCTCCAGACACTTGTTAGTCCCCAATACAAAAGGCTCTCCTAGAAGAGACTCTTAAAAACCTTAAAAGAGAACTAGAAGAAAAATGGGGAAAGCAAAGAGAAGCTATACAAGAAAGCAACAACTTCTTGAAATGTGAATTGGAAAAGGTAAAAAACTTCCAAGAAGTGCAGGGACACAGAATTTGTGAATTGGAAAAAGAAAATAACTCACTAAAAAAAAAAAAAAAGTGAAATAGAAAAAAATTCCATAGAGCAAAACAACTCAATTAAAAACTCAATTGAACATATATAAAAAGAAGTAAAAAAAGCTAATAAAGAAAATAACTCACTAAAAATCAGAACTGAACAAATAGAAATGACTGATTCATTGAGACATCAAGAATCAGTCAAGCAAAACCAAAAAAATGATAAATTGGGGAAAAAATGTCAAATACTTACTTAGAAAAACAACAGACCTAGAAAATAGATCTAGGAGAGATAATCTGAGGATCATTGGACTACCTGGAAATTATGATGAAAAAAAGAGCCTAAATACTATTTTACAGGAAATGATCAAAGAGAACTGCCCAGAAGTAATAGAAACGGAAAGTAAAATAGGCATTGAAAGAGTTCATCAAACACCTTCTGAAAAAGACCCTAAAATAAAGACTCTAAAGGAATAGTGTGGCCAAATTTCAGAATTTTCAGACTAAAAAAAAAATATTACAAGCAGCCAGGAAAAAACAATTTAAATACAGAGGTGCCACAAAAAGGGTCACTCAAGATCTGGCTGCCTCAACATTTAAGGATCGAAGGGCCTGGAATCTGATATTCTGAAAGGCAAAAGAACTTGGAATGCAGCCAAGAATAAACTACCCAGCTAAGCTGAGCATTTTTTCCCATGGAAGAAGATGGACATTTAATGAAACAGAGGAATTCCATTTGTTTCTAAGGAAAAACAAACAAACAAACAAAAAATTTGATCTCCAACCACAGGACTCAAGAGAAGTAGAAAAAGGTAAAAAGAACTCTTGAGAACTGTATTTCTTTTGTGGATATACCTAAAAACCACATGTATAATTTGATTTTACTGATATAACATAAAAAAGGGAAGTAGAAATGGAAAGGGGATAGTGTTAGAAAAAGGAAAAAGGGGAGATTAAAAAGAAGGAAACTACATGCGACGATGAGTCAAAGGAAACCTATCATATCTGAGGGCACTTAGAGAGGGAGAAGAACATTGTGTGAATCCTACTTTCATCAGAGTTGGCTCAAAGAGGAAATAAAAAACATATTTGTTTTACAGAGATTCTTCTCTCACCTCATTAAAAAGTGGGAGAGGAAAAGGGAAAAGGAAAAAGAGTAATAAGGGAAGGGTACAAGAAAGGGGAAGGGATTCAAAGGAAGGAGGGAGGGATCCTAAAGAGGGAGAGCTGCGTGATGCAAGGGGAACAAATAAGTTTAATACTAAGGAAGGGGGGAAGGAGGGCAAGAAAAAGAAAAGCATAATCTGGGGATATTAGGTAGCAGGAAATATAGAGTTAGTAATTTTAACCGTAAATGTGAATGGGATGAACTTTCCCATAAAGCAGAGGCAGATAGCAGACTGGATCAAAAGTCCGAACCTTACAATATGTAGTTTAGAGGAAACACATTTAAAACAGGAAGATACATACAGAGTAAAGGTAAAAGGCTGAAGCAGAATCTATTATGCTTCAAGTGAAGTCAAAAAAGCAGGGGTAGCCATCCTTATCTCAGATCAAGTAAAAGCAAAAAATGATCTAATTAAAAGAGATAAGGAAGGGAACTATATCTTGCTAAAGGATACTATAGACAATGAAGCAATATCAATATTAAACATGTATGCACCAAGTGGTATAGCATCTACCTTCCCAAAGGAGAAGTTAAGAGAGTTGCGAGAAGAAATAGACAGCAAAACTATAATAGTGAGAGATCTCAATCTTGCACTCTCAGAATTTAGATAAATCAAGTCAAAAAACAAATAAGAAAGAAATTAAAGAGGTAAATAGAATATTAGAAAAATTAGGTATGATAGATCTTTGGAGAAAACTGAATGGAAACAGAAAGGAATATGCTTTCTCCTCAGCAGTTCATGGAACCTACACAAAAATTAACCATATATTAGGACATAAAGATCTCAAAATTAAATGCAGAAAGACAGAAATAGTAACTGCTTTCTTTTCAGATCACGATGTAATAAATGTTACATTCAACAAAAAAGTTAGGTGTAAATAGACCAAAAAGTAATTAAGAACTAAATAAGCTCATCTTTTTTTTTTAATTTAAATTTTATTTTATTTAATAATAACTTTGTATTGACAGAATTCATGCCAGGGTAATTTTTTACATAAATAAGCTCATCTTAAAGAATGATTGGGTGAAACAGCAAATTATAGACACAATTAATAATTTTACTCAGGATAATGACAATAATGAGACATCATACCAAAATTTGTGGGTTGCAGCCAAAAGGTAATAAGGGGAAAATTTATATTCTTAGAGGCTTACTTGAATAAAATAGAGAAAGAGAAGATCAATGAATTGGGCTTGCAACTTAAGAAGCTAGAAAAAGACCAAATTAAAACCCCCCAATCAATTACTAAACTTGAAATTCTAAAATCAAAAGAAGAAATTAATAATATTGAAAGTAAAAAAAAAAAACTATTGAACCAATAAATAAAACTAAGAATTGGTTTTATGAAAAAACCAATAAAATTGATAAACCTTTGGTAAATTTGATTAGAAAAAGAGAGGAAAATCAAATTAGTAGTCTTACAAATGATATTACAAAAGAAAGTTCTTCCTTTCTACCAATGAAGAAGAAATTAAAGAAACAATAAGGGGTTACTTTGCCCAACTTTATGCCAATAAATTTGATAACTTAAGTGAAATGGATGACTACCTCCAAAAATATAGGCTTCCCAGATTAACAGAGGAGGAAGTAAATTGCTTACATAGTTCCATTTCAGAAAAAGAAATAGAACAAGCTATTAATCAACTCCCTAAAAAAAATCCCCAGGACCAGATGGATTTACATGTGAATTCTACCAAACATTCAAAGAACAATTAGCCCCAATGTTTTATAAACTATTTGAAAAAATAGGGAATGAAGGAGTCCTACCAACACAGACATGGTACTGATACCTAAACCAGGTAGGTTGAAAACAGAGAAAGAAAATTATAGACCAATCTCCCTAATGAATATTGATGCTAAAATCTTAAATAAGATATAAGCAAAAAGACTACAGAAAATCATCCCCAGGATAATACACCATGATCAAGTAGGATTTATATCAGGAATGCAGGGCTGGTTCAATATTAGAAAAACTGTCAATATAATTGGCCATATTAATAACCAAATTAACAAAAAACATATGATCATCTCAATAGATGCAGAAAAAGCATTTGATAAAATACAACATCCATTCCTATTAAAAACTTTTGAGAGTATAGGAATAAATGGACTTTTCCTTAAAATAATAAGTAGCATCTATTTAAAACCAGTAGTAAGCATCATGTGTAATGGGGACAAATTGCAACCATTCCCAATAAGATCAGGAGTGAAACAAGATTGCCCACTATCACCATTACTATTTGATATTGTATTAGAAATGCTAGCTTTGGCAATAAGAATTGAGAAAGAGATTAAAGGAATAAGAATAGGCAATGAGGAAACCAAATTATCATTCTTTGCTGATGATATGATGGTATACTTAGAGAACCCCAGAGATTCTACTAAAAAGTTATTAGAAACAATCCACACCTTTAGCAAAGTTGCAGGATACAAAATAAACCCACCAAAGTCATTAGCATTCTTACATATCACTAACAAAACCCAATAGTTAGAGTTACAAAGAGAAATTTCATTTAAAGTAACTACTGATTGTATAAAATATTTAGGAATCTATTTGCCAAGGGAAAATCAGAAACTTTATGAGCAAAACTACAAAACTCTTTCCACACAAATTAAGTCTGATCTAACCAACTGGAAAAATATTAAATGCTCTTGGATTGGATGAGTAAATATAATAAAGATGACAATAAGAACGCATTATTTGAAATATTGCTGGGAAAATTGGAAATTAGTATGGCAGAAACTAGGCATTGACCCACACTTAACACCATACAGCAAGATAAGGTCAAAATGGGTTCATGATGTAGGTATAAAGAATGAGATTATAAATAAATTGGAAGAACATAGGATAGTTTACCTCTCAGACCTGTGGAAGAGGAAGGAATTTATGACCAAATAAGAACTAGAGATCATTATTGACTACAAAACAGAAATTTGATTATATCAAATTGAAAAGTTTTTGTTCAAACAAAACTAATGCAGACAAGATTAGAAGGAAAGCAATAAACTGGTGAAACTTTTTTTTTTTTTTTACAATTAAAGGTTCTGATAAAGGTCTCATTTCCAAAATATATAGAGAACTGATCATTATATACTTCAACAACAATATTGTATGAGGATGTATTCTGATGGGAGTGGATTTCTTCGACAAAGAGATCTAACTCAGTTTCAATTGATCAAGGATAGGCAGAAGTAGCTACATCCAAAGAAAGAACACTGGGAAATGAATATAAACTGCTTGTATTTTTGTTTATCTTCCCAGGTTATTCATACCTTCTGAATCCAATTCTCCCTGTGCAACAAGAGAACTGTTCAGTTGTGCACACATATATTGTATCTAGGATATACTGTAATCTATTTAACATGTATAGGACTGCTTACAATCTGTGGGAGGGGGTGAAAGGAGGGAGGGGAAAAATCAGGACAGAAGTGAGTGCAAGGGATAATGTTTTTAAAAAAATTACCCTGGCCTAGGTTCTGTCAATAAAAAGTTATTAAAAAAAAAAACTGGGAAAAAAAAAAAAGAAAAGAAATCCACTTCTGTCATAATACATCCTCATACAGTATCGTTGTTGAAGTATATAATGATCTCCTGTTTCTGCTCATTTAACTCAGCATCAGTTCATGTAAGTCTCTTCGAGCCTCTCTGTATTCATCCTGCTGGTCATTTTTTATGGAACAATAATATTCCATAACGTTCATATACCACAATTTACCCAACCATTCTCCAATTGATGGGCATCCATTCATTTTCCAATTTCTAGCTACTACAAACAGGGCTTTTTGGTACATTTTGATACATACAGGTCCCTTTCCCTTCTTTAGTATCTCTTTGGGGTATAAGCCCAGTAGAAACACTGCTGGATCAAAGGGTATATACAGTTTGATAACTTTTTGAGCATAGTTCCAAAGTGCTCTCCAGAATGGCTGGATGTGTTCACAATTCTACCAACAATGTATCAGTGTCCTTGTTTTCCCACATCCCCTCCAACATTCCATCTTATCTTTCCCTGTCATTCTTGCCAATCTGACAGGTGTGTAGTGGTATCTCAGAGTTGTCTTAATTTGCATTTCTCTGATTAATAATGACTTGGAGCATATTTTCATATGGTTAGAAATAGTTTTAATTTCTTCATCTGAGAATTGTCTGTTCATATCCTTTGACCATTTATCAATTGGAGAATGGCTTGATTTTTTATAAATTAGAGTCAATTCTCTATATATTTTGGAAATGAGGCCTTTACCAGAACCTTTAACTGTAAAAAAGTGTTTCACCAGTTTATTGCTTTCCTTCCAATCTTGTCTGCATTAGTTTTGTTTGTACAAAAACTTTTCAATTTGATAATCAAAAATTTCCATTTTGTGATCAATAATGATCTCTAGTTCTTCTTTGGTCATAAATTTCTTCCTCTTCTACAGGTCTGAGAGGTAAACTGTCCTATGTTCTTCTAATTTATTTATAATGTCATTCTTTATGCCTAGGTCATGAACACATTTTCCCCTTATCTTTGTGTACAGTGTTAAGTGTGGGTCAATGCCTACTTTCTCCCCTACTAATTTCCAATTTTCCCGGCAATTTTTGTCATACAGTGAGTTTTTATAAAAGCTGGGGTCTTTAGGGTTTGTCAAACACTAGATTCCCATAGTTATTGATTATTTTGTCCTGTGAACCAAACCGATTGCACTGATCAGCTAGTCTATTTATTAGCCAATACCAAATGGTCTTGGTAACTTCTACTTTATAATATAATTTTAGATCTGGTACAGTTGGCTACCTTTATTTGATTTTTTTTTTCATTAATTCCCTTTAAGTTCTTGGCCTTTTTTTTTCCCCATATGAACTGTGTTGTTATTTTTTCTAAGTCATTAAAATAGTTTTTTGGGAGTCTGATTGGCATAGCACTAAATAAATACATTAATTTAGTAGTATTGTCATCTTTATTATATGTGCTCGTCCTATCCAAGAGCATTTAATATTTTTCGAATTGGTTAGATCTGACTTTATTTGTGTGGAAAGTGTTTTACTCATATAGTTTCTGATTTTCCTTTGGCAGATAGATTCCTAAATATTTTATACTATGGGTAATCACTTTAAATGGAATTTCTCTTTGTAACTCTAACTGTTGGATTTTGTTAGTGATATATAAGAATGCTGATGACTTCTGTGGGTTTATTTTGTATCCTGCAACTTTGCTAAAGGTGTGGATCATTTTTAGTACCTTTTTAGTAGAATCTCTGGGGTTTTCTAAGTATACCATCATATCATCAGCAAAGAGTGATACTTTGGTTTCCTCATTACCTACTCTAATTCCTGTAATCTTTCTCAACTCTTATTGCCAAAGCTAGCATTTCTAATACAATATTGAATAGCAATGATGATAGTGGGCAATCTTGTTTCACTCTTGATCTTATTGGGAATGGTTCCATTACATATGGTGCTTACTGATGGTTTTAAATAGATGCTACTGATCATTTTAAAGAAAAGTCCATTTATTTCTGTAATCTCGTTTGTTTTTAATAGGAATGGATGGTGGATTTTATCAAATGCTTTTTCTGCATCTATTAAGATGATCATATGGTTTTTGTTAATTTGGTTATTAATATAGTCAATTATGCTAATAGTTTTCCTAATATAGAACCTGGCATTCCTCGTATAAATCCTACTTGGTCATGGTGTATTATCCTGGGGATGATTTTCTGTAATCTTTTTACTAATATTTTCTTTAAGATTTTAGCATCAATATTCATTAGGGAGATTAGTCTATAATTTTCTTTCTCTGTTTTCAACCTACCTGGTTTAGGTATCAGTACTATGTCTGTGTCATAAAAGTAATTTGGTAGGAGTCCTTCATCCTTATTTTTTCAAATAGTTTATATAACATTAGAGTTAATTATTCTTTAAATATTTGGTAAAATTCACATGTAAATCCATTTAGTCCTCGGGATTTTTTCTTAGGGAATTGATTAATTGTGTGTTCTATTTCTTTTTCTTAAATGGGACTATTTATGCAATTTATTTCCTTCTCTGTTAATTCAGGTGGCCTATATTCTTGAAGGTAATCATCCATTTCACTTAGGTTATCAAATTTATTGGCATAAAGTTGAGCAAAGTAACTCCTAATTATTGCTCTAATTTTCTCTTCATTGGTGGAAATTATCTCTTTTCATTTTTAAGAATAACAATTTGATTTTCCTCTTTCCTTTTTCTAATCAAATTTACCAAAGGTTTATGTATTTTGTTGTTTTTTTTTTCATAAAACCAACTCTTTGTTTTATTTATTAATTCAATATATTTTTTTATTTTCAATTTTATTAATTTCTCCTTTTAATTTTAGAATTTCATGTTTAGTATTTGGTTGGTGGGGGGTTATTTGGTCTTTTTCTAGCTTTTTAAGTTGCAAGCCCAATCCCTTGATCTTCTCTTTCTCTATTTTATTCAAGTAAACCTCTAGAGATATAAAATTTTCCCTTATTACCACTTTGGTTGCATCCCACAGATTTTGGTATGTTATCTCATTGTTGTCATTCTCATGGGTGAAACTATTAATTGTGTCTATGATTTGCTGTTTCACCCAATCATTCTTTAGGCTGAAATTGTTTAGTTCCCAATTACTTTTTGGGCTATTTACACCTAGCTTTTTGTTGAATGTAGTTTTTATTGCATTGTGATCTGAAAAGAATGCATTTACTATTTCTGCCTTTCTGCATTTAATTTTGAGGATTTTGTGTCCTGATATATGGTCAATTTTTGTATAGGTTCCATGAACTGCTGGAAAGAAAGTATATTCCTTTCTGTCTCTGTTCAGTTTTCTCCAAAGATCTATCATGCCTAACTTTTCTAATATTCTATTTACCTCTAACTTTTATCTTATTTGTTTTGTGATATGATATATCTAATTCTGAGAGTGCAAGGTTGAGATCTCCCACTATTATACTTTTGTCTATTTCTTCTTGCAACTCTCTTAACTTTTCCTTTAGGAATTTAGATGCTATACCGCTTGGTGCATATATGTTTAGTATTGATATTACTTGATTGTCTATGCTACTCTTTGGCAAGATATGGTTTCCTTCCTTATCTCTTTTAATTAGATCCATTTTTGCTTTTGCTTGATACGAAATAAGGATGGCTACCCCTGCTTTTTTTTACTTCACCTGAAGCATAATAGATCCTGCTCTGGCCTTTCATCTTTACTCTGCATGTATCATCCGGCTTTAAGTGTGTTTCCTGTAAACAACATATTGCAGTATTCTGGGTTTTGATCATTCTGGATCTGCCTCTGTTTTATGGGAGAGTTCATCCCATTTACATTTATGATTAAAATTACTAATTCTGTATTTCCTGCCATCTTATTATCCCCAGATTATGCTTTTCTTTTTTTTACTCCCCTTACCCCCCTACTCAGTATTAAACTTATGTGCACCACTTGCCTCATGCAGCTTTCCCTCTTTAGAATCCCTCTTACCCCATTGGAGTCCCTTTGGTTTCTTATACCTTTCCCCTATTTTTCCTGTATTCCTTTCTATTTAGCCTATTCTTTTCCTTTTTCCTTTTCATCTCCCATTTATTAATGAGGTGAGAGAAATTTCTCTGAAAACCAAATATGTTTGATATTTTTGCTTTGAGCTAAATCTGATGAGAGTAAGATTCACACAATGATCCTCCTCCTTTTTTAATTCCCTATGATATGATATGAAAAGTTTTCTTTGCCTCTTCATGGGATGTAATTTCCCTCTTTTTATCTTCCCTTTTCCCTTTTTCTGATACTATCCCCTTTCCACTTCTACTTCCCTTTTTTAAAAAATATTATAATATAATCAAATTATACACTTGTTCTTTATATATGCCCATAACAGAAATGCAGTTTCCAAGAGTTCTTTTTATCTTTTATGCTTCTCTTGAATTCTATATTTGGAGGTTAAATTTTTTGTTTAGCTCTGGTTTTTTCATTAGAATAAATGGAATTCACCTATTTCATTGAATGTCCATCTTCTTCCTTGGAAGAAAATGCTCAGATTAGCTGGGTAGTTTATTCTTGGCTGCATTCCAAATTCTTTTGCCTTTTGGAATATCAGATTTCAGGCCCTTTGATCCTATAATGTGGAGGCTGCTAGATCCTGAATGATCCTTATTGTGGCTCCTCAGTATTTGAATTTTTTTTTTGTCTGCTTGTAATATTTTTTTTCCTTAGTCTGATAGTTCTGAAATTTAACCACAATATTCCTTGGAGTTTTTATTTTGGGGTCTCTTTCAGAAGGTATTCGATGAATTCTTTCAATGCCTATTTTACCTTCTAATTCTATTACCTCTAGGCAGTTCTCTTTGATGATTTGCTGTAAAATAGTTCTAGGCTCTTTTTTTCATCATATAAATTTTCAGAAAGTCCAATAATCCTCAGATTATCTCTACTGATCTATTTTCCAGGTCTGTTCTTTGTCCAAGTAGATATTTAACATTTTTTCCTATTTTTTCAATAATTTTGCTTTTGCTTTACTCATTCTTGATATCTCAATGAGTTATTTTCTTCATTATTTTTTTTTACTCCTTTTTGTATATGTCCAATTGAGTTTTTAAATGAGTTGTCTTGCTCTATTGAATTTTTTTCCATTTCACTAATTTTTTTTTTAAATGAGTTATTTTCTTTTTCCAATTCACAAATCCTATTTTCTTCGGAGTTCTTTATTTTTTCCATTTCACAAATTCTGTTTCCCTGGGAGTTTTTTACCTTTTCTGTTTCACATTTCAGGGAATTGTTTTCTTTTTCAAATCTTTCCTTTAATGGGTTATATGTCTTTTACATATTTTCTTACAGAGCTTCTCTTTCCTTTCCCCATTTTTCTTCTAGCTCTCTTTTAAGATCTTTAATAATTTCTCCTAGGAGAGCCTTATGTGATAGGGACCATGTTATATCCCCCCTTTGGGAGTTTTGTCTGGAGACTGTCTGCTATTAGTCACCTCAGGGTTGGAAATCTGCTCTCTTTCTGTATAGAATCTATCTATAACTAGGGCTCACTTGGCTTTTTTACTCATTTTTTTAAAGCCCTTGGAGTCTGTCTTCAGGGCAAGAAGATTCCCAGCTTCCTCTACAGAACAGGAACAGATGGACAGTAGTTGTTCTGAGAACAGGCTGAGGAGTGTGGCCACACTATAGAAGTTCCAGTGCCCTTCTCAGGGCTCACTCTTCTCAGAGTCCCCCCTGTGCCAGAAGTGTGATTGCCCTGGGCAGAGCCCCACTGTGCACAACAGCAACTGTCTTGGGATAAGTGGCAGAGCTGCAGAACAGCAGCTGCTTTGGAAGGGGTGACTGAGCAGCAAAAGTGTGACTGTTCTGGGTACAGCCTCGTGCTGTGGAATTTAGCTGCGCAGCTGCACTGTACTTATGCTGAGTCATATACCGCTTGGTGCATATATGTTTAGTATTGATAAAATACTATCCCCATACTGGGTGGGTGTGGCCAGGTCCTGTTAAACTCTGGCATTTTAAGGTACACTCTACCTTTCACATTTGTGCAACTTCTCTGCTGATTTACTGCTTTGCAAACAAAGCAGAGCAGCCAAACTGTGGCAGAGCCCTCCTTGAAAATTCTCCACCTGACTAAGACCACACCCCAGTCTGCATAGGCTAGCCTCCATGTTCTGCCTCTATATATTCTGTTTTATTGGGTTTTTTTTTCTGGTTACACATGTATGTTAGCTTTTTAAATTCATATTTCTTTATGAATCTTGTTGGAAGAGAAAAATCAGAACAAAGGGAAAAACCATGAGAGAGAAGAAAAAAAAAAATAGAAAAAAGTGAGCATAGTATGTGTTGATTTACATTGTCTCCATAGTTCTGGATACAGATGGTTCTACTTGTTTCACTCAGCATCAGTTCATGTAAATCTTATCAGGCCTTTCTAAAATCAGTTTTTCATCACTTTTTATAGAACAGTAATATTCTATTATCTTCGTACACTACAACTTATTCAGCCATTCCCCAATTTTTGGCATCTTCTCATTTTTCAATTTTTTGCTACCACAGAAAGAACTGCTACACACATTTTTGTACATGTGGAGTCGTTTTCCCTCCTTTATGATTTATTTCCTTGAGATGCAAACTCTAATGGCTCTACTAGGTCAAAGGATATGCACTGTTTGATATCCTTTAGCATAATTCTAAATTGCTCTCCAGATGTTTGAGTCATTTCTACCATGTTATTCTGAGAATTATCATTTTGGGATCTATTTAAGGAGGTGATCGATGGTTTCCATCCATTTTTATTTTATCCCCAGTTCTAGAATACCAAGAATGTTTCTCCTGATAATTTCTTGAAAGATGATATTTACTCATTTTATTCTTTCAACAGCCACACAAATGCAGACCCTATTATCCTCTCCATTATTTAATTATGAGTCAGACAGAAATTATGTAACTTCTCTGTGGTCACACAACAAATATCTGGGACTGGATTTGAACTCAGGACTTCATGAATCCAAGTCTGGTATTCTATCTGCTGCAACCACCTAGCTGTGTTATTTCATCTGACTTCTCACACTTTTCTCTTCCAATCAAATTGGCCACCTGGCTGCCTTGGACATTGATGCCATTCCCAAATCTGTGCATCTTTTGCATTATCAGAGGTCCTTTTTATTTGGAATACTCCCCATAACTCTTATGTTGTTACTAAATCCCTTCAATGTATAACTCAGACACCACCTTCTCCATAAGGTCTTTTTCTGATTCTCTCTCCCCTTCAAAAAATTTTATTTGTCTTTAAAATTACTTTTTAAAATTCTGATTTCCAAATTCCTTTTCTCTTTCAGCCCTGTCCCCATCCCATAAGATGGTAGGCAATATGGACTTAATTATACATATGAAGTCATGTGAAACATTTCCCAATTACTCATGTTTCAAAAAAAACATGTGTCTCTGGGCATATGTCTCTCTTTCCTCCTCCTCCCTTTTTTTCTCTGTTTCTATCGGGATGTGTGTGTGTGTGTGTGTGTGTGTGTGTGTGTGTGTGTGTGTGCGCATGTCTGTCTTTATCTGTCTCTGTCTTTTTTTATCCTTCTGTCTTGGTCTCTCTCTGTCTTTGAGATCCCTTCAAGTTTTGGTAGTTTGGGTTTAAATTGAGGGATGAATAGAAGATCAGGACCTGTCCCAGCCCCACCAGAATCTAAGCCAACTTGGGACTATACCCACAGGCTCTTCTAGCTAAATCTCCCATTATAAACGCAGCCAAGCTGAGACCTCCTCTTTGCAGAAGTCCCAAACATGCCAGCCTGGTATGTCAGGACCCTCTGTCCACTGGACCCTCTGTCCGGTGTCTTTCTTATCTCTACCTTCACCTATTTCCTTAACTATACTTTAACCTTAATTCCAAACCCTATAATAAACCTCTTTTATCAATCTAAAAATACATTTAAAATAAATAAATAAATTGAGAGATGCATTGCACCATCCTAATTTTTATAATAAACCATCCTAACTTTGCTAGGTAGCCTTCGGAGCTTCCTGAACCTGGTCTAGGGTATTCATTTGGTGTTATCAAGGGGAAATGAAACTGGAGAGCAGTGGCTTCTGCAAGGAGGTATCCTGTGCCTTGTTTTTAATGCTCACTTTTTGTTATCATTAGGTTACAAACGAAAAGGGGCATGTAACATAACGAATGGCACGTTCTGTATACCTTGTGGTGCTGGGACCTACACCACACACAAGCATGTCCTGAAGAAGTGTCTCCTATGTAAAGTCTGTAACTCTGGTAAGAAATTCCTCATGGGCCTTAGGGTCAACTAGGACCCTGGATCTAACCCAGAGTTTGTCCTACCGTGGGTACTATAGCTTTCTTGGGAAAGTGAGAGCTGAGTTCAAAGGAAGTCAAAAGTCTTGCATTTACCAGACAAGATAGAGTAGGAGGGATGTTTACAACTTAGTGAGCAGGAGCTAGACCAGGAAAAGAGGCAGTGAGAATGCTTTACTATCAGTTGAGAGAGCTGGGTTCCATTCCAGGCTTTTCCTTCTGTGTCCTTGAACAAGTCATGTACACTCTTTGGATATCAGTTTGCACATCTATAACATGAGGGGTTTAGATTACTTCCCAAGGTCCTAAAACATGGTATTTCTTTTTTCTTTTAATAAAGCTTTTATTTTCAAAACATAAGATATTTTTTTCAACATTGACCCTTGTGTTTCAGATTTTCCCCTCCTTCCCCCCACCTTCTCCCCAGATGGCAAACAATTCAATATATATTAAGTCATGTTAAAATATATGTTAAATCTAATATATGTAAACATATTTATACAATTCTCTTGCTGCATAAGAAAAAATAAGATCAAAAAAGAAAGAAAATGAGTAAGAAAACAAAATGTAAGAGAACAACAAAAAGAGTGAAAATGCTATGTTGGGAACCACCCTCAGTTCCCACAGTTCTCTCTTTGCAGACAGATGGGTCTCTTCATCAAAGGTCATGGGAACTGGCATCAGTCATCTCAATGTTGGGAAGAGTCATATTCATCAGAACTGATCATTATATAATATTGATGTTGCCATGTAAAATGACCTCCTGGATCTTAGAGCATGGCATTTCACTCTTAAGAAACACAAGGTAGTTTATTTATTCACACACTCTCATACAATCCTAGCATATCCAAACTGGAAGGAACCTCAGAAAACAGTGCTTAAAATGTCTAGGATTCTGAAGAGGCTAATCAGCAGAGTTGGTCCTCTGGAATTTGTGAAAGAGACTGAGCTAGACACTAGAGCCCGCCCAACTCTTTAAATATGCATCTCTACACTTTCCTAACCCCTAACCATAGGAGTAGGAGGATTATCTCAAGACCTGTGTTTCCTCCTAAGGGCCCAAAACCTTTCCTTGTAACTCCCAGCTGAGCTCATACTCTCTAGCAGTGTCCTAGCATTTCAAATTACTTTTTCATCTTTCTATTCTCTTCTGATCATTCCCTTGTTGTCTTCCAGGGAGAAATTTATTATGTTAAAGAATTAATTCATGTTAGATTGTGAATCACTGCTAATATTGCCCTATTTTAGGGTTTTGAACAAAATTTTAAAGATGGATTTTCACCCTTAGTAGTAGAGGATGCTTTTCAAGAACAAAGAACCTCCTCCCCTTGGTCCTACCCCATTTACCCCTGAATCCCAGGTGGGTCAGTGCTTCATCAAGTTGGAGAATGGCATATGTATCCTTGTGGGTTGGAGAGTTGGACAGAAAGAGGGCATGAGAATGCTAAGTGGTGAAGCAGGTCTTTCTATTCTCTCATGCACTTTAGCTCTGAGTATTCTGAAATTTCAGCTTCTCTATTTGAACAGACTGTTCTGCATAACTGGGAAATCATCTTGAATATGTCAGAACTCTTGATAATATAAAGTACTGGAGACTCTCCTAGTTCTTTTTGCTCCCCCATTTCTCCTTTTTTGCTTCTCCCCTGCCCCAGGTTCACCTGCTTCCCTCAGAGTATCTCTTCTCCTTAGTCCATATGGAAGGGATTTATAGGTAACAGACCCAGAGCTGAAAAAGACCAGAGAGGTCATCTCATCTAGGACCCTCATTTTATTGAAAAAAACTGATCCCAGGGAAGTTGGGACCTGACCAAAGTCACAAAGCAATAAAGAGCAGAGCCAAGATTTGACCTCAGTTCCTATGATGGCAAGTTAACTCCTTGCTCAGAGCTTTTTATCTTTCCCTCCTCCTTTCTCAGAAACATCCATTTTTAGAGTTTGAAAAGGTTTTCACCCCCATATTGCCACCAGGTGATGAATAGGAAAGAGTCCTAGATTAGAAGTTAGAGAAGCTGAGAACGTAGCTCTTCCATTTATCATCTGTATGATGTTGGGCAAGCCAGACAATAAGCATCCAATAAATACATACTATGTGTTAAGCCTTGTGCTAAGTGCTGGGGATACCAAGAAAGACCTTAGGACATAATGGGGTATTCACCATGACAACACTCTGCACAAACATGGTATGGGCAGGATGATGAATTAGAAATTATCTTAGAAGGCACTAGTATTGAGGGAAATCAGGAAAAAGTATTTTACCTCTCTGGGCATCCATTTGCTCATCTTTAAAATGGGAGGGTTCGATGTAATGACAAGTCAGGTTCCATCAGGCTCTAAATGTCTTCTCTCTGCATTTGGCTAGGAGGTTTGGGTGCTAGTAGCTGCTGGTACTGTGCATAGAATGTTGGATCTGGAGTCAGCAAGACTTGAGTTCAAATGTGACTTCAGATGCTTCTAATTTTGTAATCTTGGGTACCAATTGCCCTTAGTCTACCTCAACTGTTAAATGGGAGGACAGGAGCAGCATCTACTTCTCAGGGTTGTTATGTAACACAGTGTCTGGTACATTTAGGGATGGGCACTAAGTGAAAGCTTCTTTCCTTCCCCCACCTCCCTACTTCTTGAAACTTCTCAATGACTCTGTGTGACCCTGAGAAAGTCTTTTCCCCAACTGGATTTCAAGGGCTACATCTGAACAGTAGATATTTTCCTGGAGGGTCTATTAGATTTGCCTGAAATTATGATGAATGCAGATGGTTTGGTATAGTTGAGCAACCAACTCAGAGACATGTGAATCCTTAGAAATGAAGCCAGCCTCCTTCTCACAGAAGGGAAAATGACTGATCCCAAATTTCTTCAGCCTGTGTCACTCTGTAGCTAACCACAGCAGTTCCTTCCTTCTTCAGTTCTTTATGGATTTACAAGGACCTACAAGACTTGTAGATTTCACCTTGTGTGGTATTTCCTGAATATACCCCTTTCTCTCCTCTGACACTGCAGACCCTCTTCATCTTACACCTAGAGTGTTGCAATAAATGCTGTGAGGGTGTCTGCCTATCTCCAGTCTCTTCCCACTCCAATCTATCCTCCATGCAGCTACCAATATTTCCTAAAGCACAGGTCCAAACATGTCACCATCTAACTCAATAAACTTCAATGGCTCCCTCTCACCTCTAGGAGCAAAATTGAAATTTTTAAAGCCCTTCATAACATAGCTCCTTACTATATTTACAATCCTATTGCACCTTAAGCCCTCCCCTATTTTACTTTTTTTTTAAATTTTTATTTAATAATTACTTTATATTGACACTCATTTCTGTTCCAATTTTTTTTTCCCTCCCTCCCTCCACCCCCTCCCCTAGATGGCAAGCAGTCCTTTATATGTTGGATATGTTGCAGTATATCCTAGATACAATATATGTTTGCAGAACCGAACAGTTTTCTTGTTGCATAGGGAGAATTGGATTCAGAAGGTATAAATAACCCAGGAAGAAAAACAAAAATGCAGATAGTTCACATTCGTTTCCCAGTGTTCTTTCTTTGGGTGTAGCTGCTTTTGTCCGTCAATTATCAATTGAAACTCAAGTCTCTTTGTCAAAGAAATCCACTTCCATCAAAATATGTCCTCATACAATATCGTTGTCAAAGTGTATAATGATCTCCTGGTTCTGCTCATTTCACTTAGCATCAGTTCATGTAAGTCTCGCCAGTCCTCTCTGTATTCCTCCTGCTGGTCATTTCTTACAGAACAATAATATTCCATAACATTCATATACCACAATTTACCCAGCCATTCTCCAATTGATGGGCATCCATTCATTTTCCAGTTTCTAGCCACTACAAACAGGGCTGCTACAAACATTTTGGCACATACAGGTCCCTTTCCCTTCTTTAGTATTTCTTTGGGATATAAGCCCAGTAGAAACACTGCTGGATCAAAGGGTATGCACAATTTGATAATTTTTTGGGCATAATTCCAGATTGCTCTCCAGAATGGTTGGATTCGTTCACAACTCCACCAACAATGCATTAGTGTCCCAGTTTCCCCGCATCCCCTCCAACATTCATCATTATTTTTTCCTGTCATCTTAGCCAATCTGACAGGTGTGTAGTGGTATCTCAGAGTTGTCTTAATTTGCATTTCTCTGATCAAGTGGTAATAGTTTCAATTTCATTCTCTGAAAATTGTCTGTTCATATCCTTTGACCATTTATCAATTCCTCCCCTATTTTACACACACTCTATGATCCAGGGACAATGGATTCTGTAGTCTTCCCAGCTGGGCATTTTTCTGCATGCCTCTATGCTCATCTCCACATTCTGTCTTTCTTATCTTCCTTAAAATCCTAGCTAAAAGCCCACCTTTGCAAGAGATCAATCTTCTTCCTTCTTAAGTCTAGGGCTTTTCCTCTCTTGATCATCTCCAATTTATCCTGTGTGGATCTTGTTTCTATATACTGCTTTGCATGCATTGGACTGTGAAACCCTTGAAAGCAGGGATTATTTTTTATCTTTCTTTTTAATGTGTCCCTGGAACATAATAGGTCCTGAATAAATGGTAATTGACTAACTTAATGTCTCCTGATTCCTTTTGTTCTTTCTTTCAGAGCTCGGTTTTGTGACCAGAAGGGAATGTTCATCTACCTCCAACACAGTATGTGGCTGTTCTCCGGGTTATTTTTGCACTGATATGAAAGATGATGACTGTGAACTGTGTGTGCCTCATCGAGTTTGCAGCCCTGGCCAAAATGTAAAGCCTAAAGGTGAGCCTGCTCCATCACCATCTACCTAGGGACCCCGGACTATTGTTGTGGCAGCTTGAAAAATTGCCAGCCTTCCCTCAGTTCTGGCTGCCTTCCTGGAACCAGTAGCATAATGGGACGATGCTTGGATCTGCTATGAGAGGATTAGGGTTCAGAACTAAATTTTGAGCCTACTATTTATGGGATGTGATCCTTGACCTCTCTGGTCCTCAATTTTCCTTTCTATTGGAAAAGGGGATAATATAGGGGATAGAAGACCTCTGAGGTCTCTGAGGTTTGACCAGGTAGTCAAACAAAGCACATTCATTCATTGACCATATCCAAAAAGCATATATGTCTCTTTCAGCACCTTGTGTTCATCACTTCTTTGTTAGGAGATGAGTAGCATGTTTCAGTATGGGTTCTTTGGAATTGTAGTTGGTTATTCCATTGATTTGAGTTCTTAAGTCTTTCTAAGTTGATTGTCTTTACAAGGTTGTTGCTATTGTGTAAGTTGTTCCCCTGGTTCTGCTCACTTCTCTCTGCAGCAGTTCATACAAGTTTTCTCATATTTCATCAAAATCATCTGTTTTATCATTTCTTATGTTACAATAGTAAGTAATCCTTTAAATTCTTGTATCACAATTTATTCAACCATTTCCTGACTGATGGACATGTCTTCAGTTTTAAATAGAAAAAAAAAATGTTGGCTATAAATATTTGTGTATATATTGTTCTTTCTCTGAACTCTGGGAATATACAATCAGAAGTAGTATAAGTGAGTCAAAAGGATTGCACAGCTTAGTAATTTTGGGGATATAGTTACAAATTATTATTTTTTTTAATATCCAAACCAAGTCACAGTTCCACTAACAGTACATCAATATATTTGGTGTTTTTTTTTTTTACCATCCCTCCATCATTTCCTATTTTCCTTTTTTGTCTACCATGCCAAGCTGATGGGTATAAGATGAAAATATTTTAATTTGTATTTCTCTAATTATTAAAGATTTAGAGCATTTCAAAAACATGGCTATTGATCACTTAGATTTCTTCCTTTGAAAACTGTTATCATTTGGAAAATGGCTCTTGTTCTTATACATTTGAATGTATATTATATACAGATAATACATATATACATTATGTATTTACATAATCATTCATATATGCATATACATGTCATGTATGATGTAGAGCTATATATAAAATGAAACTGAAACTTTTATCAGAAAAATTTTCCATGCTCCCTTTCCTAGTTACCTGCTTCCCATCTAATTTTATTTTTTTAGTCAAAATTTTATTGAAAGACCATTTTCATACAATATCTTTCATAATCTTTTTTTAAAAAATACATTTGACATGCCATTCTCCAAATGATAAATGGTCAAAGGATATGGACAGAAAATTTTCAGATAAAGAAATTAAAACCATTTCTAATCACATGAAACAGGTGCTCTAAATCACTATTGGTCAGAGAAATTCAAATCAAAACAACTGTCAGATACCATCACACACTTCTCACACTGGCTAAGATGACAGGAAAAGATAATGAAGAATGTTGGAAGGGATATGGGAAAACTGGGACACTAATGCATTATTGGTTTAATTGTGAATTGATTCAACCATTCTGGAGAGCAATTTGGAACTATGCTCAAAAAGTTATCAAACTGTTCATACCCTTTGATCCAGCAGTGTTTCTACTGAGCTTACATCTCAAAGATAGCTTAAAGGAGGGAAAGGGATGCACATGTCCAAAACTGTTTATGGGGGCCCTTTTCATAGTGGAAAAAAGTGGAAACTGAATGGATACACATCAGCTGGGGAATTGCTGAATAAGTTATGGTCTATGAATGTTATGAAATATTATTCTATAAGAAATGATCAGGAGGATGATTTTAGAGAGGTCTGGAGAGACCTATATGAACTGATGCTAAGTGATGTGAGCAGAACAAAGAGAACACTGTACATAGCAGCAACAAGATTATGGGATGATCAACTGTGATGGATTTGGTTCTTCAACAATGAGATGATTCAGGCCAGTTCCAATGATCTTGTGATGAAGAGAACCATCTATACCCAGAGAGAGAATTATGGGAACTGAGTGGGGACCACAACATAACATTCTCACAATTTTTTGTTATTGTTCACTTGAAATTTGTTTTCTATATATGTATATATATATGTATATATATATACACACACATATGTATATATATAGTATATACATTTATATTGTGTGTGTGTTATATATGTTTATATATGTTATATATATGTTCTATATATGTTTAAATATATTGCATTTAAAATATATTTTAACATATATGACATACATTGGATTGCTTGCTATCTAGAGGAGGGGTTGGGGTGAAGGTAGAGAAAATTTGTAGCACAAGACTATGCAAGAGTCAGTGTTGTCAAATTACTGTGCATATATTTTGAAAATAAAAAGCTTTAATAAAAATAAATAAAAAAGAAAAAAATGTTATGCTTTCCATAATACTACCTTTAAATAATAATAAAATATACCTTTATAGATATATTATTGCACTTAAGCATATCATAATTTCTTACTTCAGCAAATTACAGCATAGTCTTTAAAACCTGGCATTTCCATATGCAATATGGATTTCTACTTAAAGACTTGGTTGGATGCCTCAGACTTCACTAAAAACTCAAACCCTAATAAGAGAAAGTAGGAAGGTTATATATTTTGCAGTTCAATTTAGTATTTGCTAGGAATGGTTTTGGCAACTTTTAATTCACAATACTTCAGATACAAAATATCCTATTCCATAGTTGTTCATAAAATCCACACACACACACACACACACACACACACACACACACACACACTATATAACCAAGTTAGTGTTTACAGTAATTGAAGTAAATTCAGACATGATTTATGAAAACTTAAAACCCACTACCTGTAATTAGCATATTAGGACAGTCTCCAATCTTCCTGAAAAACATACTTCATATAATTTAATTTTAGTAAGAACCAAAATCCATAAGCAAATTGTCCTTTCATCTTCCCCTCTAATTTTAGCTGCATTGGTTCTGTTTGTGCAAAATCTTTTAAATTTTATACAATAAATACTAACCATTTTATCTTCTTTGATCATTCCTCTTTGCTATTTGGCCATAAACTCTTTGCCTAGCCATAGATCTGATTGGCAATTTCCTCACTGCTCCATTTATTGTTTAATGACATACCCTTGGGTTCCTGAAGGTGATCCACAAAGAGTTCAATTTCCAGCAAATAATATTTAGTTGGAGACATCTAAAATAGGACCAAAGCTCTGGCTTTCTGGAGGTCAACCTCATTAAGTACAGAGGAACTCAGTCCTTTAGAGGCTTCAGGCCATCTGCTTAAATTGAAGGAAATGACAATCTGCATTTGTGCAGAAAGGAAGTAAGCTGCCAGATAGAAGATCTTTCAAATATTGATGAAGTAACCTGTGTGGCCAAGTAAGTCACTTACCTGACCTTTTGGATCTCAGTTTTCTCTCCTGTCAAATGAGGTAGTTGCACCCAATAATCTCTAAGGTCCCTTCTTCCTCTGAAGTTGGGGTCCTGTAAGTAGACAAAGTTATTTGTATGCTTACAGATAGTTAAATAACAATAAGTAAACAAGCATGGATTATGTACCAGATTTATACATATTATCTGGAATGTAGATGCTATCATTATCCCCCTGTTATAGTAGCAGAAATAGCTAAGCAGAGGTTAAGTGATTTGCCCAGAATAGAGCTAAAATTTTCTTGACTCCAAGCTGAGTTCTCTATTCACTGACACACTTCAATACTCTACTTCATCCTCAATCTCCGGCTTCTGTGAAGAAGTAGGAGGTTATGGGTATGGAACGCTACAAATAATGTTACTCTTTTTTTGATTTGCTGCTTATTTTATGGAACTTTTTTTTCTTTTTAAAGATTATATGTTATAAAAGACGACTCACTGCATAAGATAAGGTCATCAGAGATATGGTGGAATCAGTTAGAACTCTTCTCCCAAGAGTTGGTTGTTAAATTTTCAATGTGAGCATAATGAAACAAGATAAATCAGAGCCTAATTTATTATTTTGTTAGTTGCTTAGATTTGAGTACCTAATGGGGAGATTTTTAGTAATGTTGGTTAAACATAAAAGACATGAAAATGTGCCATTTTCATTTATTTTTATTTTTGTTTTTGTTTTTGTTTTTGCTCTAAAGACTTGGTTGGTAAACCAAAGAAATGTTGGGTAATATAGATGACACAAAAACAAAATATATTTTTAAAAAATAATAATTTTTTTTCCACAGGTTCTGGGGGAGTGTTTCATAGAAGTGTTCTCAATACTCTTTGTTCTAACACAGAGCTTCCAGGGAAAGGACTGACTAATCCAGGAACACTGTTCTAACAAATATGTTTTGTTCCTATTGCTATGTTGAGCATCACATATCCCATACCTCCTTCTCTTTCAGGCACAGAGAGAAACAACACCATGTGTGAAAAGTGCCAGGCAGGGACATTTTCCACGAATGGGACCCTGGACCAATGTTTGCCATGGAGCAAGTAGGTATAGCATATTCTCTGGGACTTGATGGTCTTGTTCATTTATAATAATTGGAACAAAAATTGTGAACTTAATGAACTCCAAATAAAGTAAAACTTTCCACGCACATAATAGAACAGAAAAATAAAAATCAAAAGTTTCCATGGAGGTGTACTGGTAAGTAATAATTGGATCTCTGGGAAATAAATATACACTGGACACACTTTTGAGTTTACTCTGCATCATCAGCATTTTCTTAAGTCTAGTCGTGCAACAAAATAACAAATCAAGCCCTACTTTGTAGTATTTGCCCATTTCTGAGGCATGTATGCTCACCCTGAAAATTTAACAAGTGCCTTAGGGTTCATGCTGATTCCAGTACGCCTCCTAATTTATAGGACACTATGAACCTTTCTTCTATACAGCTTGTATGTACTTGTAGGCTTAAAAGAAATCCAACATGCAGTTTTCCATGCTGTTCTGTTTGTTTGTACTTCCTTCTTGTCTTCCTTCTCTTGGATAGCCTCCATTATTAAGTTTCCCCGCCTAAACTGAACTATAATCTTCTTCTCATACAGTCTCTCCATCCCTCCAGGTTCTACCCTCTGGGGCCAAGATGAGTGAGTTTGCTTCTCTCCTATTTACCATTTCTTCAAGTACTTGACACAATCTTTTGTCCTCTCGAGGGCATCTTTCAGGTGCTCCTCCCATGCATGGTTTGACGCCCTGGTTGCCCCAGTACCATGGAAAGGGCTTTGGAGTCTAGAGAATCTGGGTTCCAACAACATGGATGCTCCCCACCTATTGTGAGCCAGTGAGCCATGGAAGATGCTACATAAATACTAGCTATTGTTATCAGTAGTTTGAACTTTCTATGGCTGTTTTTCCTTATCTATAAGTGAGGGACTCCACCAAAGAACCTCTGACATCACTTCCAGTTCAGAATCTATGATCTTACAGCGCCCTCTTGTGGATGCTCTTCAGCTAACCGAGGAACTTGAACTCTTCATTTGTAGGCTGACCAGTATAGTGTCCACGGGACAGTATCACAGGATTCCCTTTATTCTTTTGTTTTTTGAGGCAAGTGGAGTTAAGTGACTTGCCCAGGGTCACACAGCTAGGAAGTGTTAAGTGTCTAAGGTCAGATTTGAACGCAGGTCCCCCTAACTTCAGGGCTGGTGCTCTATCCACTGTGCCATCTAGGTGCCCCTGGATTTCCTTTATCTTAAAGCCTCCATGTAGTCTAAAGTTGAACTGCCATGGCTGGTTTTCCAATTGCATTGTCAATTCACAAGGGGTGCTCAGGGATGCTCCTGCTCCAAGATCTTTTCAGATGGATTACCTAGCCCTATTTAGTTCTTTCCAGGATAGTGGTATAGTTGAATGGAGAGGGCACTGACTCTGGAGCCCAAAGAGCTGGATTCTGATTCTGCCTCTGATATTTATTTCCTTTGTGACCAGGGATAAATCCTTTTGATTCTTTGGACATCAGTTTCTTCATCTTTATAAGTAGAGGATTGAAGTAGGTGGTTTCTGGTGTCCCTTTCAATAATAATAATAATGATTGTAGAGGGCAGGAACTCTGGAGAAGTATACTTGAAACAAGATGTTAACTCAGTGGAATTGATGAGACAATGGTTATCTAGTTTACATGTACTTAGTACTTAGCATGCTGATGTAATGGTTCTACAAGTTGACACCTATTCAGTATGATGGAATGATATAATTATTATAGAGTATTTAAGGACTGAGACAGAAGGAGAAGATAGTCTGGAAGACAGAGATCCTCATGGTTTTTCTCAAGCTGAGACCAAGGCCCTTCCAGAGGACCCCCAGAAAGCTAGCCTGAACATTACAAATGACAATGATAAATGAGTAAACCAGTGGCACAGTAGATAGAATGTCATATATGGAATCAGAAAGACTCATTTCCTCAGTTTAAACCTGACCTCTGACACTTGCTTGCTGTGTGACCCTGGCAAGTCATTTCATCCTGTTTGCCCCAATTTCTTCATCTATAAAACTAGGTGGAGAAGGAAATAACAAACCCCTCCAACTTTTCTGCCAGGAAAAAAAAAAACCTTAAATGGGGTATCAAAAAGCTGGACAGGACTGAAATGGCTAAACAACAACAATAACTATTATTTATTAATAATTAATAAAAATAATAATAATTGTTGGAAGCAACATCAGAGGAAAAGGTAGCAGATTAGAATAATCACTCTACTCCCTTAAATATTAGTTTGGGGGATATGATTTAGTTCAAACTAATTTCTGAACATTTTGTCATTCTTCAAGGGGAAGGAAAAACTAATAGTAATGATATTATAGTAGTTTGAGAGACTCCCAAGTAGAAAAAGAGAGAGACTGAAAGAAGTGAGGGAGGGGAGGGCAGAGAGAGACAGAGATATGGACTGAGGTGGAGTGAGGGAGGGAGGAAGGGAGGGAAGCAGGGAAGCAGGAAGAGACAGAGAAACAGAGAGGCAGAGAGAGAGAGAGAGAGAGAGAGATTAAGAAATCTCTCCCTATGGCTAATGCATGCCTATGGTGTGGGCTGCTGTGTCATTCAAAGGGAGGAAGTTTAGACATCTCCAGTCTTTTCTCCCACTTGCCCTTTTCCAAGGAAGATTTTAATATCTGTCAGAGCAGAAGCAGGAAGTTAGAGCCTGAGACCACTTTGCTCTTTTCAGAGAAATAGGATTCCAGACTAGAATTATAACTATCTATTCTTTTAAATATTTTTAATCTGAATGAAAGAAGTTTCCTATCAGCAGTGAGATAACTCAACCAAGAGAAAGTTCTAGATCTCTTGAAAGGGAAAGTATAGCTAGCTGGGGAGGAGGATACTGTGGAGGCTGCTGATCCCTTCCATGTCTTTCCAGAGGTTTTTCCTCCAAGAATTTGAAATGGTTGACCTCTTCCATCCTCCCTCTTGAAGCTGGAAGCTAGAAGCAAACCTTGAAGGTTGAAGAGTCCCGAAAAGGACTGATCAAGGTGGAGTTTCTTCCCAGTTCTGCCCAGTGATGTCCACAGGGAGTGACATCCATATCAACCAATAAGAAGAGTGTTTTATACCAATGGTCACTGGAACAGGAGTTACAGTAACAATAAGACTAGCCATTATATAGCACTTTCTAGGTGGTGTCTCATTTGGTGCTCCACTAGGAAGTGAGTGCTATTATGCTCATTCTACAGAGGAGAAAACTGAGGCAAGCAGGGATTAAGTGCTCAAGGTTCTACATTTGGATTTCCAAATGTCTGAACAAAGATTTGAATTCCCATTCAAACTTCTAGGTCCAGTGTTGTGTCCATTGGTGTCCTCAGATCTAGAATCACAGCTTCTATGATCTTGAATTGATTTTTTTTAGTCCAACTGTAAAACGTTGATTCTACAACCCCAATAATTTCTATCTTACTGTTAGGCTAGGCAGTGAGACATACAGGATTTTCTATGGGTCAAGAAGCTTAGCATTGTCTCTTAAACATTAAAGACTTTGTTTCAGAAACATGTCATACCCTCTCAGTGCCCTAGCCAACAACCTAAGGATCTCAATTCCTAACAATTCCTGCATCAGAGGAAAGTATTTCTACAGTAGGGAATCCATCACACTGATAAAATTACAGTCCTTCCCCCAAAAATAAACCAAAAAAAAAAAGCAACATGGTCTCATGGTTCTATTTTGTCTAAATCTTTTTGGATCCTGACTCTGTCTTTCTAGTCATTCCAGTGTGAATGCCCTCCCTCTGAGGTTTTTGTGTATATAACACATTTGGGAATGGGGGCCCGGCATCTGGCTTCATCTACCTCTCTCCCTCTGTTTGGGGTACTCTGCCTCTCTCTCGGGAAGCTGCCTGTGAGTGGGGGAGGAGCCGATCATTCAGTCATGGTGGGATGATGGGAATGAATTCATGGTCAGTGATACATGCCCTCATCTGTCTTCCTAGTTGTACTGCCCAGGATCTGTCTGAAGAAAGGCCAGGCGCTTCCATCACTGATGTACGGTGCTCACAGGACAGTCACCATCAAAACATACACTTTGTCATCATTCCCACTATCATTATAATTGCTTTCATTTTGGTATGAAAACTATTGTCTAGATGGAAAAATATCCAAGAAGGAGGTAAGGAGAAACACAAAGAGGGTGAGACAGTGGGGACTTTGTCCCAGGGCAGTGAATTTAGAGGTTCTGACCAGAATAGGTATCCTTTACGATTGTAGCAACCACAGATCTCATACCAAAATCATACATTCATTCAGAGCATCTAGGGAAATGGCAGACAGAAGGTAGAGGGTAATTTCCCCTGTTTCCATCCTTCCATCTTGCTCCCTGCCACTTCCCCACTTAACTGAAGGTATATTTGACTTAGGTTTAGTTTGGGGTTCTAGCCCCTAGACACAGAAGTTCCTAGTTATATTTTTACTACTAATAACCAACCTGTCAAATTCATAGAAAACCAATCTAAATGAGATTTCTTATCATCACAAGTTTGTGAAGTCAACTAGGAAAACATTCCTTTCTTCAAAGGGAATAATGATTGTCAGAAGAGATAAATAGATGGATGAAGAATAGAAGATAATAATAGATAAGAGAGAGAGATGGGGAGAGGGAGGGATGAAGATATTTTGTATAGAAACATGGAATGACAGATTGAAAGAATGATAGATGCTGGATAGATGGCTAGATAGATGAAATAATTTGACCCAGAAATACCACAGTTAGGTCTGTTTCCCCTAGTGAGCTGAAGAAAAGGAAAAGAACTTGTATGTGCTAAAATATTTGTAACAGATCTCTTTGTGGTGTCAAAAAACTAGAAATTGAAGGGATGCCCATCAAGAGGGGAATGGTTGAACAAGTTGTGATATATGATATGGAATCCTACTGTACTACAAGAAATGATGAACTGATGAATTTTAGAAAAACATGGATAGATGAATAAAATAATGAAAAGTGAGCAGAACCAAGAGAATGTGCATGTAGTAATAGAGATATTGTTCAAAGAATAATTGAATGACCTAGTTATGCAGAGAATTATAAAGATTAAAATCAATTACAAAGGATCTAGAAAGGAAGATATTATCTACCTTCAGAGAAAGAACTGAAAACAGAAGTATGCATAGTATGGTTTTACATGCATTTAAAAATCTGCATCAAATCTTGTTCTAAAGTATAGGATTGGAAGGAGGAAAGGAGATAAGTTGAAACTTAAAATGTAACAAAAAAATTAAATAAAAAAGATAGATGACAAAGAAATGATATCTGAAGATTGTTGAATGAAAAGAGGGATGGGAATGTGGTTAGATAGATGAATGAAAGAAAAATGACAGGTAAAAAATATAGATGGATAGACAGGTAGCTGGATAGAAGAATTGATAGGTTATAAATATATAAAGCATTTATTAAGCACTTACTATATGCCAAGAGTTGGCCATTTAAATGTATGTTACACATATCAAGTCATCTCAAGTAGCATTTCTTAAGTTCCTACTATGTAGAAGGAGAAATGGAGTAAGCATCAGGCCTGGAGTCAGGAAGAACTGAATTCAATCCTCAGATTTTTCCTAGCTGGATGATCCTGGGCAAATCACATAACTCTATTTGCCTCAGTTTTCTCATCTTTAAAATGAGTGGAAGAAAGAAATTGCAAACCATTCTAGTATTTCTGACAAAACAACAACAACAACAACAACAAAATGGGGTTGCAAAGAGTAAAACAGAACAAAAAACAACTGAACAACAAAATATGTCAGAGAATGTGCTGAATTTGCATATATAAGAACCCTCAAAGATCTCACCTTCTAATGAAGGACACCATGGACAAACCAACATGTTTCTACAAGATATTTGGTAGTGAATGAGAAGTTCTCTCAGAGGGAGGACATTTGCATTAAGGGGAATGGGGAAGATCTCTTTCACAAGGTGAAATTACAGCCACCTTAAATGAAAATAGAGAAGAGCATGGGGAGAATCCAAGTCACAACAGCAACTAGTGAAAAGATACTCCTTGTGTTCCCTCTGTTGGAAAAGATTTTTGAAAACAGAGATTGTTTTATTCTTTGTACTTGTAACTATAGAATAATAATGCCAGGAACATAGTAGACATTTAATAATTGCACTTTGATTGATTAATTGCTCAAAGTCACACAAGTAGCATCAGAGGCACTACATGAATTCAGGTCTTTTTAGCTCTGAGCTTAAAGCTCTATCCACTGCACCCTATGTAGATTTTTTGGTAATTTTATTTCTCCTTTCATATGTCTAAAATTGTGTCTATTCTGCTTCTTGACACTCATCTTCTTTGCATTTCAGCTTACAACACAAATAGAATGGTGAGGAGCTTTTGCCGAACTTATGGATTGATCAGTTGCCTTGAATACTCTGACATTTTTCTGCTGATGCTGCTGTCTAAATGTCACTTTCATCCACCTTCGGTTTACAACAACAAGCCAGTGATTTCTAAATCCATCTTCCTATTAAATAAAAGACACCTTTCCATAAGAAATACAAGGATTCCAGATGCCACATTTGGAAAGGGTTTTGATAAGAGAGGAAAGTGGCCAGGCTGGGGGTCGACCTCAAATTACTACCACATGAGAACTGAAGTCAAGATCTGGTGTGTTTAGTCTGGAGAAGAAAGGGAGTAAAGGGGACGTGTGTGTGTGTGTGGGGGGGTGACTTCAAGATGTTCTTTAGAAGGATAATCTTGTTTTATTCAGCCTTAGAGGGTAGAACAAGGAGTGGGAGTCCCAAGAAGGTCATCTGTGATTAGGCTTGAAGTCAAGAAAAGCTTCCTCAGCATTGGAGCTGCTGTCAAGCACAAACTTTCTCAGGAGGAACCGGTTCTCCTTGGTTGCATGTCCTCAAATGGAGGCCAGAGAATGAGTCCTAGGGAGCTGAGGGCGAAGATTCTAACTCAGGTTTGGGATGAAAGGAGTTGGCCCCTGAAGTATTGTATTTTATGTGAAAAAGAAAAACCAGGGCATATTGGGAATGAGGTGATATATGTAAGATTATTTTCTAATTTTAAATAAATCACTTTCTTTTTCTGAGTTTCAGAATTCTCTTATGATATGTAAGGGCTAGATCACTGATTATACAATTATCCCTACATACAGTTAGGGATGTAAGTGTCCTCATGATCTGGCAAATTTTTTGGCTTTCTTTTTGTATCATGGAAGATAGTATTAAAAGATAAAACATGTTGATATTATATATATTACATATTTATACATAAATATTTATTTATTTCTGAGTTTCTAAAATTTTTCTGTATCACTTGTTGCTCTTGACATGCAGTCTGTGGTACAAACACTCCCCCAAATTTCCCATTTAATTTTTTAAATTTAATTTAATTTTAAATTTATTAAAGCTTTTTATTTACAAAGCATATGCATGGGTAATTTTCCCAAAATTGACCCTTGCATAACCTTTTGTTCTAAATTTCCCCCCTCTCCTCCCCACCCCTCCTCTAGCTGGCAGGTAGTCCCATTTAATTTTTTATGCAAACCTGCAGCATATCAAAACCACAATGGGGAAAGTTCTGACATAGAAGGGATATAGCTAAACACACACATACATACACACACACACACAGAAAAAGTCCTGAATTTTTTGAAACAGCTTTAAACTGGCTACTTTTTGCTTCTCCATCTATATTTTCATGTTTCATGTCAAAACATCCCACTCTAGAAAGATCTGTGATCCCCTCATTAGACAACAACAAAAATCAGGTCCATTATGGGAAGAATGTCCAAGAGTCAAGACAATTGGGAATGTTGATTGTGCTATTGGGGGTACAGTAAAATCTCAAGAGCAAGTCATACTTTTTGCCTATCACTGGGACAAAGCTCACCCTCAGCAACGCTAGCCATCTCCTGCTTGCATTTGCCTTTATTTTTGAAGTCAAAAGCATTCCAGCAAGTGATACATATGAGAAGTCGAAAGTTTCACCTCCCCAAAACCAGTTCTGATGCCCCAGAGTGGAATCTTGCAGGGGAGACAACAGAATCTGAGTTCCGAGATGTTAGATGAGCATGTGTCTGGATTGAACAGACTCTTCTTTCCAGGGACCAGGATAAATAAGATATTTGGCCATGTGATTGTTTACATAAGATTTATTTTGTATTTTATGCTATATTTGTTTATTATTGTTGTTTAGTTGTACTGCCATGTCTGACTTTGTGGTAGCTGTCATTGCAATACTGGATCTATTGGTCAATATGAAAGCACCAAAATTACTGTAACAAGCTGCGAGTAGGAAAGATTTTGATGTTTTCATCTGAATTTATAGTCATTTTATGGCTAATGTAATTATTAAATTAGTGCTTCACCTTGGCATATGTATAAGATTCAGTTCCTGAAATATCTCATTCATTTAAAATAATATGAGTATAATAAGATAAAGGTAGATTGTAAAGGTATAAATTTGGATCATTGAAACCTCACAAGATATCTTGAGGCTCATGAGCTAAACTGATTTTTTAAGGAACATGTCTTAAATCCAAATCACTCTGGCTCTCCTTTATTGTCCTACAAAAGGACCCAGCCCAAACTTCACTTTGTTATTGTTTGGGCACTGATAATTCAGATTTATCTTGACACAATTTGTACTCTAAGTACTAAATACATGCTTTTTCACTCCTAGCTTCAACATTACACCAATTATTTTGCTTTAGAATACGTAATGACAAACAACCAAAAACGGGACAGGATATATAAATATGATAATCCCAAATTAAGTCTTAGCTTATGTCAGAAGTTGTCTAAATTAAACATCTTCAGTTTTTAACCATGTTCAATAGGACACATATATGGATGACTTTTCAAGGTATCTCTTTAAACAATGGGAACATCTTTAAAGTGTCTCTTAACAATTTTGCATGCATTTCAAGGAATGCTCTACCCACAGATTTTGATCTCACACTAAATAACAAGCATAGGTAAAATCAGACTTTCTAGTAAGGTAACAGGAAATTGACCCACATCACTTTGGTGAATTCTGTTTTCGGACATGGATTGGCTTTTGCATGCGTCTTTTCTCTTTTATAAAACTAGTCTGGCTATGGATTGGGGTTTTAATTTTTTTCACATAGGATATTTTATTTGCATAAGAATTGCTTATATGCCCCAAAGAATCAACTAAAAAATCTATTAGAAATAATTCACAACTTTTGCAAAGTTGCAGGATACAAAATTAACCCACACAAATCATCAGCATTCTTATATATCACTAACAATATCCAATAGTAAAAGATACAAAGAGAAATTCCACTTAAAATAACTATTGATAATATAAAATATTTGGGAATTTATCTGCAAAGAGAAAGTCAGGAACTATATAAGCAAAATTACAAAACATTTTCCACACAAATAAAATCAGATCTAAGCAATTGGAAAAATATCAAGTGCTCATAGATAGGTGAAGTGAATATAATAAAAATGACAATACTCCCTAAACTAATCTATTTATTTAGCATTATACCAATCAAACTCCCAAGAAACTATTTTACTGAACTAGAAAAAATAACAATAAAATTCATCTGGAAGAACAAAAGGTCAAGAATTTCCAAGGAATAAATGAAGAGAAAAGCAAATGAAGGTGGCCTAACTGTACCAGCAAAATTATATTATAAAGCAATGGTCATTAAAACCATTTAGTACTAGCTAAGAAATGGAGAAGTTGATCAGTGGAATAGGTTAGGTTCATAGAAATTTGGAGAATTTGTCCTGCCTTGTATGCTCTCTTATAATTACATTATCATAGGCATGAAATTTCTAGAACTATATTAAGTACTAAATACATGTACTGAACTAGAGAACTATTAATCACCATGCTAAATTAGATAACCATTGTCTCATCAATTCCATTGACTTAATACCTTGTAAGAATCCTTTTTTTAAGTACAGAATTCTGGCCTGTAACATCTGCCACTTTCTTTTGTCTTAGTAGTCATGCCTTCCCTGACTTATCAGGGAGGTGAGAATCCCAAAAAGGAGGTGATAATGCATTCCCTGACTCCTCAAAAAAGAGGTGAAAATGCCAAAAAAGGAGGTGATCACACCTTCCCTGCCATCTCAGGAAGGGAGAGGAAAAACAAAGGAAAATGGGGAATCAAACCTGATTAGCAGGTTTCTTTAGAGTCTCATTTGAAATAGGTACACATAAATCCGTCAACATGGGAATTATTACACAAGCACATAGCAATATAGCATAGACTAGTAGTGATGCAACAAACAACATGAATCAATATGAGGAATTATATATGTCCATAAGTCCTAGAAATAGTCCAAACCCAATCTATTGTGTCAGAGAATATGTCAGAGAATCCATTGATTCTTGCAAGTTTTGAAGTTCTGCAACAGTCTTATCAACAATTTTTCATCTCAGAGAATCCAATGATTCCTGCTGGTTTTGAAGTTCTGCAACAGTCTTATCAACAATTTTTCATCTTAAGGAATCCATGATTCCTGCCAGTTTTGAAGTTCTGCAGCAGTCTCATTATCAGCCATGCTCTTTCAGTGTAAGATGTTTCTTAGGTCTTCCCTCCTTTGTTGTGAGATTTTTCTCTTTTTCTGTCTCATTGGCACTCACCTGATGCCTTCTCAATCTGTAGAAATACAAGCATACATTTTCCTCCAAGCAGTTAACCCGTCTAGTCCCTCCATTCATTACTTTCTGGATCTCTCCACATCACCTAGTAATTATATCGGAGCTGTTTGCACTGGACACTGCCCTTCAGTTGGGTTAAATAGCCTGTATTCTCCCCAATTGTAATCCTTTTCTCCCATCTGATTGCTTTTAGTGGATTGATCATGTCAGAGTCTTGAACTTCTAAAGACTTTCTGGGTGTAATCTCAGGTGTTATCATGCTCCACCTGCTTTTTGTTTGAAGTCTTGGATCTGGGCCCCACCTCTCATTTCTCTGAGTCAATCTACATTCTGGGGAAACCACACATTTTCCTTGAGGTGGAAAAGGGTCGTTTCTAAACATTTGTCCCATTTCAACTGAAACACTACTTTAGCACTTAACAAAGTTTCCTTCTGGTCTCTTTTTGTATTCATCCTAATTTCTGGGTCATAGATGTAGGTCCTTAGCCCCACATTAGGTGCCAAAATATATTGTTCTCTTTTGTTTTCTGGAAGTCTTGGAGCAGCCTTCTTTTCAGTTGAGTAATCACCAAGAATAGCCATGTGTTAAAATCCAAATCCTTTATATCTAGTTTTCTTGCCTGGGCCCAGGCTAGCTTTCTTAGGGTCTTCCAGAGTCTTGGTTTCAATGGAGAAGCTAAGGAGGACAGGCCTGCCTCCATGGTGGTGTGAAATGGAGTGTATGAATCTCTCTGAGTTTAAGGGATTGTGTGTCATCCTCCAGCCACCACAAAAGCGGATGAGGGAATGAATCTATCTCTTCTTGGCTCTGAGAGCTTGAGTCCCACCTCCAGTCTGCTTGTCTTCTCTGGCTCTCACTCTGGCTGAATTTGTCCCGGCTTATATGCTCTTTTACCATTACATTATCATAGGTGTCAATCTTGTAGAACTATATTAAGTACTAAGTGCATGTACTAAACTAGAGAACTATTAATCACCATACTAAACTAAATAACCATTGTCTCATCAATTCCACTGACTTAACACTATGTAAGAATCCTTGTTTTAAGTACAAAGTTCTGGCCCATAACATAAAGCAGTTCTCATCCACTCTCTCCCAAACAAAGGTCAGAGATCCTAAATAGGACTCTGGAGAATCTATCAGTTTTATGACAGATTCACCCAAAGTTTTTATGCCTCTTCGGTCTCAAATTTGATGCTGCAGTGGGGCAAGTTCAGTTTCTTTTCTGTTTTGTTAATAATGTTCACCCATCCACCTCTAAACAAATTAAGCTATTTCTGACAGGCAACACTCTGACATTTGGCTTCTCTTTGAGACCACAGCCTAGCTGACAATTATTCTGGCAGAGGAGAATGAAAACAGTAAAAAGGAACTTAGGGAAACAAAGAGGAAAATTTTCCTTACAATCCCTCTACAGCTACAGCAGCCCATCCCTTATCATTCCCCATTAGGTACATCAAAATCAGTCTGATCAGGATTTTGTAAAAGGGGATCTGGAGTAGATGCTGAAAGAGAAAGCACTCCAGAAAATATTGAGGAACCCTCCCTATAATTCCAATCACTCAGCATAATGCAGCTTTGGGAAGGTTGGCAGGAGGATGGCACAAAGAGGGGGATATTCTGGCCATGCCCTTTACAAATTCCACTTAGTACCTTGTTTCAAGTTCTGGCCCATAACAATCACTCAGTTCCCTTATACTCCCGTGTTTTCCTTGGTATGGATGGCTATTAACCTCCCTGGATCCCTGACTTTTCAGATCCCCTAGTGCTAGGACATGATCTGTCTGCTTCCTTATGAACTCTTTAAGGATTCTGTGCCTGAGAAGCCCAAAATTCAAAATTCCCTTGATTTTTTGTGATCTGCCCTCCAACATTCCCCAGCTTCAGGCCTCCTCAATTCTTCTCTCCCATTTGATTTATTTGGCCCCCAGAAATGCAAGAATACAATTGATGTACTGACACAGAAACATGGTGAAAACTCCCATTCCGTGGGATGTGATGCACTTGGCAATGTTGCAAATGGCTCTCAGGAAGCTTTTTGGCAGTAGTGGCCATATCTGTCCTTGTTTTGGCCACTGATTCTCCCTTAACACTAAGCACATATGTTGAAACACTCCTGAAGGACAGGATATATCTGATTTACAAATTTGTAATTTGTCCTTCTTTTTTTGCTTTATCTAGTGCCTTTTGTCAACACTCCTGAATTCACACCATTCTTAGTATCATCCTTTAAAATGATCATAACCTCTAAATGATTAGAGGTTAGCTGACCTGGAAGTGACTTTATTTGTCCCAATCTAATCTGACTCTCAAGTGGGCAGACACACTTAATCCTGCCCTCTATCAACCTGAGATAGAAAATGAGGGTAAGACTAGATCACAACTGTAATTTATCTGGATATCTTGCTTTCTCTCCAGGAAAACCTGAAGGAAACTCTCTTGAAGGGAATAAACCTGAAACGGCATTCTTTTGTAGTTTGTTCCAGAAATGAGGAAGGAGACTTGCTTGCTGATAATAGTATCATCACCACCAGATATATGGTTAAACATTTATCATTACCTAATGCTCATTCAACACAAGTAGCCAAACTGGTTTGTGAATTAGAAAAAGGATGAAGGATTAAATCTGCACTGATAGCAGCTATATATTTGAGGTGATACATGATTTTGGGATATGGAGGAAACATTTGTAGAGTCCGGGCTAGTTTTCTGAAGGATCTTTGGACAGGCCTTGGTCTTTAAATGGTGTTATGGGCCAGAACTTTGAAACAAGGATTCTTACAAGGTGTTAAGTGAGTAGAATTGATGATACAATAGTTATCTAGCATGGAGATTAATAGTTCTCTAACTTTAGTATGATTGATTTAATCTTACAACAAATAATGGTTTCCTAGTGATGTAATGATTGATTTATACTCAGTGTGGAGCATATGAGCTGGGACTCAAAGCCAGAGAGAGACTCAGAAGAGCTTGGAGAGAGACTCAGAAGGGCCAGACACAGACTTGGAAGGGACCCAGAGACACATTCATTCCATATTCAGTCAGGCTCTTGGTGGCTCTCCTGGGGGACCTAGAGGCTTGGAGACAGAGCTGGAGAAGACAAGAGGACTGGAGGCAGGAGCTCAAGCTCTAGGAGCCAAGGAGAGACAGATTCATTCATTTCCTCTCACACCACCATAGGAGCTGTCCTCTTGCACTTTCCCCACTGAAACCAAGGCTGGTCTGAAAGGCTCTCCAGAAAGCTTCCCAACCCCAGGCAAGGAGACAATAAAGAATTTGGACTTTATCCCAGCTATTCTCATGATGATTACTGAACTGAAAGGAAGGTGGCTCCAAAACCTCCAGAAAACCAAAAAGAACTCTATATTTTGGCACCCAACATGGGGTTAAGGACCTACATTTGTGACCCAGAAATTAGGGTGAGTACAAAAACAGACAAGAAGGAAACATTTTTAAGAGCTAAGGTAGTGTTTCAGCTAAAATGGAACAAATGTTTAGAAAGGAGCCTTTTCTACTTCAAGGAAAATGTGTCAAAAACATAGTTAAACATAAAAAAACCAAGGTTTGATTGTAACTTGGATGCAGATCATTGAACTCTTCAAAATATTAAAATACACATCTTCTTGGTTCTCTAAGGAAAAAGAATTAGATCCAGACGAGTGGAAATTACTAGGAGAGCAATTAAATGAATATTATAATGATAATGGCCCTGATTCAATTCCTAAAGAAACATTTTATATATATAACTTAATACAGAAGACCTAAGAAACATCTAACACTGAAAGAGCATGACTGATAATAAGACTGTTACAGAACTTCAAAACCCAAAGGAATCATTGGATTCCCTGAGACACGATAAGACTGTTACAGAACTTCAAAAGAGCATGACTGATAATAAAACTGTTACAGAACTTCAAAATCTTCAGGAATCATTGGATTCCCAGAGATGAAAAATTGTTGATAAGACTGTTGCAGAACTTCAAAATCTTCAGGAATCATTGGATTCCCTGAGACATGATAAGACTATTAAAGAACTTCAAAAGAGCATGACTGATATTAAGACTGTTACAGGTTTTCCCCTTTTGTTCTGATTTTTCTCTCCCAACAAGATTCATAAAGAAATATGTATTTAAAAAGCTAACATACATATGTAACCAGAAAAAAATAATAATAATACAGAATATATACTAAAATTCCAGATCTCCAAACTCAAGGAGAAAATATTATAAGCAGCCCGAGCTACAAGTAGGATAATGCAAAATTTAGCAGCAACTATATTAAATAAAATATTTCGAAGGACAAAAGCACAAGGATTACAACCAAGAAACATTTCCCCAGAAAAACTGAACATAATTATTCAGAGGGAAAAAAATGAAATAGGGGACTTTTTAGCATTCCTGATGAAAAGACGAGAGCTGAAAAGGAAAAAAAAAAATGTTTTTCATGTAAGACTCAACAAAGACAAAAAAAGGTAAATAGAAAAGGGTCATCTTAAAGGACCAAATAAGGTTAAACTGCTTACATTCCTTCATGGCATGATAATATTTGTATTTGTAACTCAGAAGTTTCTCAGTATTAGCACTGTTAGAAGGAGTATATATAAACAAAAGGCACAAATCTGATTAGAATATGATGGGTTCATATCTAAAAAAAATAAAATAAAGGGGGTACTTGTTTTGGCAGCACATATACTAAAAAAAAAAAAGAATTCTTTATAATTTGTTTTGTTATTTCTTGTGTTCTATAAATTCTCTCTGGGTAGCCAGCCATTTTTAACTTACTCTTTGGGGCAGAAGAAGTTCTTTTTTCCTTCAGTGTCCTCCAAAGATGAACATCAGTCCTCCCTGTTCCCACAATAAATTGCTATAGTGGGTTTTTTTTTTTACTTTGGCAGTTCATTTTTTAATAAGATGTATTAATGTAAGCAACTCTAATCCTAGGGTGGGGTGAATCACCTTTCTACCCTCTGACCAGGTTCCTCAAACCTAGAGCTCCACCTTCCAGCAAGTGCCCATATCCAGCAGCACCCTCCTTTACTGCCTCTGCACTCACTGAGTGCTACTTGCTTCTTGCCCAGGGCCACATCTTTGCAGCACATCTGGGCCTCATGTTCCTAATCAGCTAAGCTTCATTCAGTCTTTCTAGACTCAGACTCCACAAGCAATTCAGGAGATGAAAGTCTGTAGTTCCTGCAGAGTTTCCAAAGGCACTTAAGTAGCCCTAGGGTTTCCACCTGGTATTTCAATGGGTATAGCCTGGAGGTTTTATGCACTTCACTGGGATTAATCCCTAGTCCTGTGTCTTTCTTTCTTCCTTTTTAGGTTGTATTGATCAAACATCAGTTCTATCCCAACTCTTCTTGATTTTTCACCAGTCTATGTTCTCCCTGAGGTGCAAATTTGTTCTATTTGTGGGGGAAATTTGGAGACCCTGAAATTTATCATCTTACTCTGCCATCTTCCCAGAATCTTCCTCCCGAAATTTATTCTTTTATATTGAATCCTCTCATATGGTCTACTGTGTATATGGTAATTTTTTTTATTATTTTATAATTAAGTTTAAAAAAAATTAAAACCCCCAAAGACAAAGGATCCATAAGCTTAAAAATATTTATAGCAGCTCTTTTCTAGTGGCAAAGAAATGAAAACTGAAGAGATGTCCATCAATTGAGTAATGGCTGAACAAGTTATGATACATAATTGTGATGGAGTATTATTGTGCTTCAAGAAATGATTAGACTTATATTGTATTTAATTTATACTTTAACATATTTAACATGTATTGGTCAACCTGACATCTGCAGGGAGGGGATGGGGGAAGGAGGGGAAAATTGGAACAAAAGGTTTGGCAATTGTCACTGCTGTAAAATTACCCATGCATATAACTTGTAAATAAAAAGCTATCATAAAAATAATTAATTAATTTTTAAAATGATTAGAAGCTTCTTCTACCTCAAAGAGTAACATGAAATGGCTCTCTACCCAGAGAGAATTGATAGAAGAACTCAAAAAAGAAATAAAAAATCAAATGAGATGATGAGGTTTAGGTTTTGAGAGTCCCTTCTGTCAGGGAACCAAATGATGAGGTCTAGATTTAGGGAACCAAAATGGGATTAGGGTTCCTGGTGGTCAGGGAGTTAAATGATGAGGTCTAGTGGCAGGTTTGGGGTTCAGGGAACCAAATGGAGAGCTTTGGTTCCCCTACATGCTCTTGGGATTTGGCACATGGATAGGGAGTTTTGGGAATCCCCTTCTGATGACACAGAGATTCTCTGTAAAGGAATTTACAAACCCAAAACCTACATTGATAAAAGATATTTATTTTTGGCATTGGGAAGTCAGCCTTTCCTGTGCATGAACAGAAAGACTGACTTCCTTAGTAGCAACGTCCTGAGAGAAAGTAAAGTAGTGGAGGAGTCCTGGCAGAGGAGCAAAGTTTCTAGTAGAGACATGCCGACAGAGGGGCACAAGTCTAGTTATGGAAATAAATGAGAATAAAGAGAGGGTAACACTGGAAGAGAATATCATTCCAGGGGGCAGAGGTTTCCTTGGCATAGCATGGCATAGCATAGCATGGCATGGCATGTTAGGACCTCTACAAAGAGAGGATTTTAGATTGGCTCTTTTATAAGTCTTGGCTACAAGCCAAAGTAGGCTAGTGGGGGCCAGTGAGTGGAGTTCCACGTTGACTCTTTTTAAAAACCAAGTTTGAGCTTGAACTAGCTAGCCCCACCTGGAATTGAATTGAATAGAGTTGGAATTCTTTAGCTCAGGACTGAACTAACCCCACCAAGAAGACAGAATGAAGCTGTTTATCTGGTTTCCCTCAGGCAAGGTCCCACAGATGCAAGGTCCAAGGAGAATCTCTCCTTCAAGGAGTTTTAGAGAGTTTCAGGGCTTCCTTCAGAGAGTTATTGAGAAAAAAAAATCCAAGAAAAACAAGATTATAAAATAAAAGTTAATCTACTAGAAAAGAAGATACAAAGTCTCAAAGATGAAAATAACTCTTTGAAAATTAGAATTGAACAAGGAGAAGCCAGTGAAGCTATGAGAGACCAAGAAACAAAACATTCTAAAGAATGAAAAAATAGAATATGAAACATCTTATAAAAATACAAAAAATAAAAATACTTATAAAAAAAAAAAGATCTGGAGAATGGATGAAGGAGAGAAATTATAAGACTAATTTGACTGCCAGAAAGTTGTAATTATAAAGAAAACTTTGACACAACAATGCAAGAAATAATCCAAGAGAATTGTCCTGGATTAAGAGAACATGAGGGAAAAATAGAAATTTTAAAAAAAATCCACTAATCACCACTTCAATGAGATTCTTTGTGGAAAACACATAGGAATATTATTGATAATTTTGAAACCTCTAGATCAAAGAGAAAACCTTGCAAGAAACAAGAAAAAGAAATAATTCAAATACTCTGGAGCTACAATTAGAATTATAGAAGACATAACATCAGCCACAATGAAAGGCCACATGTCCTGAAATCATATCTATTGGCAATCAAAAGAACTAGGACTGCAGCCAAAAGTATCATATCTAGCAAATTTATCTATAATATTGGACAAAAAAAAATAAACATTCTATGAACTTGCAAATTTCAGGACTTTCTATCAACCAAGCCTGAACTCAATAGAAAATTTAATATATAACAGGCAATATTAAAGATCAGTTTCAAGGAACTCAACATGCACAATTGTTCATTTTTTTGTTTTTGTTTTTAACATGGGAAATGTATACTATATGTTTAAGATTGACATCAACAATTGGGCAACTCAAAACAAAGACTGGGGCATAGTTAAGATAAAAATAGTAGCTATGTTATACAAATGAGGTGCAGAAGAAGAATAGACACAGAGGAAGTAGAGGGAGGAGGTACACTTATACCTACTCACATCAGGAATGAGTTAAATAGGCAAAACTACATATATAGTATGAAAGCTATAATACCCTCAAAAATCTATGAAAAAATAAGAGGGGAGAAATGGGTGGACCAGAAAGAAATGGATATGGAAAGAAGAAAAGAGAGGAATCCATGGCGGGGGAGGAGGGGGATTAAGTGAGTTAAGAGCAAAATTAAAGAAATGCGTCAGCAGGGTTGTGTATGGTGTATGTGGGAGGAGGAGATGAGATATGTGTGTCTTTGTGTGTATGTGTGTGTGTGCATATATATAAACATAAAGATAGCCTTTCTTAACTATAGATTGCTTGGGAATAATGAGGGGGATGAAAAGGGTAAAAAAGAATAAAGTAAAAAGAAAACAAAACAATTCAGAAGGAAATTAAAAAAAAAAGATGGACACTCATGAATATAATTTCTTCTACTAATATATATATATGTGTGTGTGTGTGTGTGTGTATGTATATATATATATATATATATATATATATATATATATATATATATATTTTTTTTTTTTTTTTTGTTCTTGGTTTAGTAATCTGTTGTCATATATTTTGAATTCTCCCTTATGTTCTTCTGGACATGTGACAATGTTTTCTTGTGTTTTGTATTTTCTCTGTTTTTTTTTTCTTATTCTGTTTTTTTTTAATGAAATAAATTTTAAAAAAAAAGAAAAGAAAAGAAACGATCAGCAGGATTACCCCCAGAAAAACCTGGAAAGACTTACATGAACTGATACAAAATGAAAACATTGTACATAGTAACAACAATAATGTAACATGATCAACTGAGAATGATTTAGCTATTTTTAGCAATACAATGATCCACTACAACTGTGAAAGACTTATGATAAAAAAAAAATGTTATTTCTCCCCAGAGAAAGAACTGATGCAATCTGAATTCAGATTGAAGCACACTTTTTTTTTAACTTTATCTTTCTGGTTTGATGCTTTGTTTTCTCTTGCAAAATGACTAAATGTTTTGCATTACACACACACACACACACACACACACACACACACACACATACACACAACCCTAAATCAAATTTTTTTTACCTTCTCATTGCACCCTCTATCATTCTTCTAAACTCTGAGAACACCCCCCCTCTCTTCCCTTATGGTTTTAAGCTCTTAGATTCTATGGTTCTGGAATTTGAATGGACACATGAAGAAAAGAAGAGAACTTGGAAGAGGCAATCATTTAACAGAGTGAGAGAATGATTTGTCCTAGAGGAAGAAATTCTCACTTACCTGGATGACAAAGATAGCAGCACTTCATGTCCATTTCATAAAGTTCTCTGTTCACTCCAGTGCATGAGCCATAAACATGTTGAGTACTTTGGACAAGGAAAAGGAAGGTAATGAGGGCAAGGAAGAGAGAATAATCCAGGATGTCAGGAAAAGTGGGCTATAATCTTGATCCTGTCGTTCTCTGGCCAGATGACTAGAGACATCGTGAAAACCCCCAGGATTTCTTCCAGGTTCCAGATCTGAGATAAACTCTCTCTCTCTAACTAGCTTGTAACTCCCAATAGCAGGAATCTTATAAAGGCTAGAAGGGGAGGGAAGAAAGAAAAGCTCTCTTCCCACTGTTTCCGGTGACTCCATCCTACCCACAGACCAGATGGCTTGTGAAATCTCATGCATTCTATCCTTTTGTTAACTTTCTCAGGTACTTTATATCTCCTGGTACAGTCTTCCCCAGATTCAGCTCAGGTCACAGATAGTTGGAACTTTCCCCTCCAGACTTCGACAAGACAAATTTGGAATTGGGGGTATTCCTATTCCTAGATTCCTGAGTTTTCAGTTCTGTGCCCCCTCCCCCTCCCACCTTTATATGAATCCCTGAGCTGCCAAACCCTGACTATCGTCTTTCTAACTTTGAGTCTGGTTCTCTATCTGCTTCTTTGGAAGACACTAGGTGCCAAGTAGATAAGACATCCTGGAAATCTCTCTGCCAAATTTCCTAACCTCTCTAAGATTATATATTGTAGAGAAGAGACCAACCTAGATGCGTACATACATAAATATTATGTGTATATATATATATATAATAGTTTTTTTTTAATTTATAAAACATATGCATGAGCAATTTTTCAACACTGACCCTTGTAAAACCTTCTGTTCCAAATTTTCCCCTCCTTCCCCCACCCCCTCCCCTAGATGGCAGGTAGTCTAATATATGTTAAAATATATGTTAAATCCAATATATGCATACATATCCATACAGTTATCTTGCTGCACAAGAAAAAACAGATCTAGAAAGAAAAAAAAAAACCTGAGAAAGAAAACAAAACTGCAAACAAACAATAACAGAAAGAGTGAAAATGCTATTTTGTGGTCCACACTCAGTTCCCACAATCCTCTCTCTGGGTGTAGATGGCTCTCTCCATCACTGAACAATTGGAATTGATCTGAATCAATTCATTGTTGAAGAAAGCCACATCCATCAGAACTGATCATCACATAATCTTGCTGTTGCTGTGTATAATGATCTCCTGGTTCTACTCCTGACTCAGTTCATATGAGTCTCTCCAGATCTCTCTCTCTGAAATCATCCTGCTGGTCATTCCTTACAGAACAATAATATTCCATAACATTTATATACCACAATTTATTCAGCCATTCTCCAATTGATGGATATTCACTCATTTTTCAAGTTCTTGCCACTACAAAAAGAACTGCCACAAACATTTTTGATATGTGGGTCCCTTTGCCTCCTTTAGGATCTCTTTGAGATATAAGCCCAGTAGAAACCCTGCTGGATTTTCCTGGGTATGCACAGTTTGATAACTTTTTGAGCACAGTTCCAAACTGCTCTCCAGAATGGTTGGATTTATCCATAGTTCCACCAACAATGCATACATAAATATAATAGAGAAATTTGTGTATGCATATATAAAGATGTGTGTACATATTTACAATATATTTGTATTTAATATATGTATTGCATGTGCATACACACATAAATGTGTGTACCTATATATGTATACATTATGATCATGTATGTATATACATACACAAACACACACACATACATAGGTCTAAGTACCGTGCTGTACTGGCTTGGGATCTTACTCTGAATCCTCCCTGACTGGGGCTGAGCTGAGTTCTGGAGTTGAAGCGACAGCAGCCCCTCCTCCTTTTTTTATGTGTGGGTGCTTAGAGTAGGGGTATGGAGGGCAGATGTATCTCTCCAGTTTCCCTAAGACCCAGATTCTTACAATCAAGCAGTGTCTCTTTAATATCTCCTTGGATCTCAGTCTGCTTCCAAGCTCCCAAGAATTGAATCCTTTTCTTTGACCAAAATCTTCTAAGTATTTAGTGAAGATTAAAACAATTAATTAATTTCTCAAATATATAGGCAGGCAAAAGGAATGCCTTTCAAACTACTCTGCCTAGGATATAGCTGCAATTTGCAAGTGGGAATGAATTAGAAACACTGGGACTGGAGGAAAGTAGACCTGAGTTCAAATTCAGCTTTAGATACTCACTAACTACGTGTCCCTGAGCAAACCACTTACCCCACTTACCTCAGTTTCCTTATCCAGAAAACCTCAAATGGGATCATAAAGAGTTGGACATGACTGAACACCAACACCAACAATGAAGATGTGTACAAAGACAAGAAGTCTTGCCAGATCCAGTGTGGGCCTGAGACTGAGGAGGAGATGGAAAGGTAGGAGAAAGGGCTGGGAGGAGAGAAGGGTCTAGCTTGATGGAGACGCTGAAGCTGGTGACTCTGACTTCTCTTGGTTTCCACTGAAGACAATACATGGCTCCTTGCAGGGAGAGTCTCCCTTTCTTCCATATGTGTGCACACGGATTTACGGCCAAGATGGCGGAGAGGAGGCACATAGCTGTGTAGCTCCACGTTTTCTCTCACTATCCATTTCATTACAAGCCTCTGAATTAATGCTTGACTGAAAAAAAAAAAGCCACAAATAGTTACCAAGAGAAGCCATCCTTGAGATTCACCAGGAAAGGTCTATTTTTGCTCGAGGGTGGGGATGGTTTTAGATCGGGCGCAGATGGCGGGCAGGCAGTGAGAGTACGGGAGCAGACTGGAGAGGGGGTGGGTGTGATCGCAGCAGTCTCTGCGGGGGGAGCTTTGCTACAGGACTAGATACTTTGCCCTGGCAGCAAGTCACCAGCCCAGCAGAGAAGCTGACGGGGATGGGGGGGAGGGTGGATGAAGAATACAACCCCAAACAGCTGGAGTCTCTCCGGACCTGGCCACCCCTCCCCCACAGTGTCTCAGCGTGCTCTCTGAGTCTCAGAGCGCAGGTGCAGCACAGTCAGGCTAGTGCCTCGCTGCTGCCCCTGCAATCTGTAGAGGAAGTTCGATAACACCACCCAGCCCCTCCCCCAAAAAAAGCAGACTTCATTTAGGGGTTTTTCATTTTTTTCTTAGCTAGTTTGTCTTTGATTCTTTGACAAAATGAGCAAAATATTGAAGAGGACTTTAACCCTTGACAGCTTCTATACAGATAGAGAGCAGACTCTAAATCCTGAGGAGACTAAAAATAGACTGTCTCCAGGTGAATCCCCAAAGGAGGAGATCATCTGTTCCTCAGCACAGATAAATCTCATGGAGGAAATTAAAAAGGCTCTCACGAGAACGCTAGAAGAAAAATGGGAAAAGGAGAGGGAGGCTTGGCAAGAGAGGCTGGAGAAATCATCCCACTCATTTAAAGAGAGACTGGATAAAGAAATAAAATCCTTGAAAAATAGGATTAGTGAACTGGAAACCGAAAATAGCTCTCTAAAAAACAAAATTGGCAAAATGGAAAAAAATTCCATAGAACAAAAGAACTCAATTGAACAATTAGAAAAAGATTTTTAAAAAGTGAGTGAAGAAAATATTTCATTGAAAATCAGAATTGAACAATTGAAATTGAAAGACTCGAGGAGACAAGTAGAATCAGTCAATCAAATCCAAAAAAAATCAAACAATGGAAAAGAATGTGAAATACCTTCTGGGGAAGACAACAGACCTGGAAAACAGATCCAGGAGAGACAATCTGAGAATTATTGGACTCCCAGAAAAGCATGATGAAAAAAAGAACCTGGAGACTATTTTCCAGGAAATTATCAAAGAGAACTGCCCAGAAGTCATAGGAACAGAGGATAAAATAGACATTGAAAGAATTCATTGATCACCCACTGAAAGGGATCCTAAAACCGAAACACCAAGGAATATAGTGGCCAAATGCCAGAACCCTCAGACGAAGGAACAAATATTGCAAGTGGCTAGAAAAACCCAATTCAAGTATCGAGGAGCCACAATAAGGATCACCCAGGATCTGGCGGCATCCATATTAAAGGATCAAAGGGCCTGGAACATGATATTCCGAAAGGCTAAGGAACTTGGTATGCAACCAAAAATAACTTACCCAGCTAGAATGAGCATCTTTTTCCAGGGAAGAAGATGGATATTCAACAAAGTAAGTGAATTTCACCTATTTTTGATGAAAAAGCCAGAACTTAACAAAAAGTTTGATCTACAAGTACAGAACTCAAGAGAAATCTAAAAAGGTAAAGATTAATCTTGGGAACTATATTTCGTCTATAAAGATGTATAAAGAATACAGATATACCTTGTTCTAGAAACTAGATGTGGAAAGGACATTGTACCAGAAAAAGGGTAAAGTGGGGGTAGTGCATCTCATGAAGAGGCAAAGGAAACCTATTACATCTGAGAGAAAGAATGGAGAGGGATGAATGTAGTGAGTATTTTACTGCCTTCAGAATTGGCTTTAAGAGAAAAATTTTAGACATATTCAATCTATGGTGAATCTTCTCCCACCTCATTGAAAAGTGAGAAGGGAAAAGTGAAAAGGGAAGGAATAAGCTAAGTGGAAAGGAATACGGAAACTGGGAGGGAAAGGGGTAAGATAGGAGGAGGAACTCTAAGGCAGGGGGAGGGATATTAAAAAGGGAAGGCTGTGAGAAGCAAGTGGTGCTCACAAGCTTAATACTGGGAAGGGGGGGAAGGGGGAAAGAAGGAAGAAAAACATAAACCGGGGTTAACAAGATGGCAAGTAATACAGAATTGGTCATTTTAACCATAAATGTGAACGTGATAAACTCCCCCATAAAGAGGAAGCAGTTAGCAGAATGGATTAAAAGCCAGAATCCTACAATATGTTGTTTACAGGAAATATACCTGAAGCAGGGAGATACATGCAGGTTAAAGGTAAAAGGTTGGAGCAAAATCTACTATGCTTCAGGTGAAGTCAAAAAAGCAGGGGTAGCCATCCTGATCTCAGATCAATCTAAAGCAAAAATTGATCTAATTAAAAGAGATAAGGAAGGGCACTTTATCTTGGTAAAGGGTAGCATGGATAATGAAGCACTATCTATATTAAACATATATGCATCAAGTTGTGTAGCATCTAAATTCTTAAAAGAGAAATTAAGAGAGCTGCAAGAAGAAATAGACAGCAAAACTATAATAGTGGGAGATCTCAACCTTGCACTCTCAGAATTAGATAAATCAAACCACAAAATAAATAAGAAAGAAGTCAAAGAGGTAAATAGAATACTAGAAAAGTTAGATATGATAGATCTCTGGAGAAAATGTAATGGAGACAGAAAGGAGTACACTTTCTTTTCAACAGTTCATGGAACCTATACAAAAATTGATCATATATTAGGACATAAAAACCTCAAACTCAAATGCAGTAAGGCAGAAATAGTAAACGCATCCTTTTCAGACCACAATGCAATGAAAATTACATTCAACAAAAAGCCAGGGGGAAGTAGACCAAAAAATAATTGGAAACTAAATAATCTCATACTAAGGAATGATTGGGTGAAACAGCAAATCATAGACATAATTAATAACCTCACCCAAGAAAACGATAATAATGAAACATCATACCAAAATGTATGGGATGCAAGCCAAAGCAGTAATAAGGGGAAACTTCATATCTCTAGAGGTCTATTTGTATAAAATAGAGAAAGAGAAGGTCAATGAACTGGACTTGCAACTAAAAATGCTAGAAAAGGAACAAATTAAAAACCCCCAGTCAAACACTAAACTTGAAATTCTAAAAATAAAAGGAGAGATCAATAAAATTGAAAGTAAAAGAACTATTGAATTAATTAATAAAATTAAGAGTTGGTTCTATGAAAAAACCAATAAAATAGACAAACCCTTAGTAAATCTGATTAAAAAAAGGAAAGCGGAAAATCAAATTGTTAGTCTTAAAAATGAAAAGGGAGAACTCGCCACTAATAAAGAGGAAATTAGAGCAATAATTAGGAGTTACTTTGCCCAACTTTATGCCAATAAATTCGACAACTTAAATGAAATAGAAGAATACCTCCAAAAATATAGTTTGCCCAAACTAACAGAGGAAGAAGTAAATATCCTAAACAGTCCCATCTCAGAAAAAGAAATAGAACAAACTATCAATCAACTCCCTAAGAAAAAAATCCCCAGGACCAGATGGATTTACATGTGAATTCTATCAAACATTTAAAGAACAATTAACTCCAATGCTAAATAAGCTATTTGAAAAAATAGGGATTGAAGGAATCCTACCAAACTCCTTTTATGACAAAGATATGGTACTGATACCTAAACCCGGTAGGCTGAAAACAGAGAAAGAAAATTATAGACCAATCTCCCTAATGAATATTGATGCTAAAATCTTAAATAAAATATTAGCAAAAAGATTACAGAAAATCATCCCCAGGATAATACACTATGACCAAGTAGGATTTATACCAGGAATGCAGGGTTCGTTCAATATTAGGAAAACTATTAGCATAATTGACTATATCAATAACCAACCAAACAAAAACCATATGATCATCTCAATAAATGCAGAAAAGGCATTTGATAAAATCCAACATCCATTCCTAATAAAAACACTTGAGAGCATAGGAATAAATGGACTTTTCCTTAAAATAGTCAGGAGCATATATTTAAAACCATCAGTAAGCATCATATGCAATGGGGAAAAACTGGAACCTTTCCCAGTAAGATCTGGAGTGAAGCAAGGTTGCCCACTATCACCATTATTATTTAATATCGTATTAGAAACACTAGCCTCAGCAATAAGAGTTGAGAAAGATATTAAAGGAATTAGAGTAGGCAACGAGGAAACCAAACTATCACTCTTTGCAGATGATATGATGGTACACCTAGAGAACTCCAGAGGTTCTACTAAAAAGCTATTAGAAATAATTCATAATTTTAGCAAAGTAGCTGGATACAAAATAAATCCCCATAAATCCTCAGCATTTTTATACATCACCAACAAAACCCAACAGCAAGAGATACAAAGAGAAATTCTATTCAGAATAACTGTTGATAGCATAAAATATTTGGGAATCTATCTACCAAAGGAAAGTCAGGAATTATATGAGCAAAATTACAAAAAAGTCTCCACACAAATAAAGTCAGACTTAAATAATTGGAAAAATATTAAGTGCTCTTGGATAGACAGAGCAAATATAATAAAGATGACAATACTCCCTAAACTAATCTATTTATTTAGTGCTATACCAATCAGACTTCCAAGAAAATATTTTAATGATCTAGAAAAAATAACAACAAAATTCATATGGAACAATAAAAAGTCAAGAATCTCAAGGGAATTAATGAAAAAAAAAATCAAATGAAGGTGGCCTAGCTGTACCTGATCTAAAATTATATTATAAAGCAGCAGTAACCAAAACCATTTGGTATTGGCTAAGAAATAGATTAGTTGATCAGGGGAAAAGATTAGGTTCACAAGACAGAATAGTCAACTATAGCAATCTAGTGTTTGACAAACCCAAAGATCCTAACTTCTGGGATAAGAATTCATTATTTGATAAAAACTGCTGGGATAATTGGAAATTATGTGGCAGAAATTAGGCATGGACCCACACTTAACACCATATACCAAGATAAGATCAAAATGGGTCCATGACCTAGGCATAAAGAATGAGATTATAAATAAATTAGAGGAACATAGGATAGTTTATCTCTCAGACTTGTGGAGGAGAAAGAAATTTGTGAGCAAAGCTGAACTAGAGACCATTACTGATCACAAAATAGAAAATTAAAAAGCCTTTGTACAAACAAAACTAATGCAAACAAGATTAGAAGGGAAGCAACAAACAAGGAAAACATCTTCACAGTTAAAGGTTCTGATAAAGGCCTCATTTCCAAAATATATAGAGAACTGACTCAAATTTATAAGAAATCAAGCCATTCTCCAATTGATAAATGGTCAAAGGATATGAACAGACAATTTTCAGATGATGAAATTGAAACTATTACCACTCATATGAAAGAGTGTTCCAAATCATTATTGATCAGAGAAATACAAATCAAGATAACACTGAGATACCACTACACACCTGTCAGATTGGCTAAGATGACAGGAAAAAATAATGATGAATGTTGGAGGGGATGCAGGAAAACTGGGACACTGATGCATTGTTGGTGGAGTTGTGAACGAATCCAACCATTCTGGAGAGCAATCTGGAATTATGCCCAAAAAATTATCAAATTGTGCATACCCTTTGATCCAGCAGTGTTTCTATTGGGCTTATATCTCAAAGAAATACTAAAGAAGGAAAAGGGACCTGTATGTGCCAAAATGTTTGTAGCAGCCCTGTTTGTAGTGGCTAGAAACTGGAAAATGAATGGATGCCCATCAATTGGAGAATGGCTGGGTAAATTGTGGTATATGAATGTTATGGAATATTATTGTTCTGTAAGAAATGACCAGCAGGATGAATACAGAGAGGCTTGGCAAGACTTACATGAACTGATGCTAAGTGAAATGAGCAGAACCAGGAGATCATTATACACTTCGACAACGATATTGTATGAGGACATATTTTGATGGAAGTGGATTTCTTTGACAAAGAGACCTAACTGAGTTTCAATTGATAAATGATGGACAGAAGCAGCTACACTCAAAGAAAGAACACTGGGAAACGAATGTGAACTATCTGCATTTTTGTTTTTCTTCCCGGGTTATTTTTACCTTCTGAATCCAATTCTCCCTGTGCAACAAAAGAACTGTTCAGTTCTGAAAACATATATTGTATTTAGGATATACTGCAACATATCTAACATATATAAGACTGCTTGCCATCTAGGGGAGGGGATGGAGGGAGGGAGGGGAAAAATCGGAACAGAAACGAGTGCAAGGAATAATGTTGTAAAAAAATTACCCTGGCATGGATTCTGTCAATATAAAGTTATTATTAAATAAAGTAAAATAAAATATTTTTTTAAATGTGTACACACACACATGCACATATGCACACTACATGCAAATGTATGCACACATAGCACAGTGGACATATACAGTATATGTACACACATGCGCATGCATATGTATGCAGATGGATATATGTCATTGTATATGCATTTGTATATATATATATATGTACATGTATACACAGATGTATATCTATATGTGTATGTATATACATAGGTGTGTGTATGTAGATATATGTATATATATATATATAGATGTATATTTCAAGCAATAAATTAAAAGAGAAAACTAATTAACCAAGCAAAACTAGCCAGCAACTATCAAATGAATAGGTCCATATATATATGAAACACAACTGAATGATAAATACCAGCATCTACCACAATTAACAAGCTTTGCCAGAGCGTGAATGTAACATAAAACAGAATCAAATTAATATAATAGAAAATAAAAGCCATTTTCAACATGTAGTTATTTACATGGACAGCAATAGAAATGCAATTACATCAGAGGTATTTTTCACAGAACAATGCCTCCCATTGTCACCTAGACAAATAAACAATTAACATTTATAAATATGTCTTCTGATTACTAATGATAACATTGCAAGGGTATGGAAAAAGTATATATCAACAAGGTTGTACAACATAATAAACTGGAGCTCTTTTCACACCCTGTGAGTCTCCTATCTCATTCATATCGCCTCTGAGATCAAAAGGCTCAATTGCCATGATCTCTTAAAAGATGACTGCAACAGGGCATATCTTAGTGTAGTAACTGATCTAATAGGCATCCTTCTCTTGTCACTGACTGATCTCTGTGCTTTACAATGGTGCTAGAAGTTGGGATGCACTGACTCCAGAATGATGCTAAACTTGTTTCTAAAGTTGCAAAGAATGAGTGGACCACCATTCCAGATTGGCTTTCAGTGTACTCAAGCCCTGTGGGTTAAAGCTATAACCTCTGTGCTCTTGGAGCAGGTTTGGGCATGAACAGAGTTGAAGCCTAGTTTAAATTTCCTGCCCTGTAGTAATCCATATGGTTTCCTTTGAAATTTCAGTGTCTATATTTGAATCAGAAAGTCTGTATATCTGATGGTCTTTTTTTCTCACTTTTCTCACCATAGACATTCCCCTCGCAGCTCTCTCCACCTGCTCCTTGGAAACTCCAACTGTCTCTCCTATGGGCAATAAGTGGCTGGGATAAATGCTCCTTTTAGAGTCCTGTCCCCCACCACCCCAGTTCTGTGGGGCTATTTTATAAACTGACAAATTGTCTAGTCTCTCACTAACCTTGTATGAGTTAGCTTTGCTAACATCTCAGTCCCTGGACTGTGAAAGCAGTCTTTGTCTCCTTTAAATAGAGGAATCTGATAGTGTACACAGAAGGTGTTTAATAAACATTGATTAAGTGAGTGACTGACAGTATTCATTAGGCAAATACAAGACTAAAAGTTACTGGCTGCCTAGCAGATAATCCAGAGTGTCTTGTGGCATGGTGTCCTAGGGCACATAAGTCTTTTGTTCAAAGTTCAGGAAACAACCCATTTCCATATCTTTCTATTTTTCTTAGGCACTACCACTATAAGTCATAGGAAAAGCATGGCTACTTGGATGCCATTCCCAGCATTTCTTGAATACAGCCTCTGAGAACTTTTTTAAAGATAAAACATGACAACCTTTGCCATATGTGGGGCTTTGCATCATGTGGGGCCCTCTACAAGTGGGGGATTTGTCTTTTAGAATATAATTTCTCATCACTTTTGCAAGGAATTATGGGGTGTTGGGAGCTGTTCTCCAGAGCTAGGACAAGTTAGTTTCTCCATATTATACTTCTTCCATATGTTATTTTCTCAGCATATTGGGCTGTGAGTGGGGCTACTTCACTATACATTTCACCCCAAATTTCAGGGTTTTACTGAAGGGCGCATAAAAGCCCCATCCTCCATTTTTGTGAGACTCCACTGTATGAGTTCTATGAGTCAAAAGTCTTTCCTTTTCTCCTCTATGAGACATTTCTTCTTTCTCTATGTCTACATTCTCTTCCATCTCTTCAGACATATCAATCAATGGGCATTCTACATTAAGTGCCCATAGGGGGCAGCAGGTAGTGAGCTAGGTGCTAGGGCACAGAGACAATGAAACTGTCCCTGCTCTACAGGAGCTATTTGATGCCCTAATTTTTTTTCTTGTTATTTTTTGCTGTTTTGTCACTTAAAATTCTTTCTGACCCATTTGAGGTTTTCTTGATAAAATTATTGGAGTGGTTTGCCCATTCTTTCTCTGGCTCCTTTCACACATAAGAAAACTGAGGCAAAGAAAGTCACACAGTCAGGAAGTGCCTGAGTTCAGATTAGAACTCAGATCTTCCTGACTACAGGTCCAGCACTATTTCCAATTCACCACTTTGTTACCCATATCCCCTCCAACAGTTGTCATTTTCTTTTCCTGTCCTCTTAGCCAATCTGAGAAGTATGTAGGGGTATATCAGAGTTGTCTTAATTTGCCTTTCTCTGATCAATAGTGATTTGGAGCAGTTTTTCATATGACTGGAAATGGTTTTAATTTCTTCATCTCAAAGTTGTTCATATCCTTTGATCATTTATCAATTGGAGAATGTACCCCATAATTTGAACATGTGGGTGGAGAGATGCATTACATCCAGGAGGGTGGATTGCTGAGGTAGCTTTAGCTCAGCTCAGATTCTTGTACCCCATCCTTTCCTGGCATCCCAGGATCAGTGTGAATGAGACTGGGCTGATGAGCCAACTGCTACACCTTTCCAGATGACCTCAGTGGTAGAGTTAGGTCTCTCTATTCAAGTGATCAATGATATTTCTCTTCTTAATTTGCATTGTTATCCACCTTGGCATTCATTTTGTAGCTCACTTACTCTTATACAAAATCAAAATCATGTCTCAGTGAATGTTCTCCATCAATCTTCAGGGTCATCCTGACCTTTGATTAAAAGGAGGGAATTTAAAAATTATTAGGATTTTCATATCTATATGATATGTGTAATGAATATGCTAATACTTGAAATTATTCAGAATTGTTGTTTCTGGCTTGGGAGTCAGAAACTCACAACACAGCTTAACATTATCAATCACTCTCATAATGGCTGCATTCTTATACTGTACTGTACTTGTATATAATAAGTGAAACAAAGTGAAAATTACAGAAAACTATCCCATCATAGAACTCTGGCTCTATGCCCAGGGGAGGTGAAGAAAGACACCATAATTTAAAAAAAAAATCTCTCATGGATCTATTTTCTAAGTCAGTTGTTTTTCCAATAAGACACTGAAAAAAACATCTCCCCTGCATATTTTCATTCTTTTGGAGTATGATAAAAAAAAGTTATCAAACTGTGCATATCCTTTGATGCAGCAGTATTACTACTGGATTTATATCCCAAAGAGATCTTAAAGGAGGGAAAAGAACCCGTTTGTGCACAAATGTTTGTGGCAGCCCTTTTTGTAGTGCCAAGAAACTGGAAACTGAGTGGATGCCCATCAACTGAAGAATGGTTGAAAAACTTATAGTATATGAATGTTATGGAATATTATTCCATATGACAACAGGATGATTTCAGAGAGGTCTGGAGAGACTTATATGAACTAATGCTAAGTGAAATGAGTAGAACCAGGAGATCATTATACACGACAACAAGAAGACTATATGATGATCAATTCTAATGGAAGTGGCTCTCTTCAACAATGATTCAGACCACTTCCAATAATCTGTGATAAAGAGAGCCGTGTGTATCCAGAGAGAGGCTATGGGAACTGAGTGTGGATCACAACATAGTGTTCTCACTCTTTCTGTTGTTATTTGCTTACATTTCCTTTTCTTTCCCAGTTTTTTTTTTCCTTTTGCTCCAATTTTTCTTGTGCAGCAAGATAACTATATAAATATATATACATATATTGGATTTAACATAAATTTTAACATATTTAACATGTATTAGACTACCTGCCATATAGGGGAGGGGGTGGGGAGAAAGGTGATATTTTGGAACAGAAGGCTTTGCAAGGCTCAAAGTTGAAAAATTACCCATGCATATGTTTTGTAAATAAACAGCTTTAATAAAAAAATAATAATAATAATAAAATAAAGTAGCGTTCTTTTTCCAGATGGAAGGTATAATAGCCCAAGCTTCGGGGGGTTTTAGAAATCCTTCTAAGGAGTTGTATTATGAGCTAGCACTGATACCCAGATCTGAGTATGGACAAAACCAAAGAGTCCTGCCACAGTGCCATGAAAGAGGCCCCGACAATCTCCCATTGATCACTGTTCCAGCTCCCTATCTGAGCTTCAATCTCATGAAGGAGCCAGTGTTGTTGCTGAGATCACTGTGACTACTGCAGCACTGCTTGTGTCCCTGTTGATTCAGTGCCCCTCCCCTTCCCCCGGAGCCTGATCCTGTGCTGAGGCTCTCCTCATCCCCTAGTCTTTCTGAGTTGTACTTGGTCTTTGTGGGCTGAGAGGTCTGGAGATTACTGCCACTACTGCCTGTTCCTGGTTTCCTGAGGCCTGATGTGGGCTGATACAGTCTGCACCATGATTAGGTCCTGACCCACCCTATGCAATAGACCCCTTCTGCCAACCTTCAGCTGGAAAATTGTTCCATTCTGTCTTTCTATAGGTTCTGGCTCTCTAACATATATTTAGTGTCATCATTTAAAGATATTTGGAGGAGTTTGGGGGAGACCTTGGGTGAGTGCTTACCTTCACTCTGCTATTTTGGCTCCACTTCTATTTAAGGTTCTCTTGGTAGAATGATAGCAGAGAGTTGCCATTTCCTTGTCCAGCTCTTTTACAAATGAAGAAATTGAGGCAAGCAAGTACAAATGACTTGCCCAGAGTCACACAGCTAGTATCTGAGGCCAGATTTGAACTTAGGACAATGAGTCTATCTGGTTCCAAGCCCAATGCTCTATCTATTGAGCTAACTAGTTGCTTATATTACCTCTCAAATGACCCTTAGTCACCACCCAGCAGTGGAAGTAGCTCATTTCCTTTCTATTCAGTATTTTTGGGTTGTGTTGGCACACCTGGTATTCTTAGAATTCGTGCCACCCTCACCTATGTCGTTCCCTTCCCACTTCTCCCCCAAGCTGGGACTTTTAACAAAGATATTGGACTGGAGGAGTAACTTCCCATCCCAGCAAGTCAAGGAACCTGCATGGTGTATCAGGATGGCATCTACCCCTGGGACCTGTCAGGCAACCAGCTCATGAGTGAGAGTGACATGCCCACTTTGCCAGGCAGAGCATGCAGTTCCCAAAGGAACCTGGGCAAATAAAAGCCTGGGGGTTAATGGGCTGGACTGGGACTGGTTAGCTGCACCATGCAATTAATCACCCAACCAACAAGATTTTTTAAAGCACCTACTAGATGCCAGGCACTATTGTTAAAAACCCCTTTCCTTGCTAACTATGTGCTCTCCCAAATCT
>MU176946.1:276415-310711 GCA_016696395.1 Antechinus stuartii
GAGTTTTTAAAGCATCTACTCACTATGTGCTACTGTTATATTAGGTCTCCAAATAATGGGGTTTGGTAGCAATTCACATGTGAAGACTCACAGGGATCTTTTCCTTGCCAAAAAAAGCATTTATTTAAGAGAAGAGATTGGAGACAAGATGAGAATGTAAAATAGGCACCAGGAGTGGAAAATGTGAAAAAGATTAGGGAGAGCACATAGTTAACAAAGAAAGGGGCTTTTAACAATTTGCAACGGAAAAGAAAAGTTCCCTAGTGGAACTTAGAATTAGCCAGGAGAAAAGACACTTGCCATGAGATGGGAGTGTGCCATTGACTGGCGGACTAAATACTAAAATGGAATTGAGCACCTAAAAGAGTTAGCCAGCTATGACAAGGAGAAAGACACCATGATTTTAAAAAATCTCTCCTGGACCTATTTTCAGGATAGAGAAGTTACATTCTAATAGGGGGAGGCAGTGTGTGTGGATACAAGCATATACAAGATAAATCAAGAGACACAAAGTAGCTCTAGAAAGAAATTCAACAAGTTTTGAAAGATTCAATCAACCAGGGCTAGTATTCAGGCCCTACCTGGAAAACTAGAGAAAGCAGAAGATACTGTGAGGAAGGAAAGAGCAGGAATAATGTAAAAGAGCAGGAAAGGCTTCCTAGAGGAGATGGCAATGGAGCCAAGCCTTGGAGGAAGCTGGGGAAAGTAAGGAGGGAAAGCACTGCAGTTGCAAGGCATTGCCAGGGCAAAGCAGGCAGGTTTCAAGGAACAGTATAGGACAGTGCTGGAGGAAAGTAGTTTAAAATGTCTATTCCCATGATCCCGCTTTTTCTTTCTCATACCCACAGGTCAGTGGGATTGATACATTAGGAGAAAATGTTATAGATAATGGAGGCATACATGAAGCTTATAAAGTAAGCTGTATTTCATTTCTTCATTTAACACCTATTGAGTACCTACTGTATACCATAGAATGTGCTGTGTCAAGCTATATTATGAAATTATGTCCTGAGTACTGGAATCCAAACAGAAAGATCTTGGAATTCGGAACAGAAATGATCACAGAAATTATCTAGTGTAATTTCCTCATTTTACAGATAGGGAAAATGAGGCAGAGAGTAGAAATGATTTGTCTCAGCTAGCAAAGATCAGAGTCATAACTCCAATGAAGGTCCTGTGACTTTAACCCAGTGCTCATCCCTGTCAGATTTTAGATATAGAGCCAGAAAGGACTTTACCTCATTTAGCAGATAAACAAACTGAGGCCTACAGGATTCCAGTTACTTACTCAAGGTCACAGAAATAGTCATCAGGATTTGAACCCAAATCCCCTCACTCCTAATCCATTACTAATTCATGTTGCTTCCTCAGTTTATATGGGCCTGCCCTTTGGTTGGGGAGAACTTTCATTTATAAAGTTTTTAATGTAGTGTCCCAAACAGGGATACCCAAGGCTATCTCACAGAATAGTGGATAAAGCACAAGGCCATGAGTTCAAATCCAGATTCAAACACTGATTGGCTATATGACCCCAAGTGAGAAATTTAACCTCTATGTACCTTAGTTTCCTCATCTGTAAAATGGGGATTTTAACAACTCCTATCTCTTAGGGTTGTTCTGGTGGTCAAATACAATAACAATTGTAAGGCTTTTATCACGTCTGGCACATATATAAATGTTAACTTTTGTTATTATCATTATCACAATTGTTATTATCTGTAAAATGGGAATCAGAACACATCTGCCTTTCAGAGGTATTATGAGGATCAAGAAAGACAATAAGTGTTTCTGTAGAGTAGGTCTCTTGCATAAATATTTATAGGGTACTTTATAACTGCCAGCAATTATTATTGTGCTTATGCTAGGGTGGGCTGGCCTCACTACAAAAAATTCTTTTGCCAGGATGTTTCTCCTTCATGACTGTTTACTGAGCTTCCGGTTTGTTGTCATTGTTATTCAGTTGTGTCTGACTCTTTGTGATCCTATTTGGAGTATTCCAAACAGAGACACAGGTACAGTTTGCCATTTTCTAATTCAGTTCACTTTACAGGTGAGGAAACTGAGACAACTGAGGGAAACAGGGTAAGTGATTTGTCCAGGGTCACACAGCTAGGAAGTTTCATAGGTAGCAATGCTCAAGTCTTCCAAGTCTCTAAGACCACTACCACCTAGCTGCCCATTAATTTAGTAGACATCTAATACTAGGTGTTCATCCTTCCTCCCACTTTCGGGGTGTTGGAGTCCTTGAAAAATTTTGAAGCTTTTTCAGAAACTTTCCATTGCCACAATGAGACAATAATGCACTCTGAGGAGAAATGTAGGATGAGGTACCTGGAGGCAGATGCAGGATAGCTGGCAGTGGTTTTCCACCAATTGTCAGCCTGACTGGGGAGCTCTTTGCAGGAATGACTTTCAAATATACTTTCAAATAAGATTTAGACTGTTATTTAACCACCTAGTTGTTCCCACACACACACTCTGAGGCAATTGGGACTAAGTGACTTGCCCAGGGTTACACAGCCAGGAAGTGTTAAGTGTCTGAGGTCAGATTTGAACTCAGGTACTCCTGACTTCAGGCCTGGTGCTCTATCCACTACACCAACTAGTTGCCCCAAATACCTAGTTTTAAAATATTTATTTATGTATGTATTTTGCAAGCCAACACCTTCAATACAAAAGGTCCAGAGCCTGGATGAATGACCCAGGTGAGGTATTTCATTAAATACAATCCGACCATATTTCTGAGCTGCTCCTCTGCTAACTCTTCCTGGAGATTCCTCAGATTTGCTTCTGGTGTAGAAATCTGTGATCCTGTGTCTCCTTCCCCAAGCACCTCATGGCTGTTCCATGTCTGAGTGTTTCAGACTCAAGCAAAATAAATCTGTCTGGATCCCTTGGTCTTCTAAAGAGCTGTTCTTTTATTCTCAGTATTCAAGTTAAGGTGGAGATTAATTTCACTTCTGGAAGGAAACATGAATGATTAAATGAGTAAGTGAGTGAATGAAATGGGGGCAAGTATTTATTAGGCACCTACTATTCAACAAGCAGTAATTCTTGGGAAATAAAAACTAGAGCAAGATATAGCTCTACCCTCAGATAATTTTTGTATTATTATTATAGTTTTTTATTTACAAGATATATGCATGGGTAATTTTTCAGCATTGACAATTGCAAAACCTTTTGTTCCAATTTTTCCCTTCCTTCACCCCACCCCTTCCCCCAGAAGGCAGGTTGACCAATACATGTTAAATATGTTAAAGTATAAGTTAAATACAAAATACGTATATTGTAAGTTTTGCTGTGCAAGAAGAATCGGACTTTGAAATAATGTAAAATTAACCTGTGAAGGAAATCAAAAATGCAAACAGATAGAAACAGAGGGATTGGAAATGCTATGTAATGGTTCACACTTATTTCTTAGAGTTCTTTCACTGGATGTAACTGCTTCTATTCATTTTTGAACAAATCGAACTGATTTGGTTCATGTCATTCTTGAAGAGAGACACATATATCAGAATTGATCATATAGTCTTGTTGTTGAAGTATATAATGAGCTCCTGGTCCTGCTCATTTCACTCAGCATCAGTTCATGTAAGTCTCTTTAGGAGTCTCTGAAATCATCATGTTGATCTTTTTTTTTTTTTTTTTTTTTTTTTTTTTTTTTTTTTTTTTTTTTTTTGGCTGAGGTAATTGGTACTAAGTGACTTGCCCAGGGTCACACAGCTAGGAAATGTTAGGTGTCTGAGGTCAGATTTGAACTCAGGTTACACATCTAGGAAGTGTTAAGTGTCTGAGGCCAGATTTGAACTCAAATCCTCCTGACTTCATGGATCGTGCTCTATCCACTGCACCACCTAGCTGCCTCTGATCATTTCTTATAGAACAATAATATTCTATAACATACATACACCATTACTTATTCAACTATCCCCCAGCAAATGGGCATCCACTCAGTTTCCAGTTTCTTGCCATTACCAAAAGGGTGCCACAAATATTTCTGCACATGTAGGTTCCTTTCTCTCCCTTAAGATCTCTTTGGGATACAAGCCCACTGGAAACACTGCTGAATCAAAGTGTATGTACAGTCTGATAGCTCTTTGAGCATAGTTCCAAATTGCTCTCCAGAATGGCTGGATCAGTTCACGATCCATCAACAATGTATTAGTGTCCCAGTTTTCTCACATCCCTTCCAACATTTGTCATTATCTTTTCTTGTCATCTTAGCTAATCTGAGAGGTGTGTAGTGGTACTTCAGAGTTTTTTTTTTTTAATTGCATTTTTCTGATCAGTAGTGATTTAGAGTGTCTTTTCATATGACTAGAAATGGTTTCAATTTCTTCATCTGAAAACTGTCTGTCCATATCCTTTGACCATTTCTCAGTTGGAGAATGGCTTGAATTCTTATAAATTTTAGTCAATTATCTATCAATATCTCCAATAATAAGAAAACATTGTGATGTAGCAGAAAGAGCCCTTGCTCTAGCATTAAAGGAGATGGGTTGAATCCTGATTCTGCCATTAAACTATTATCTTGACTTTTTCCTCTCTTGACCTCAGTTTCCTCTTTTGTAAAGTCAGTGGGAGGACTGAAATTAGATAAAGTCTAAACTCCAAAGTCTGTAATCTTCCATGTAATCTCTCTTCTACAGTAACAGCTCCTCAGAATCATTAACTGAAAATTCAAAGGGAACTCAAATAGTCAATTAGTTTCATTCAGTCCCCTTCATTTTTGCATATTTCAGTGAATGGGGGACAAGAGAGAGAGAGACAGAGACAGAGAGAAAGAGGCAGAAAGAGAGAGACTGAGACAGAAAGAGACAGAGAGACATAGAGAGAGAGACAGAGAGAAAGACAGAAACAGACACAGACAGAGAACAGAGGGAAGAAACACAAAGAGAGAGAGAGAGAGGAAGAGAGAGAGAGAGACAGACAAAGAGACAGGGACAGACACATGGAGTGAGATGGGGGAGGAGGGATAGACAGAAAGGCTAAGAAAGAAGGGGAGAGGAGAAAGAAACAGAGAGAAAAAAATGCAATTTGTTCAATGCTTACTACATGCCAAGTCGTCTGCTAAATGCTGGGAAATCAGAGTTCCTGGAGCTTACATTCTATTGGGGAAGTCAGTGCATAAAAGAAAACTCAGAAGGTATCTCTTCTAAGCCTTGGCCAGACTAAACATCCACAGACTTTCATCATAGGATGTGATCAGAAGTCATCCTGGTTGTTCACTCATTCATTCAACAACCATTTTAAAAACATGCACTTTGTATAGATAACTCTATGTATAGTGTTCCTTCTCTGGACCCTTTCCATCACCATCTCCCCCAAAAAATGTTGTCCAGAACAGAGCCCAGATTTCCAAATTTGATCTGCCCAAAGGGGAAAATGTCATTGCCATTTCTACCTTAAAAATGAGCAAACTACAGATCAGGGCTTCCTTTACCATCTTGTTGATTACTAGACTTATGAAAGTGATAGAGAAAACGTTCATGAGGCATCTTAAACTGTTGTTTGCCATTTCCCCCCCTGAGAAATGGGTGTTAAACATTTACTAGTACACCATTGGCTAAAACCTTTCTGTAAAGTCTCCAGAAGCCGGGTATGAATGACATCTTTCCTTGGTAACAATAATGGCCATTTATAGAGTCCTTTATAGTTTGCAAAGCAATGTGCACACATCATTTCATTTGAGTCTCACAACAGCAGAATTAAAATGTTGTTAACAACATTATACAGATGAAGAAACTGATGTTCAGAGAAATTAATTGACTTACCCAAAGCCACGAGGCTAGTAAGTGCCAGGAGTTGGATTTAAATTGAGATCTTGCTGGCTGTAAATCTAGAATCATATCTGCTATGCTAAACTATTTTGTGTATATTGGGATGAAGAGGGGAGAAAAGGGGGAAGGGAAGTGCATTTGATGTGAGTGGAGTGGGTACATGGAAGAGGAAGGAGAAGATAAAAAAATCTAGAGTCGGGAGGTGAAGGCACTAAGCAAGAATATTGGGAATAGGAATATTAAGAATGAAAATTGGAAGCAAGGAATGGGTTCAAATCTTGGCTTTCCCACTCATTAGTTGTATGAATGTGGACAAGTCACTTAACTCCTTTGAATTTCACTTTTCTCATCTATAAAACGAAGAGGTTAAATTAAATGACCTTTAAGGTCCCATTCAGTTTAAACACATTGGATCCTGTCAAGTATGTCTACTTTCATTAAAGAATGAAGGCAAGTTGTTGTTGGAATGGCCACTAGGTGGTACCATTGTGTGCACAACATTAGACCTCAGGTAAACCTTGAGTTCATTAGCTGTCTGTCTCAGTTTACTCACATGTAAATTTTGTTGTGGGACTAAAATGAGAGCATATTTTTGGCAAACCTCATCATGCTATGTAAATAGCAGCTTTATTTGTATATTGAAGCTCAAGGTTAATTACCTCTCCCAGTCTGGGACCTCTCTAAGCTTCAGAGCCACAGCTTGGCCTCTTTAGCAACAGAGCAATGCTAAGAGTTTTTTTCAGTAATAATAATCTAAATATTTGGTCTGTGAACTGTTTGTCACCTCTCTATCTTGTATTCTCCTATTTATTTAGGCAATCTGCGGTGAGATACGAGGGTAGGTGCTCTCCTCACTTGCCTCAATGAAAAAGGGATAGATTCTGAGTATTTACACACTAGGTCTCATGTCCTACTCAGAGGTAAAACTGTCCCCTCCAGTCCTTCTACATACCCCTCTTTTTGCTGGAATTAGATCTCTGCAATCTTCCTTAGTTTCAGTGTCCCCATGACTCAATGATTCATTTTCCCACAAAAAATCCAAGTATTTAAATATGATGGACATTTTGTCCTGCTAATCTGTATATGGCATAAATTATGATGGAGTTATTTTATTAATCAAAGGATAAATAAAACCAATAAAAGAATTTTTGCATTTTTTAAACAAAAAAGAGAGTAATAAATTTTTAGACTTACTTCCCAGAGTTGTTGGGAGAAATATCACCAATATGAAATGCTTAACCCAGTGCCTGAGTTGTATAAAGGATGAGGACTGTTCAGACCTTGTGGGAATACAACTATGGAATATTAATAAAATTGGGGAAATGTGGGCTAAACATATTAAAGTATTACTAAAAATATGCTTAAGCAATTTCAAGATATAGAAATACAGAAACAGGCTGGCATATATTGGGTACTGAATAAACTATCATGATTAGCAGGAAAATGCCAGGGATAATAAGATAAATTACTTTCTATGATTTAATAAGTTTTAAAGGTATTTAACTAAATTACAATCACAAGCTTGGTGATGTTTTCAATGCAGGAAGCTTATGAGAAGCTTTTAAAGTAAATTTCTTCCTCTTTTCAATTTGAATATTATTATATTATAATTATATCTATGATTATTGGAGTATATTTAAAAATCACTAGAAAATAATAATAGTAAATGACTTAGTGTTGAGAGAAAAGCAGGGTAAAATCCTCTTGGGGACATCTTTGTCTGAGTTTCCTTGGAAAGAGCCTTACCGATAGGAATAGGGTATACTCAGGAAAGACTAGTTCCTCTGGGGTGAGGTGAGCCCTTCACAGGGCTAGTTTCCATCTTTGGTGTCCAGCTGATCTTAGTCTCACCCATGACTAGAATTAGTGAAATGTTGCTATTTGAGGAAGAGTTTTTTGAGACTTTATTTTGCTGTTATGTGGTGTCTTGAATTCAGGTCTAGGTGTCTGGACCCTGCATAAGGTTTCTGCTTCATCATTCAAGAGAAATGCCAGGTACCCTGTGGCATGTCTGCCCCCTTCTGGTTTTGCATTGTCCATGGAGGACTGCCCTCTCTGCATTTACAGTGTAACAATCCATAGAAAGACTTTTGTCTTTCTATGGATCAGAGTGGGGGAGGAGGGGAATGAGAAAAATAATTCATCTTGGATCCCTATTCCATTCCAATCAATATTAATCAATTTGATAGAATCATATCATATCAAAGTTTTCCACATAAGGCCCCAGGGTTTTAGTTAACAACAGGACCTCCACCCTTGCTTTGTTTTGTGTTGTCATGGTGACCAAACCCAGCATGGCAGAGAATACAACTATATGGAAAGTGCCCCAGAAACATTTTGTGCCTCCCGACCAACCACTTGTCTGATAAGAGCAAACAATCATTTATGACTACAGAGGTTACTGATTGTAACTTTTCACCTGAGGAGAGGCCTGTCCATCTTATGTGGAGATGTTCCTTGCATCACCAACTTGTGACCCTGCTGACACATTACTTATATTAGCTTCTATGTCACATGTCAATTGATGGAATTAATCTATATTTGGTATAACTGTTTTGGAAGGAATGAACATGTAGCCCTATAAATATAGGGCCTCGCCTCATTGCCAAAATATATAGAGAATTGACTTTAATTTAAAGCAATCAAGCCATTCTTCTGGATTTGGAGAAAAATACAGAAGAGAAAACTGAGGGTAGAGTTTAAGTAATTTACCAAAGTGCCCAGAGTTCTTCATGGGCCAGATTGCCTCTACATGGGACAGGTCAGAGTCTTCTGGAGCTTGGCCAGAGGTATCAAACTCAATTGTCAGTCACTGTCTTCTTTTTCATTGGGATCACTGGAGCAGCTGTAGTCAATGCCTTTTACTCTTCAAATCCAAATTTGAACTCCCATTTGAGTTTCTAGATCCAATGTTCTGTCCATTGGTGTCCCTAGATCTAGAAATCACAGGTTCTATGATCTTGAATCATTTTTTAGCCCAACTGTAAAGCATTGATTCTACAATCCTAGTAATTTTTATCTTTCTGTTAGGTTAGACAGTGGGACATACAGGAATTGCTGTGGGATCAGGAAGCCCAGAGTTTGGTATCTTAAATATTATAAACTTTGTCTCAGAAACATGTCACACCCTCTCAGTGCCCTAGCCGACAAGTTCTCAATTCCTGACAATTCCTGCATCAGAGAAAGTATTTCTACAGCAGGGAATCCCCTACACTGATAAAATTGCAGTTCTTCCCCCCCCAAAAAAAAAACCCAAAAAAGCAACATGGTCTTATGGTTCTAATTTGTCTAAATCTTTTTTGGATCCTAACTCTGGACACACTGTCTTTCTAGCTATTGCAGTGTGGTTGTCCTCCCTCTGAGGTTTTTTGTGTATATAAAACTTGGGGATGAGGGGCCCCACATCTGTCTTCATCTATTTCACTCCCTCTGTTTGGGGTACTCTGCCCTTCTCTCTGGAAGCTCCTTGGGTTGCTGAGCCCCATGGCTGCCTGGGAGTGGGGGAGGAGCTGCATCATTCAGTCATGGTGGGCTGATGGGAATGAATTCATGTTCAGTGACACATGTTCTCATCTGTCTTCCTAGTTGTCCTGCCCAGGGTCTATATGAAGAAAGACTAGGCACTGCCATCACTGATGCACGGTGCTCACAGGACAGTCACCATCAAAACATATTCTTTGTCATCATTTCTGTCATCATCATCATCATCCTCATGATCATAATTATCCTCACTTTGAACAGGAAACAATTGTTTAAAAGGAGGTAAGCATTAATATAAAGAGGGTAGAGCAATGGGGACTTTGCCCTAGGGCAGTGAATTTAGAGGCTTTGACCAGAATAAGAATTCTTCACCATTGTAGCAACCACAGATCTCAGTACCTAAATCATACATTCATTCAGTGCATTTAGGGAAATTGTAGAGAACCACAGATAGTCCAGATTTATCTAGATTTTGACTCCCAGCAACAGAATCCAGGAATATTGTGGAATACAGCTGTTCCAGCTCACCAGCCTATGCTCACCATCTATAAATGGCTTACCACTGAAAGGGCTGGTTAGAAACAGGTACAGATCATACAGGCATTAGAGGTGCCAGCTGGCCCAGTCATTGGCCAAAGATTAAGGCAGACACCTATCTGTCTGGCATAGTTAGTGCTGCCACTATGAGATGGACATTTGAAGGTGAAACCAGAGTTTTTACTCCTTTTGTAGTAAGTAAAATTCCAATAAATCTATGGGGAAGAGACATCTTAGAACAGTTAGGATTACAATTGAGTACTTCAGTTTTTTAGGCAGAGCTGCTGTTGAAGGCCTGCCAACCCTCTCATCTGTTCCCATTCAATGGAAAACTGATACACCAGTGTGGATAGAACAGTGGTGCTTAGCTAGTGAAAAAATTCAGTCCTTATTAGATATAGTACAGGAGCAACTTGACTAAGGACACTTACAACCTTCTCTAAGTCCTTGGAATTCCCCTGTATTTGTTGTAAGAAAGAAATCTAGAAAATGGAGGATGTTGACTGATTTAAGAAGAGTAAATGAACAGATGGAAACTACGGGAACTCTTCAGCCTGGGCTTCTATCTCCTTCTCAGTTTCCTAGAGAATGGCCTCTTTGGGTTGTAGATATTAAGGATTATTTCTATTCTATCCTTCTAGATAAGGAGGATATGAAAAGATTTGCCTTTTCAGTGCCCAGCGTTAACTTAGCTGAGCCTTATAAAAGATATGAAAGAACAGTTTTGCCCCAGGGAATAAAAATAGCCCTACTATGTGTCAAATGTATGTTGCTGCTGCTCTTACTCCAGTAAGAAAAGCATTTCCAAAAGTAATGTTATTACATCACATAAATGATATCTTAGGGTGTGCATCTGAGGAGCAAATGTTAGAAGCATGTCTACAAAAGACCATAGAAACCCTGAGGAACTACAAATTGCACATAGCTCCAGAAAAAAATTCAAAGGCACTCTCCTTTTCAATATTAAGGATATGAAGTATATCCTAAGGTGTTTACAGTACAAAAACACTTTTTAAAAACAGAGAAGTTGAACACTTTAAATGACTTTTAGAAAATGATAGGAGATATCCAATGGATGTGTCCAGTTAGGTTTAACTGCCAATCGATTACAATCATTATATGACTTCTAAAGAGGAAATAATGCTTTAAATTCACCAAGTCAGCTTACAAAATAAGCTCAAAATGCTTTGAGAGAACTTGAACTGGCTTTACCCAATGTGGTTGAAAGAGTCACTCAAAAAGCCTTAGAAATGCCAGTTTTTATTGCAAAAGAAGCACCCACTGCAACTCTTCATCAATGAGACAGTGTGATAGAGTGGGTGAACCTCCCAGCACAACCAGAACAAAGCCTTACTCCTTATCCAGTGCTTGTGGCTAGAATTTTATTAAAGGCCATTAAGAGATAGCACAATTATCTGCAATAAGACCTAACAAGGTATACATCTTTTATACCAATGCACAAATTAATGTAGGCTGTGAAACCATCCCAGAGTGGCAAATTTTATTGGCCACAGCTCCAAATTTTACACATGGGTCTCCATTAAAAAAAACCCGGCTATTACATAATTGGCAATGGATTTTTTTTTGAATTTTTATTTTTAAATAACTTTTTATTGACAGAACCCATGCCAGGGTAATTTTTTTTTTTTAGAACATTATCCCTTGCACTCACTTCTGTTCTGATTTTTCCCCTCCCTAACTCCACCCCCTCCTCCAGATGGCAAGCAGTCCTAAACATGTTAAATAGGTTACAGTATATCCTAGATACAATATATGTGTGCAGAACCGAACAGTTCTCTTGTTGCACAGGGAGAATTGGATTCAGAAGGTATAAATAACCTGGGAAGAAAAACAAAAATGCAAGCAGTTTATATTCATTTCCCAGTGTTCTTTCTTTGGGTGTAGCTGCTTCTGTCCATCCTTGATCAATTGAATCTGAATTAGATCTCTTTATTGAAGAGATCCACTTCCATCAGAATACATCCTCATACAGTATCATTGTTGAGGTATATAATGATCTCCTGGTTCTGCTCATTTCTCTTAGCATCAGTTCATGTAAGTCTCGCCAGTCCTCTCTGTATTCATCATTCTAGTCATTTCTTACAGAACAATAATATTCCATAACATTCATATACCACAATTTACCCAACCATTCTCCAATTGATGGGCATCCATTCATTTTCCAGCTTCTAACCACTACAAACAGGGCTGCCACAAACATTTTGGCACATACAAGTCCCTTTCCCTTCTTTAGTATCTCTTTGGGGTACAGGCCCAGTAGAAACACTGCTGGGTCAAAGAATATGCACAGTTTGATAACTTTTTGAGCACAGTTCCAAATTGCTCTCCAGAATGGCTGGATGTGTTCACAATTCCACCAACAATGTATCAGTGTCCCTGTTTTCCCACATCCCCTCCAACATTCCGCATTATCTTTCCCTGTCATTCTAGCTAATCTGACAGGTATGTAGTGGTATCTCAGAGTTGTCTTAATTTGCATTTCTCTGATTAATAATGATTTGGAACATATTTTCATATCGCTAGAAATAGTTTCAATTTCTTCGTCTGAGAATTGTCTGTTCATATCCTTTGAGCATTTATCAATTGGAGAATGGCTTGATTTCTTATAAATTAGAGTCAATTCTCTATATATTTTGGAAATGAGGCCTTTATCAGAAACTTTGACTTTAAAATGTTTTCCCAGTTTATTGTTTCCCTTCTAATCTTGTCAGCATTAGTTTTGTTTGTACAAAAACTTTTCAATTTGATATAATCAAAATTTTCTATTTTGTGGTCAATAGTGATCCCGAGTTCTTCTTTGGCATAAATTCTTTCCTCTTCCACAGGTCTGAGAGGTAAACTATTCTATGCTCTTCCAATTTATTTATAATCTCATTCTTTATGCCTAGGTCATGAACCCATTTTGACCTTATCTTGGTGTACGGTGTTAAGTGTGGGTCAATGCCTAGTTTCTACCATACTAATTTCCAATTTTCCCAGCAATTTTTGTCAAATAATGCATTCTTATCCCAAAAACTGGGGTCTTTGGGTTTGTTAAACACTAAGTTATTAAAGTTACTGGCTGTTTTGTCCTTTGAACCTAACCTATTCCATTGATCAACTAGTCTATTTCTTAACCAATACCAGATGGCTTTAGTAACTGCTGCTTTATAATATAATTTTAGATCTGGTATAGCTAGGCCACTTTCATTTGATTTTTTTTTTCATTAATTGCCTTGAAATTCTTGACCTTTTGTTTTTCCATATGAATTTTGTTGTTATTTTTTCTAGTCATCAAAATAATTTTTTTGGAGTCTGATTGGTATAGCGCTAAATAAACAGATTAGTTTAGGTAGTATTGTCCTCTTTATTATATTTACTCACCCAATCCAAGAACATTTAATATTTTTCCAGTTGGTTAGATCAGACTTAATTTCTGTGGAAAGTGTTTTGTAGTTTTGCTCATAAAATTTCTAATTTTCCCTTGGCAGATACATTCCTAAATATTTTATACAATCAGTAGTTACTTTAAATGGAATTTCTCTTTGTAACTCTGTTGGGTTTTGTTAGTGATATATAAGAATGCTGATGACGTATGTGGGTTTATTTTGTATCCTGCAACTTTGCTAAAGGTGTGGATTGTTTCTAATAACTTTTTAGTAGAATCTCTGGGGTTCTCTAAGTATACCATCATATAATCAGCAAAGAGTGATAATTTGGTTTCCTCATTGCCTATTCTTATTCCTTTAATCTCTTTCTCAACTCTTAGGCAATGGATTTTTGAAGAACAGTTTTCTAAGGTTCCTCTTAGAGGACCAACTATCTTTACAGATGCATCCAAATATAACATTTGCACTGTATACTCTCATGAATTAAGTATAAATAGAGTAGTCAGAACTCCTTTTCAGTCCACTCAGCAGAATGAATTGTATGCAATCATTCTAGCTCTTACTTATTATCCAGGAGATATAAATATAATATCTGATATAGCTTATTCAGTAAGTGTGGTACAAAGAATTGCCACAGCTCAAATACACTTTGTAGCTTCCAATATAAATCATCTCTTTAAGGAACTTCAAGAGCAAGTGAGAAAGCATCAAGATAAGATTTGTATCTTGCATGTCCACTCTCATAGGTGCTATTTTTTACAGAAATTCAAAGGCAGATAGCCTTGGAACCTTATTAGCCAATACTCCTTTATTTCAGGCAGCCCAAGAATCTCATTCTAAATATCATCAGGATACTCAAGCTTTACATTTGCAATTTGGGATAACAAAAGAGGAAGCTAGGAGCATAGTAAAAACCTGTACAGCTTGCCTTCCCTTCTACTATACTCCCTCCAGGGAAGAACCCTCGTGATTTGAGACCCAATGAAATTTGGCAAATGGATGTGACCCATTATAAATGTTTGGTCATCTGTCTTTTATCCATGTTGTAGTAGACACTTTTTAGGATTCACTTTTGCAATACCAGCAGCAAAAGAGACAGCCTGAATGGTCACGGAATTCCTTATGCAAGCTTTTGCAATTATGGCTGTGGTACAAGCAATAAAAACAGATAATGGACCTGCAAAACATTTTGCACACTTTTGTGCACAATACCAGATTTTACACACCACTGGAAAACATTTTAATCCTCAAGGACAGACAATAGTAGAGAGGAGAAACAGAGATAACAAGATACTTCTTTAAAAAGACAGGGAGGGGGGGAGCCACCGGTAACCTTAGAGAACTTCTAAATTTAACTCTTTATATGATTAATTTTTTGATTTTTGATAAAGATATACTGGCTCCAGCAGACTGGTTTTATAACCTGCCAGAAGAGCAGTGTCCAGTGCCAACAGCCTCAGTATCTTTAGATAATTGCCAGGTGACATGGAGAGCTCCAGAAAGTGGTGAATGGAAGAGATCAGATAGGTTAACTGCTTGGGGGAGAGGGTTTGCTCTCTCCATCTATATCTCTATAAATGGAGACGTAATCAGATGGATGCCAACGATGACATTTGCCCTGTCCATTGGAGAGAGATTGAGAAGACCCTTGAAACAAAGAAGAAGAACCAAGAAACATCGGGTGGTTCCATCTCTGACAACATGTGCCACTGAAAGAGCTTGACAGTTAATCCTATGTATATGGCAATTGAATCATGAACATAAAAAATTGTTGATGAGAATGCTGTAGGACTTTAAAACTAGCAGGAATAACTGGATTCCCTGAGATAAGACTTTTATAGGACTTCAAAATCTGCAGGAATCTTTGGATTCCCTAACACACGATGAGATTGTTGCACAACTTCAAAACCTGAAGGAATCATTGCATTCCCTGACATATGAAGTTATGGACAATAGATTAGTTTTGGACTATCTCTTGGCTGCTTAAGGAGGTGTATGTGTGATTGTTGGGTGTGTGAAGGAAGTCCTCCTTCTAGGACTTATGGACATGTATAATTCCTCATATTGATTCATGTTGTTTGTTACATAACTACTAGCCTATGTTATATTACTATGTATTTATGTAATACCTGTCATGGTGATGGTATAATGATAAATGTTGGAGGAGATGTGGGATATGGAACAATAATATATTGTTAATGGAGTTATGGACTGATACAACCATTCTGGAGAGCAATTTGGAACTATGTCCAAAGAGCTATCAAACTGTGCATATGCTTTGATCCAACAGTGTCTTTATTGATCTTGTATTCCAACAAGACCACAAAAGGAGGGGAAAGGATCGACATGTGCAAAAATGTATCAGCCCTTTTTGTAGTAGCAAGGAAGTAGAAACTTAGTGGATGTCAATCAGTTGGGTAATGGCTGAATAAATTATGGTATATGAATGTTATGCAATATTATTGTTCTGTATGAAAAGATTAGGAAGCTGATTTTAGAAAGGCCTGGGGAGGCTTACATAAATTGATGCTGAGTGAAGTGCACATAATCAAGAGAATATTGTATATAGCATACACAAGATTATGTGACGATCAACTATGATGGATTTGGCTCTTTTCAACAATGAGATGATTCAGGCCAATTCTAACAGACTTGTGATGGAGAGAGTTATCTAAACCCAGAGAAAGGAGTGGGGAATGAATGTGGATCAGAGTATAGCATTTTCACTTTTTTTGTTGCTTACTTGTCTTTTTCTTTCTCATTTTTCCCCTTTTGATCTGATTTTTCTTGTGTAGAATGACAAATGTGGAAACATACTTAGAAGAGTTATATATGTTTAACCTATATCTGCTTTTAGTGGAGGGAAAAAAGGAGGATTGAGGGAGAAGAATTTTGAGCAATATTTTTTGTTTTGCAAGGATGAATGTTGAAAATTATCTTTACATATATTTTGAAAAATGAAAAACTATTATTATTTTAAAATTGTAGCAACTTTTTTGTAGTGGAAAAGAATTGGAAATTGAGCAAAATGAAGTGATGCTCCTCGCTTGGTGAATAGTTGAACAAATTGTGGTATGTGATAGTAATAAAATATTACTATACTACAAGAAATGATGAGCAGGCTGGCTTCAAAAAGACTTAGATGAACTGATGCAAAGTGGAGTGAACAAAACCAAAAGAACATTGTATATGTAAAACCAATACTTTATGATAATCAAGTGTGAATGAGCTAGTTATTTTCAGCAATAAAATGACTCAAAAAAATTCCAAAGAACTTTTGATTTTAAGAAAAAAAATGTGATCCATAAACTGGGAAACATTTTTACATTCAAAGGTTTTGATAAAGGCCTCATTTCTAAAATATATAAAGAATGGATTCAAACTTAAAAGAATTCAAGCCAGCCTCCAATTGATAAATTGTCAAAGGATATGAATAGGCAATTTGAGATGAAAAAAATTGAAACAGTTTCAAGTCTTATAAAAAGGTGCTCTAAATCACTATTGATAAGAGAAATGCAAATTATTAAGACATCTCTGAGATACCATTACACACTTCTCAGATTGCCTAAGATGATAGAAAAGATAATGAAGAATGTTGGAGGGGATGTGGGAAAAGTGGGACACTAATACATTGTTGGTGGAACTGTGAAAGGATCCAACCATTCTGGAGAGCAATTTGGAAGAATGCTTGAAAAGTTATCAAACTGTGCATACCCTTCGATCCAGCAGTGTTTTAATGGGACTTGTATCCCCAAGAGATCTTAAAGGAGGGAAAGGAACCCACAAAGGCAAAAATGTTTGTGGCAGCCCTTTTTGTAGTAGCAAGAAACTGGAAACTGAATGGATGTCCATCAGTTGGGGAATGGCTGAGTAAATTGTGGTACATAAATGTTATAGAATATTATTGTTCTGTAAGAACCGCCCAGCAAGATGATTTCAGAGAGGCCTGGAGAGACTTACATGAACTGATGCTTACTGGAATGAGCAGAACCAGGACATCATTATACAAAGCAACAACAAGAAGATTATATGATGATCAATTTTGATGGACATGGCTCTCTTCAACAATGAGATGATTCGGACCAGTTCCAATTGTTCAGTCATGAAGAGAGTCATCTACACCCAGAGAGAGGCCTGTGAAAATTTATTGTGGTTCACAACATAGTATTTTCACTTTTTTTTTTGTTTGCTTGCATTTTATTTTGCTTTTTTCCCCACTAGTTTGATTGGATTTTTCTTGTATGGCACAATAATTGTATAAACAATCATGAATACATTGGATTTAACATATATTTCTATAATGTTTAACATATATTGGATTACTTGCCATATATGGGAGGGTATAGGGGAATGGGGGAAATAGGAACACAAGGTTTTGCAAGGGCTAATGTTGAAGAATTATCTATGCATATGTTTTGAAAAATAAAAAAGCTTTAATAAAAAAAGAAAAGAAAAAATTCTATCCTCTTTTTCTGAAAGTGGTCTAATTGTGATAGAGTCTAATTACAGAGTAAAGCAAACTTTTTTTTTTGCTTTTTGTATGTATGTGTTTATGTGTGTATCTATATGTGTGTGTGTATACATACACACACACACACACACACACACACACACACACACACACACACATATATATATATGAAAGAAGTGGTAAGACTTCTTGTCTTTGTACACAACCCCATTGTTGCTGTTGTTCACTCATGTCTAGTTCTTCATGACCCAATTTGAAATTTTTTTCACAAAGACACCAAGTTGATTTGACTTCCTTTTGATAGAGAAACTGAGGCAAACAGGGTGAAGTGACTTACCCAGTATCATACAGCTAGGATGTTATGAGTTCAAATGTTGGAGTTCTTGTTCTTCTCAAAACACAGGGCTTAGAGGCTTAGAGCCCTCCGAATATCTCCAAATCCAAAGGTTCTGTCCTTCAGCCTCTGCCTCTGCTTTCTTCAGCCTCCAACCAACACAGAGATGGAATGTCTCTCTTGTCTCCTTCTGGGGAGCCCAGCCACCAACTACAGTGGTGTGAGATGAAGATGAATCTGATTGTCCACTGAACTCTCACTCGTAGCTTTATCCTCTGAAAGCTCTTCGTCCGCCACCAGCCAGCCAAGTGAAAAAAATGTATTCTGCCATAGATCCCTCATCGCTGGCCTTTTATCTGACTCTTCTGAGAGAATGGGATTATGGGTTTTCTCCCATAGTGCTCTCTGGCCCAAAGAGCTTCAAGGGAGGTGTGAACTCATTGAACTCCAATGAGTAAAGGTGTGAACACAAGCCTTGTATTAATTAGTTCTACTTAGTACCTTGTTTCAGGTTCTGCCCAAGACATCTTCTTGTAAGATTAGATCAACTCTAATTAGTTAGCAGTTAGTAAGGATTCCAACACTAGGAAGTGTCCAAAGTCAAATTTAAACTCAAATCTTCCTCACTCCAGACCTGGCACACTATTCATTGAACTATTTAACTGACCTAATGCACATTCTCTCCCTGAGCTCAAGAAATTGGGAATATTTTGAAGTTTCTGATTACCAACAACTTGTTTCCTCCTTTACAAATTCATTCTTATTATAAAATTTCAAAGTTATAATCTAGCTCCCTCCTACCTCTCTAGTTATATTGCAGCTTACATACCCCACCCCATATATTCCACATAGAATCTATGATCTATGACATGGGTCTGTGTTTTCCCTAGCTGGGAATTTTCTTAGCCATCCCTTATGCCTGAATTCTCCCTGTTCTAATCTCCACTTTGTAACTTCAGTGATTTTTTAAAAATTCTAGCTAAAATCATACTTTCTACAACAAGCCATTCTTCCCCTCCTCCCCTCCCCAAGTCTAGAGACTTTACTGTATTAATCATCTCCAATTTATCCTGTTTGGATTTTGTTTTTATATATTTATTTACACACACTGGACTGTGATCTCTTTGAAAGCAGGGACTATCTTTTACCATTTTTTCTAATGGATGCCCAGAACATAGTGGGTCCTGAATAAATATTCATTGACTGGTTCACCTAATATCTTTTTCTTCCTTTTGTTCTTCCTTTCAGAATTCAGGAATTTCAAAATTCCTTTCAGAATTCAGATTCAGAATCTGGCCTGGTGATCAGAAGAGAATGCTCATCTATGTCCAACATTGTATGTAGTTGTTCTTCAGGCTATTTCTGCACTGACACAAAAGATGCTAACTGTGAGATATGTGTGTTTTCAACAATTGGCCATGAGGTGGGACTATGCCATTGACTGGAAGACTAAATACTAAAAAGGGATTGCACCTTAAAGAGCCAGCCATGACAAGGAGAAAGACTCCATGATTTTTTAAAATCTCTCCTGGACCTATTTTCAGGATAGAGAAGTTACATTCTAATAGGGGGAGACAGTGTTTGTGGATGCAAGTCTATACAAGATAAATCAAGAGACACAAAATAGCTCTGGAAGGAACATTAACAAGTTTCCATATTTCTGGTTTTCCACGCCAGAACTGAGTACAAGGCTGGGAGGGGATTGAGCAGCTGCACAAACAACAAGAATTTTTAAAGTATCTGTTATGAGATAGCTATTATATTGGGTCCCCGCCCTTGAGAAGTTACATTTTAAGAGAGGGAACCAGTGTGTATGGATACAAGTCTATACAGGATAAATCAAGAGATAGAAAGTAGCTCTGGAAGGAAAATGAACAAGTTTGGATTGTTTCTGGTTTTCCATGACAGAACTGAGTGCAAGGCTGGGAGGGGACCGAGCAGCTGCCCCAAACAACAAGAGTTTATAACACATCTACTCACTATGTGCTACTGCTATATTAGGTCCCCAAATAATGAGGTTTGGTTGCAATTCACATGTGAAGACTCATGGGAATTTTTCCTTGCCAAAAGGAGCTTTATTTAAGAGAAGAGATTACAGACAAGATATAAACATAAAATAGGCACCAGGAATGGTAAATGTGAAAAAGATTTGGAAGAGCACATAGTTAGCAAGGAAAGGGGTTTTTAACAATTGGCCATGAGGTGGGACTATGCCACTGACTAGAAGACTAAATGCTAAAAAGGGACTGCACCTAAAAGAGTTAGCCAGCCATGACAAGGAGAAAGACTCCATGATTTTTAAAAATCTCTCCTGGACCTATTTTCAGGATAGAGAAGTTACATTCTAATAGGGGGAAGCAGTGTGTATGGATGCAAGTCTATACAAGATAAATCAAGAGACACAAAGTAGCTGTGGAAGGAACATTAACAAGTTTCCATATTTCTAGTTTTCCACGCCAGAACTGAGTACAAGGCTGGGAGGGGATTGAGCAGCTGCACAAACAACAAGAATTTTTAAAGTATCTGTTATGAGATAGCTATTATATTGGGTCCCCGCCCTTGAGAAGTTACGTTTTAAGAAAGGGAACCAGTGTGTATGGATACAAGTCTATACAGGATAAATCAAGAGATAGAAAGTAGCTCTGGAAGGAAAATGAACAAGTTTCCATGTTTTTGGTTTTCCATGCCAGAACTGAGTACAAGGCTGGGAGGGAACTGAGCAGCTGCCCCAAACAACAAGAGCTTTTAAAGCATCTACTTATTATGTGCTACTATTATATTGGGTTCTCAAATAATGGGCTTTGGTAGCAATTCACATGTGAATACTCACAGGGATCTTTTCCTTGCCAAAAGGAGCATTTATTTAAGAGAAGAGATTATAAACAAGATATATGTAAAATAGGCATCAGGAGTGGAAAATGTGAAAAAGATTTGGGAGAGCACATAGGTAGCAAGGAAAGGGGTTTTTAACAATTGGTCATGAGGTGGGAGTGTGCCATTGACTGACAGACTAAGTACTAAAAAGGGATTGAGTACCTAAAAGAGTTAGGCAGCCATGACAAGGAGAAAGACTCCATGATTTTTAAAAATCTCTCCTGGATTTATGTTCAGGATAGAGAAGTTACATTCTAATAGGGGGAGACAGTGTGTGTGGATGCAAGTCTATACAAGATAAATCAAGAGACATAAAAGTGGGTCTAGAAGGAAATTCAACAAGTTTTGAGGGATTCAATCAGCCAGAGCTAGTATTCCAGGCCCTACCTGGAAAACCAGAGAAAGCAGAAGATACTGTGAGGAAGGAAAGAGCAGGAATGACGTGAAAGATCAGGAAAGGTTTCCTGAAGGAGGTGGCAATGGAGCCGAGACTTGGAGGAAGCTAGGGAAAATAAGGAGGGAAAGCACTGCAGTTGCAAGGCATTGCCAGGGCTAAGCAGGAAGATTTTAAGGAACAGTATAGGACAGTGCTGGAGGGGAGTAGTGTGAAATGTCTATTCCCATGATCCTGCTTTTTCTTTCTCATACCCACAGATCAGTGGGATTGGCACAGTAGGAGAAAATGTTACAGATAATGGAGGCATATGCCAAGCTTATAAAGTAAGCTGTATTTCATTTCTTCATTCAGCACCTATTGAGTGCCTACTGTATACAACAGAGTGTGCTGTTTCAAGCTATATTATATCCTAGGTGCTTGAAGCCTAACACAAAGATCTTGGGATTTGGAACAGAAATGGATTGCAGAAATTATCTAATGTAATCACCTCATTTTGCAGAGAGGGAAACTGAGGCAGAGAGAAGAAATGATTTGTCTCAGCTAGCAAGGATCAGAGTCATAACTCCAATGAAGGTCCTGTGACTCTAAGCCCAGTGCTCATCCCTGTCAAATTTTAGATATAGAGCCAGAAAGGACTTTACCTCATTTAGCAGGTAAGCAAACTGAGACCCACAGCAGTTGAGCTACTTGCTCAAGGTCACAGAAATAGTCATCAGGATTTGAAACCAAATCCCTTCACTCCTAATCCATTACTAATTCATGCTGCTTCTTCAGTTTATGTGGGCCTGCCCTTTGGTTGGGGAGAACTTCCATTTATAAGATTTTTGTCTGTGGTGTCCCAAACAGGGATACCCAAGACTATCTCACGGAATAGTGGATAAAGCATAAGGCTATGAGTTCAAAACCAGACTCAAACACTGATTGGCTGTATGACTCCACGTGAGACACTTAACCTTTATCTACCTTAATTTCCTCATCTGTAAAATGGGGGTTTTAACAGCTCCTGTCTCTTAGGGTTGTTTTGATGCTCAAATGCAATAACAATTCTAAGACTTTTATCACATGTCTGGCACATATATAAATGTTAATTGTTGTTATTATCATTATCATAATTGTTATTATCTGTAAAATGGAAATCAGAACACATCTGCCTTTCAGAGGTGTTGTGAGGACCAAGAGAGATAATAAGTGTTTCTGTAGAGTAGAGTGCTTGTATAAATATTTATAGGGTACTTTATAACTGGCAGCAATTATTATTGTGTTTATGCCAGGGTGGGCTGACCCCATTATAGAAAGATGTTTTGCCAGGATGGACTCTCACACCCTCTGGGTAACACCTGGCTTATCGATTTCTCCTGTACACAAGCTTACCCAGAACAAGAAGGGTGAGAACCCAGACTGCCAGGATTGAATCTTATCCATGAAGAGCCCAGCTGGGGCCTTCAGATTTGGTACCTGAATAAACTGAGCCTCTTTTGCCTTCTGCATCCTCACTTCCTTATGTTAAAGGGCCTAAAGTTTTCCAAATTTCTGATAGTCTCCACATAGGCTGAGCTACAACTAGAGCAGGGTGACTGGGGTTTCTCCCCAAGGGGGTGAAATGTACAGATGTCTGACATACCACCTTCCTCCATAGTGTTGCACCACAAAAAATTTAGCACCTAATTAGCAATAGAAACATGTTAAAAACAAGAACCCAGAAGATGGCACACTTCTTTCCCAACAGCCCACAGCCCTTCTTCCCTGACTTTCTCTGGGACAGGTGCCTACTTATATGCCCTAAGTCTCTATCCTTCCCTCAGCTGAATTTTCCCAAGTACCAAGATTACTGGTTACAACTCTCTTCATGGACCTGTTCAGAATATCTTTCAACCAAAGAAAGATATATTCCTCATCTCTTCATTCAGAAGGGAGATTCATTGGCATTATTGTGGTCTGGGCCCTGCTGAAGTGAAAACAACTCTTTATATAAAAGCATAAGAGATTGAGGGATGGAAGGGATCTAGAGGTATACCATTTTATAGATGTGTAGATTGAGGCCCACAGACAGAAAGGGGGATTTGGCTCAAGTCCTCTAACTGCACTGCAGCATTTGGCCAGGAACATTTATAATAGGTATTTTAAATTCTCTGCTTATTAGCTCCTATAATCTTCACCCCCATTATGTTCATTGGACAGATAAGGCTGAGAGAAGGGCAATGACTTTGCCAAAGCTCGCTTAGCTAGGAAGTCCCAATTTTATGGTCCCCAGGAAGGAAGAAATCCATAACCTCTTGAGGCAGCTCCTTGCACTTAAAGTTGACCCCTGAGTCATAGCAGAAAAATGTATTAAGATCATTTAAAAAATCAGTAATAGAGCCAGATATTCATATGGATGATAGAAACAATTGTCAGAAGTCAAGATAATAGTTTAATGGCAGAATCAGGATTCAAACCCATCTCCTTTGATGCTAGAACAAGGGCTGTTTCTGCTACATCACAATGTTTTCTTATTATTGGAAATATTGATAGAGAGTTGACTCAAATTTATAAGAATTCAAGCCATTCTCCAACTGAGGAATGGTCAAAGGATATGGACAGACAATTTTCAGATGAAGAAATTAAAACCATTTCTAGTCATATGAAAATGTGCTTCTAATCACTATTGATCAGAGAAATGCAATTAAAAACAACTCTCTACACACCTCTCAGATTGGCTAAGATGACAAAAAAAGATTATGATAAATATTGGAAGGGATATGAGAAAACTGGGACACTAATACATTGTTGATGGAGTTGTGAACTGATCCAGCCATTCTGGAGAGCAATTTGGAACTGTGCTGAAAGGGCTATCAGACTGTGCATACCCTTTGATTCAGCAATGTTTCCAGTGGGCTTATATGCCAAAGAGATCTTAAAGGAGGGAAAGGGACCCATATGTGCAAAAATGTTTGTGGCAGCCCTTTTTGTAGTAATGAGAAACTGGAAACTGAGTGGATGCCCATTAGTTGGGGGAACTGAAAAGGTTATGGTATATGTATGTTATGGAATATTATTGTTCTATAAGAAATAATCAGGGGCAGCTAGGTGATGCAGTGGAGAGAGTACCAGCCTGACCTCAGACACTTAACACTTCCTACCTGTGTGACCCTAGGCAAGTCACTTAACCCCAATTGCCTCAGGGGAAAAAAAAATGATCAGCAGATGATTTCAGAGAGGACTGGAGAGACTTATGTGAACTGATGCTGAGTGAACTGAACAGAACCAGGAGATCATTGCACGTGGCAACAATAAGATTATGTGATCATCAATTGTGATGGATGTGGCTCTTTTCAAGTAGGAGATGATTCAGACCAGTTTCAATGACCTTGAGATGAAAAGAACATCTACAGAAAGAGAGTTGTGGGAACTGAGTATGGATCACAATATGGCATTTTCACTCTTCTTTTTGTTGGTTTGCATTTTATTTTCTTTCTCATTTTCCCCCTTTTTGATCTGATTTTTCTTGTGCAGCAAGAGAATTGTATAGTTATGTCTGCATATATTGGATTTAACATATATTTTTATCATGTTTAACATGTATTGGATTACTTGATGTCTAGAGAAGGGAGTGGACGGAAGGGAGGGAACTTTGGAACACAAGGTTTTGCAACGGTTCAGTGTTGAAAAATTATCCATGTATATGTTTTGAAAATAAAAAGCTTTAATTTTAAAAAGCTAGCCCATATGTCAGAAAGGGCTTTATCTCTTGGGAGCAGGAGGGGGGAGATGGGAAAACTGGGTGCAAAGGCACAAAGCTGTTACAGAGGTCAGAGAATTCTCCCCCGCCCCCATCCCCATCTCTGCTACAGTTGTAATGTAGAGTACACAAATCCTTTTCCCTCTCCTACTCACTGCTCCTCCACCTCCCCACCCATCAAGGGCTTCTTCATTAGGAAGACATATCTATGTACAGTACCACACCCTCCACAGAATACAATTCCTTCAAGCTGGAAGTGACCTCAGAGTTGAGGAAGGGAAGTGGCTGGCCCAAGATCACACAGTAAGTGGCAGAAATGGAGTTTGGAGTCCAGGCCTGCTGGTTCCCAGTCTAGGGCTCTGTCTCTGCCAAGAGTTCAAGTGTTCCATTCTCTTCACACATAAATTAAGGGGGAGCTAACATTCCCTGCTGAAAAGAGGAGGTTCTGCAGCAGCCATCTTCCTCTGGAGTGAAAACCTCAAGCTGGCTGACATGGGTCCATCTACCAGGGCCGCCACAGGGGACTGGGAGGGCCTTTGAGGATGGGCTGCTTCCCAGGAGCAGGAGCGGGGAAGGAGGGAGCCAGCCCCTCAGAGGCGGCCGAGGAGCTTTTCTGGAAGTGGCTGCGCAGTTTGCTTTGGGTGTCTGTCTGTGCTGTGGAAGGAGAGGAACTAGAAGGCTTCCTGCAGGCAGCAGGCATAGCCCTCCTTGAAGTCCCTCTGCAAAACTTCCAGAAAAATTCCAAATGGGATCAAGGACAGAGTCGGACATAATTGAAAATGATGGAACAAGAACAAAAGTGTGCCAGGCGCTGGGATAAGGGCTGGAGATAGAAAGGCCAGAGATGGCCCCTGCTCTCAAAAAGCTCATGCTCCAAGTTGGGGGTAGGAGAGGCAAGGTGAACAATACAAGGCTCTGCAGAGAAGAGAGAACCCAGACAGATTTTTCATTCAGGAGCCTCTGCCTACCAAACTGCTTCTCTTCCTGCTAACCTGACTCCATTTTGAGCAGCTCAGCACTATGTAACAAGTGCCAGACACCATCACCTGGCTGCCTCTTGGTCCCACCAAGCTGACAAGTTTAAGGCACTGTTGAGGGGGAGTCAAACAGGTACAAGCCCAGCAGAGGCAAGTCAGACAAGCTGGGGCCTGAAATCAGAGGCTTACCCTTTTCTTCTTTCCATGGATCCACCATAACACAAAAGGAGCAGACTCCAGAGGGGGCTTTCCTTATGGGAGGGTGGCCTATAGGGTGGTAGCACCATAGTTCTAGAATTACAAGAAACCTCTGAGATCACCTAATGCAACACTCATATTTTACAGGTGAACACACTGAGGCCCAGAGAGATAAGTGACTGGCTTGGTCACATAGCTGGTAAAGAATAGAAGGGGAATCAGAACTCAGGTGCTTCTTACCTTCAAAGCCACGACTCTCATCATTGTGACCCTCTCATCAGACCAGAGCTCAGCAAAGTCTGGAGCTGGCTTTTTACTGCCAGTATAAGAAGGAAAAAGTGCTCAGCTCCAAATTAGCCTATAAACATACATTATAACAACAAAGGGGGGGGGGGGGGGCAAAGGAAGCCGCCTTTCTTAGCTGACTTTCTTCTTTAAGTAAACAATTGTTTCTGACATTCATGTGAATATCTGGCTTTATTACTGATTTTTTCAATGATCTTCTCTAAGAAAAATTCATTTTTCTGATATGACTCAGGGTCTCCAAATTTTGACATGACTCAGGACGACAGCATAGACTGATCAAAATGAGTGAGATGGAGAACAGAAGCTGACCTGGGTGTCAGCAAGCCAAGGGATCCAGAATCTAATTTCTGAAACAGAGAAAGCAGGCAGGGATTGCTCTCTTTTTGGCCCAAGTATCTGTTTAAACCAATATATTATTTTCATATTTTCAAATATAGAATCTATATTATTGACATTGTTTATTTTATCTCACCTTCAGTTCCCATTATATTCCCTTGCACTTTCTCTCGTCTCCCTCCCTCCATTCTTCCACCCACCAGCTAGAGAAAGATAATAATTCTCTCCTGGCTTTGACACTTCCTCTTTTTCTGGTCCCAGGAAGACCCCTTTCCTCTCTGACTTTCAGCTTCATTATCTAGAAATGAGGAGATGGGACTTCTGGCCTCTCAGGTCTCTTCTGCTTTAGTTTCTCCTAGTCACCTTCTTTACCTGTGAAATGGGGACGATGATGCTTGGTGCACCTCCTTCCCAAAGGTGATGCTGGGGCCCAGCTGAATTAGGTAAAAGGGTTTTCAAAGACATATCATTAATTTCATTTTATGATATTGTTAATCTACAACTGTGTGGGGAACTCCCAGTGCCCAAATTTCCTCTAACTCAAGCTTGTCTCTCTCTTAAGAGTTGCTGAAGATCCTGACTCACTGAGGGTCACATAACCAGAATCCTAGTCTCCTGATTCCAAGGCTGAGACTGTGTCCAGTTGTCTCTCGTTTTTGTTATTTATGGGTGATTCGGGCCCAGGTTTATCTTCCAGGCACATACAAATCATATCCACAGAATAAAGCATCCCAGAAGTGTTCCCCAAAGCACCCTATGAAGGAAAGTTCCTGGGAAGATTTCTGGGTAAAAGGGATGGAGAAAGTGGAAGGACTCAGATGTGAAAAAAGCTGAAGTGGTTTCACAATCAGCAGATTAAGGCTCTCCTTATACTTATTATGAAATGGATCTCATTGGACATCTTCTGTGGGATGTGAGGGAAAGATTTCTTTTCAGGAATGATATAATTTTGTTTTCTTTGAGGCCAGCACATTTCCAGTGGGAATTCGAAAGGGTGGGAGGATCTAGCTATCAAGCAGGGAAGGCTGGAATTATCAGACAGTGAAGAATATGGATGAGAAATACAGCTGTGTCTGGGAGCTGTCTGTGAGAGCTTCCAATGTGATGCTGAGCCAAAACAAAGTTGTTATTGGGAGGGGAAACTGATTCCTTGTCAGGATGGCCTGAGGAGGCCAGCCCAGGCTGTCAGCAGTTTCCCTGCCTTCATGTGGCAAGATACATGAGTTGATTTTTGCAAATCCCCACTACCACAAATGACCACAGCTAGTCTCACTGGACCATTATGGAGAAGAGTCTGAGAGTGCCAAAAACTCTGGGAAAGGCAGAGTCATCACCAAAATAGGACTCTAGTTCCTTAACCCAATTAATGAGTCCTTTATCAATGCAGAAGATGTAGACTTTAAAATGAGTCAGCAAGAATAAAACAGAAAGCTATTAGATGGGGAACCAGATTGGACTTTCTCCTTCTCCTGCTAGGTTCTTACTCTTGTCCAGGCATGAAAAGTACTCATTGCACATCTGTATAAATAAAGATTGGGTACCAGTATTCACATGCAAGTTTTCCACAGTAGGAATCTGGGCATTAAATCATCTGCCCTATCCCTGAATCTCCTCCTGCTCTAGGACAGTCACTCCCTGAAACTGGGCCTTAGAGGCAGTGCTATACCTCCCTAAGGCCGTTAATTCATTTCTCTTTGGAGCCCTTCTTGGGCCTCAGTTGTCTTAATGGATGAGAATGCCCCAAGCCACTTAATCCTGCTCTTTCTTTAGCTGATCCCAAACCCTGTGTTATCTTTTGCCTAGTCACAGGTAACCAGGGTCTCCCCAGGCATCTTGCCTTCTGTTCCCACTTTAGGATATATTGTGCCTCTGTAGCACACAAACATTCCCTTTATTGGCCCAGAAGAGTATTCAGCACTGCCCCTAGTCCTGGGAATGACGTAGCATCAGCTGTCCCATGGTTCTGCTCAGCATTGCAGGGACACCTGGGACCAGAACTCTCTTCCGTGGGATCATCATCCCCCATCTATGTGGTGTGTAACATGTCAATAAAGTCATCTGAGGGTAGAGACTGTATCTTGCTCTAGTTTTTATTTCCCAAGAATTACTGCTTGTTGAATAGTAGGTGCCTAATAAATACTCGCCCCTATTTCCCTCTCTCCCTCATTCACACTCATTCATTCATGTTTCCTTCCAGAAGTGAAACAAATCTCCACCTTAACTTGAATGCTGAGGATACAAAGAACAGCTCTTTAGAAGGCCAAGGGATCCAGAGAGATTTATTTTGCTTGAGTCTGAAACACTCGGACATGGAACAGCCATGAGGTACTTGGGGAAGGAGACACAGGATCACAGATATCTACACCAGAAGGAAATCTGAGGAATCGCCAGGAAGAGGTAGCCCAGGAGCAGCTCAGAGATATGGTTGAATTGCATTTAATGAAACACCTCAACTGGGTCAGCCATCCAGGCTCTGGACCTTTTGTATTGAGGGTGTTGGCTGGCAAATATACATCTATACACACACATACATACATACATACCTATGTATCTTAAAACTAGGGGGTTTGGGGAACTAGTTGGTGTAGTAGATAGAGCACCAGGCCTGAAGTCAGTAGGATCTGAGTTTAAATCTGGCCTCAGAGACTTAACATTTCCTGGCTGTGTGACCCTGGGCAATTCACTTCACCCCAATTGCCTCAGCAAATTAAAAACAAACCAACAAACTAGGTGGTTAAATAACAGTCTAAATGTCATTTGAAAGTATATTTGAAAGTCACCCCCCAAAAAGCTCCCCAGTCAGACTGATAATTGGTGGAAAACCAATCTATTGGCATCTATTCCTGCATCTGCCTCCAGGCAGAGACAACAGTTGAGACAGAAGGAGAGAAAGCAGTGGGCACATGGGCAATCTGAAGAAAGGGACCAGCCCTCAAAACCTACCTTGAAGACTGTTTGGAATTGACTGTAGGATTGAAGTGCTGCATTTACACTGAGTTTTGGTACCCCATCTTACAATTCTTCTCAGAGTACATTATTGTCCCATTGTGGCAATGGAAAGTTTCTGGATAAGCTTCAAAATTTTGTAAGGATCCCTCACCCAGAAAGACCCAAGTGGGAGGAGGGATGAACACATATATTAGGCATCTGCTAAATTAATGGGCAGCTAGGTGGTAGAGGCTAGAAGACCCAAATTGCATTCCTGCCTAAGATACTTTCTAACTGTGTGACCCTGAGCAAGTCACTTGCCCTGTTTGCCTCAGTTTCCTTGCCTGTAAAATGAGCTGAATTAGAAAATGGCAAACTGCACCTGTGTCTCTGTTGGGAACACCCCAAATGGGATCACAAAGAATCAGACACAAATGAACAAGAATGACAACAAACCAAAAATTCAATAAACAGTGAACAAGGAGAAACATAGAACTAGAGCCTTAGGAAGGTGACTTAGGAATGAAATCTGGATTGGGAGGTAGGAGGTTGTTGGAATCCTTACTAACTGCTAACTAATTAGAGTTGATCTAATCTTACAAGAAGATGTTTTGGGCAGAACCTGAAACAAGGTACTAAGTAGAACTAATTAATACAAGGCTTGTGTTCACACCTTTACTCATTGGAGTTCAATGAGTTCACACCTCCCTTGAAGCTCTTTGGGAGCATAAATAGAGCTTCAATGGGCCAGTCAAGGAAGTTCTTCAGAGTGAAGACGCTACAAGTCGAGATTTCTCCGGAATGACATGAAGAATGGAGCTGGCTGGAGGCTGAAGAAAGCAGAGGCAGAGGCTGAAGGACCAGACCTTTGGATTTGGCGACATTCGGAGAGAGCTCTTGGAACCAAGCAGAGAGATAGGCCTCTAAGCTAACCGGGCTATATTGGAGATAATAAAAGATCTGAACTTTTATCACCTGGCTGCGTTTTGAGAAGAAAAAGCTCACCACATTTTGGCGCCCGAACAGGGACCGATTCAGATCCATCTGAACTAGATCACAACATTTTGGCGCCCAATGTGGGACAAACAGCCCCCCCCCCCCCGCCAGTGGATTTCAGTGGAAAAGCTCCGATCCTGATTCAAGTGAAAAAATCTCTGATCCTGATCCAGTGGAAAAGTCTCTTCAACCCAGAAATTAGGGTGAGTGCAACAAAAAAAATTTTGTTAGAAGAGTTAAAGTAGAATTTCAGCTAAGATGGGACAGATATTTAGAAAACAGCCTGTTTCTGTTCAAGGAAAATGTTTAGAGAGCATTGTCAAAATTATGGAAAGCCAAGGTTTAATTATAATTTTGGAGCAGATCACTGAACTTTTAGAAATCATTAAGTACATATGTCCTTGGTTTTCTACAGAAAAGGAATTAGATTTAGATGAATGGAAATTAATCGGAGAAAAACTGGATGAATGCTACAGATCTAATTCAAACTCAATGCAGTGGACATTAGAAAGAGAGGATCTTTTTTATAATAGAAATGGACCTGACTCAATTTCCAAAGACATAATTAATACATATAATGTAATACAATTGGCTATAAGAAGTTATTTAAGTGATAGAATGATGAAAAGGAAAGTACAGGAGGAAGAAGTGCCAACTTTACTAGGTGAAAAGGAGGACAGATCAGATGAGAATGGAGCTAATCACAATTCTGAGTATGATACTTCACAGCAGGAGGAATTAGGTGATTCCACATCTCATGACCCTCCCCCAGCAATTAACCCTTCATGGGTGGAATAAGGGGGAGGGAGAGAGACAGAAACACAGTCAGCTTCTCCTGTAAAGCAGAATTTGACAAGATTAGAAAAAGCATTAATTAAAGCAAAAAATGAAGGAGAAGATATATCTGATTTTATAAATGCATATCCTGTGATTGAAGAGCTCAACTCCTCAGGTCAAAAAGAGAGAAAATACACTCCTTTTAATTTGGGAAAAATTAAAGATTTGAAAAAGGGTTGCACTCTTTATGGGGCTACATCATCTTATGTGAAGATGTTACTGGATAATTTGTCTTATGAAATCCTAACCCCGAATGACTGGAAATCCATTGCTAAAACATGTCTAGAACCGGGACAAAATTTATTGTGGCTTTCAGAGTTTCATGAATTATGTAGGATTCAAGCCCAATGCAATAGGCAAACAGGAACTATTGGACAAATCACTTTTGACCAACTAGCTGGTCAAGGTCAGTATGCAGAGAGTTCAGAACAGATTTATTATCCCCTAACAGTGTATGAGCAAATTTCTAAGGCTGCAATAAAAGCTTGGAATTCTCTCCCTGGACAGAAAGATGGAAATAATGCTTTCACAAAAATAGAGCAAGGTCCCAATGAACCTTTTGCAGATTTTATGGGACGTTTACAAACAGCTGTAATAAGAACCATTGGAGATAATGCAGCAACAGAAATAATGACTAGACATTTGGCTAAGGAAAATGCCAATGAGGTTTGCAAAAGAATTATATGGGGGCTAAACAAAGATGCTCCTTTGGAGGAGATCATAAGACGCTGTGCCACAATGGGCACAAATGCTTATTATGTCTAAACTATGATGAACATGGAAAGACAAGGTCCTTCTTGTCAAAGGAATTCTAGAGAAACTGGTCGATGTTTTCATTGTGGAAAAGTTGGACATCTAAGAGCCCAATGTAGATACAGAGATAAAATGAGAAGACAGGGTGAGAGAAAACCCAAAACCCCATGTCCAAAATGTAACCGAGGCTTTCACTGGCCCTCTAAATGTATATTGACCCAGAGGAATGAGAGGCAAGGCCCAACTCCAAAGTATCAATCAAAGGACAGGTGGGACATGATAGCAGCTGAGGTTACACCCAGAGAGACTTTAAAAATTCAGAACTCTGATATCATCAACCAACAGAAAAGCAATCAGGATTACAGTTGGGAAGAATACAGACCTTTTAAGACAACAAGACAATATCCAATGCCAACAGCTCCAATGTAATTACCAGATGATGAGGAGAAATCCCAAATTTGGTAAATAGAAGGGAATTAGATTAACTGCTTGGGGAAGAGGATCTGCTTATATTTCCACAGATGGAGAAAGAATCAGATGGCTGACTATAAGACTGTTAAAAGGACTTTTAAAATCTTCAGGGATCATTGGATTTCCTAACACAAGATGAAACTGTTTTAGTTCTTGAAAAACCAGCGAGAATCATTGGATTCCTTAAGATGAAAAATTGTTGATGAGACTTTTGCAGTACTTCAGGGCTTACAGGAACTATTGGATTCCTGGCACATGAACTAATGGACAATGGATTCCTTATGGACTATTTCTAGGACTTATGGACATGTGTAAATTTTCAGGTTGATTCATGTTGTTACATTACTACTAGCCTGTGTTATATTGCTATGTGCTTATGTAAATTATGTATAATGCCTCCCATATTGATGGATTTATGTATACCATGTATATCTGTTACAAAGTTCTGGCCCATATTGATGGATTTATGTGTACCCCTTCAGAAATCCACTAATCTGATCAGATTTCCTATTTCCTTTGGTGTTTTCATCGAACAAAAGAAAGGGGGAGATGTTGGAATCCTTACTAACTGCTAACTAATTAGAGTTGATCTAATCTTACAAGAAGATGTTTTGGGCAGAACCTGAAACAAGGTACTAAGTAGAACTAATTAATACAAGGCTTGTGTTCACACTTTTACTCATTGGAGTTCAATGAGTTCACACCTCCCTTGAAGCTCTTGGGGCCAGAGAGCACTATGGGAGAAAACCCACAATCCCTCTCTCTCGTATCCCACAATTCCTCCCTCTTGCATAAAAGAAACAGACAGAGGCTCTCGGGGAGATTTCATCGGAATGACATGAAGAGTGGTGCTGGCTCTGGAGGCTGAAGAAAGCAGAGGCAGAAGCAAAGGATAAAGCGGCAAGAACTCTTAGAACCAAGCAGAGAGATAGGCCTCTAAGCTAACTGGGCTATATTGGAGATAATAAAAGATCTGAACTTTTATCACCTGGCTGCGTTTTGAGAAGAAAAAGCTCACCCACATCACTCATTTGATTTTTTAAATTCTTTTTTAGGTTCTTTTATAAATTCTCTCTAGGTAAAAGCCATTTCATATTACTCTTTGAGGTAGAAGAAGCTGCTAATCATTTCTTAAAGCACAATAGTACTCCATCACAATTATGTACCACAACTTGTTCAATCATTACTCAATTGATGGGCATCTCTTCAGTTTCCATTGTAATGCCAGAGAAACTGAGGCAGGAGAGAGATTAGAGAGTTTTTAATATTTTATTAATTGGAGAGCATAATTGACTGGACAGGACTCTCGTCTCAAAGTGTCCAGCCAGACAGAGATTAGAGACCAACTCAGTAGCTTATTAAATGGAGAGATATTCTGGGACCAATGGATCCAGGTTGATCCCAGGGCTGGACGAAACTGTCATATCAAAAAATCCAGCAATCAATGGATTCCAAATCCTTAAATCCCTTTTACAGACAAAGAAGGTGACAGAAGTGGGAAATTTCTTCACAGA
>MU176946.1:310811-358408 GCA_016696395.1 Antechinus stuartii
CGAGAAAGGCTATCAATTCTTACTAAAAGTCAAAGTCAGGATGTCTGAATAAACAGAAGTAAATTCTTGAGGACAGAAGGAGTCAGGAAATCTGAATTCCCCCTTATCTTGAGTCTTACATAAGCAATTGGTAATGGACAAAGGCGAGTTTTACAACTAAGGGGATTGAGGCAGAATGGTTAAGGAAATTAAAACAGAACAATTCAAAGAGACTGTGGCATAACACAATTTCTTTGACACCAAAAAAGAACTGCTATAAATATTTTTGAACATATAGATCCTTTGTGTTTTGGGGGTCTTAAGTTTTTTTTATTTTAAACTTAAAAATCATAAGAAAAAAATTACCATATACACAGCAGACCACATGAGAGGATTCAATATAAAAGAATAAATTTTGGAAGAAGAATTCTGGGAAGATGGCAGAGTAAGTTGGTAAATTTCAAGCTCTCCAGATTTCCCCCACAAATAGAACAAATTTGCACCTCAGGGAGAACATAGACTAGTGAAAAAATCAAGAAGAGTTGGGATAGAACAGGTGTTTGATCAATACAACCTAAAAAGATACAAAGAAAGACACAGGACTAGGAATTAACCCCAGTGAAATGCATAAAATCTCCAGGCTATCCCCATTGAAATACCAAAAGGAAAGCTACTAAGAGGGCTACCTAGGTGTGTCTGGAACCTCTGCACGAACCACAGATTTTCACCTTCTGAACTGCATGTGGAGTCTGAGTCTGGAAAGACTGAATGGAGCTCAGTTGATCAGGAACACCAGACCCAGATGTGCTGCAGACATGTGGTCCTAAGCAAGAAGCAACTAGCACTCAGTGAGTGCAGAGGCAGTAAGGCAGGGTGCTGCTGGATATGGAAACTTGCTGAAAGGTGGAGCTCTTGGGTTAGGGTTCCTGGTCAGAGGATAGAGAGGTAAGGCCAGGCACCATTCATTCCACCCTAGGATTAGAGGTGGTTATATTAATAAATCTTATTTAAAAAAAAAGAACTGCCAAAGTAAAAAGAACCACCCCTCCCCAATAGAAATTTACTGTGGGAACAGGGAAGACTGACATTCATCTTCAGGACATTGAAGAAAAAAAGAGCTTTTTCTGCCCCAAAGAGTAATTTTAAAATGGCTTACTACCCAGAGAGAATTTATAGAACACAAGAAATAACAAAACAAATTCTAAAGAATTCTTTTATTTATTTATTTTTTTTAGTATATGTGCTGCCAAAACAAGCACCTCCTTTATTTTCTTTTAGATATCAACCTATCGTATTCTAATCAGATCTGTGCCTTCTGTCTATCTATACTCCTTCTAACAACACAAATATTGAGAAATTTCTGAGTTACAAATATCATCATGCCATGAAGGAATATAAAGGACTTTATTTGGTCCTTTAAGATGATCCTTTCTTATTTACTTTTCTATGTATTTCTTCAGTCTTACATGAAAATCTATTTTTTTCTTTTCAGTTCTGATCTTTTCACCAGGAATGCTAAAAAGTCCCCTATTTCATTCAATATCCATTTTTTCTCTCTGAATAATTATACTCAGTTTTTCTGGATAAATGATTCTTTGTTGTAGTCCTAGCGCTTTTGCCCTCCAGAATATTTTATTTAATATAGGAGCTGCTAAATTTTGTGTTATCCTAATTGTAGCTCTGATTGTTTATAGTATTTTCTCCTTCACCTTGGAGATCTGGAATGTTACTATATATTCTGTATTATTGTTTTATTTTTTTCTGGTTACACATGTATATTAGCTTTTTAAATACATATTTCTTTATGAATCTTGTTGGGAGAGAAAAATCAGAACAAAAGGGAAAAACCATGAGAGAGGGGAAAAAAAAACAGAAAAAAGAAATGAACACAGCATGTGTTGATTTACATTCAGTCTCCATAGTTCTAGATACAGATGATTCTGCTTGTTTCACTCAGCATCAGTTCATATAAATCTTTTCAGGCCTTTCTAAAATCAGTTTGTTCATCCCTTTTTATAGAACAGTAATATTTCATTATCTTCATATAATACAATTTATTCAGCCATTCCCCAATTGTCGGGCATCTCCTCATTTTTCAATTCCTTGCTATCACAAAAAAGAACTGCTACACACATTTTGGTATATGTGGGGCTTTTTTCCCTTCCTTTATGATTTATTTCCTTGAGATACAGACCCAGTAATGGCACTGCTAGGTCAAAGGATATGCATAGTATAACAGCCCTTTGGGCATTGTTCTAAATTGCTCTCTAGAATGGTTGGTTCATTTCTACCATAATATTCTGGGAATTGTCATTTTGGGACCTGTTTCAAGAGGTAGTTTCTGTCCATTTTTATTTTATCCTCAGTTCCAGAATCCCAGTGGCATTTCCCCTGATAATTTCTTGAAAGATGATATTTACTCATTTTATTCTCACCACACCCACACAAATGTAGGCCCTATTATCCTCTCCATGATTTCATTATGAATCAGACAGAAATTATGTAACTTCCCTGTGATTATACAACAAATATCTGGGACTGCATTTGAATTTAGGTTTTCATGAATCCAAGCCTGGAGTTCTATCTACTACAACACCCAGCTGTGTTATTTCATCTGACTTCTCACACTTTCTTATTCCAATCAAATTGGCCACCTGGCTGCCTTGGACATTGATGCCATTCCCAAATTTCTGCATTTTTTGCATTATCAGAGGTCCTTTTTGTTTGGAATACTCCCCATGACTCTTATGTTATTCTTAATTCTTAAATTCCTTCAATGTATAATTCTGACACCACCTTCTCCATAAGGTCTTTGTCTGATTCTCTCTCCTCTTAAAAAATTATTTATCTTTAACATTATTTATTAAATTCTGAGTTCCACAATCTTTTCTTCTCTCAGCCCTGCCCCCATCCCATGAGATGGTAGACAATATGGACTTATTTATATATGTGAAATCATGTAAAACATTTCCATACTAGTCTGTTGAAAAAAACAATAAAGTGAAAAATAATATTTTTTATTTTGCACTCAGAATTCATCTGATTTCCTCTCATTCTCTGGGCATGTGTCTCTTTCCTTCCTCCTCCTCCCTTTCTTTCTCTGTTTCTCTCTCTGCCTGTGTGTGTGTGTGTGTGTGTGTGCGCACGTGCGTGCACGTGCACGTGCGTGTGCATGTCTGTCTTTCTCTGTCTCTGTCTCTGTATGTTTTTGAGATCCCTTCCAATTTTGACACTCTGGGTTTAAACTGAGGGGTGGATGTTTACCCCTCCTAATTTTCATAATAAACCATTCTAAGTTTCATAGGAAGCCTTGGGAGCTTCCTGAACCTTGCTAGGGTACTCATATAGTGTTATCAAGGGGAATTGAGATTGGAGAGCAGTGGCTTCTGCAAGTAGGTATCCTGTGCTTTGTTTTTAATGCTAACTCTTTGTTATCTTTAGGTTACAGGCGTGTCGGGCCATGTAACATAACGAGAGGCACCTTCTGTATACCTTGTGGTGCTGGGACCTACATCACATACAAGCATGTCCTGAAGAAGTGTCTCCTATGTAAAGTCTGTGACTCTGGTAAGAAATTCTTCAGGGGCCTTAGGGTCAACTAGGACCTTGGATCTAACCCAGAGTTTGTCCTATCTTGAGTATTGTAGCTTCCCTGTGAAAGGGAGAGGTGGGTTCAAAGGAAGTCAAAAATCTTGGATTTACTATACAAGATGGAATAGGAGGGATGTCTATAGCCCAGTGAGCAGGAACTAGACCAGGAAAAGAGCCAGTGAGAGTGCTTTGCTAGCAGTTGGGAGAGCTGGGTCCAATCCAGGCTTTTCCTTCTGTGACCTTGGACAGGTCATGTCCACTCTTTGGACAGCAGTTTGCCCATCTCTACCATGAGGGGCTTGGGCTACTTCCTAAGGTCATAGAGCATGGTTTTTCTTTTTCTTTTTTAAAGCTTTTTATTTTAAAAACATATGCACTGATAATTTTTCAGCACTGACCGGTCCATCGTCTTGTATTCTAACTTTTCCCCTCCTTCCCTCCATCCCTTCCCCTAGATGGCAAACAATTCAATATATGTTAAACATGTTAAAGTATATGTTAAATCATATATATATATATATTATATATATACATACAGATACATAGTTATGCAATTACCTTACTACATAAGAAAAATCAGATCAAAAAGGAAAGAAAATGAGTAAGAAACAAAATGCAAGAGAACAACAAAAAGAGTGAGAATGCTATGTTGGGAACTACTCTCAGTTCCCACAGTCCTCTCTTTGGGGGCAGATGGCTCTCTTCATCACAAAATCATTGGAACCAGCATCAATCATCTCATTGTTAGAAAGAGTCATAGTTCATCAGAACTCATTTTCATGTATTTATTATTGATGTTGCCGTATACAATGTTCTCCTGGTTCTTAGAGCATGAAATTTCACACTTGGGAAACACAGGGTAGTTAATTTATTTACATTCTCTCACTAATCTTAGAACATCCAAATTAGAAGGAAACTCAGAACAAAGTGCTTAAAATGTCTAGGATTCTGAAGAGGCTTATCAGCAGAGCTGGTCCTTAGGAACTTGTGAAAGAGGCTGAGCTAGGCCCTAGAACCCTGCCAGATCCTTACATGTCTACACTTTACTGACCCTTACCCATAGGAGTAAGAGGGTTATTTCAAGATGTGTTTTTCCTCCTGAGGGCCCAAAATCTCTCCCTGTAACTCCCAGGGCTCATCTTTCTAATAGTGTTCTAGTATTTCAAATTACTTTCTCCATATCTTCTGATCATTCCCTTGTTATCTTCCAGGCAGATATTATGTTAAAGAATTAATTCATGTTAGATTGTGAATCACTGCTAATATTGCCCTGTCTTAGGCTTTTGAATGACTTTTTAAAGATGGATTTTCACCCATAGTAATAGGAGGATGCTTTTCAAGGACAAAGAATCTCCTTCCCTTGGTCCTACCCCATTTTGCCCCTGGATCCCAGGTGGGTCAGTGCTACATCAGGTTGGAGAAGGGCATATGTATCCTTGTTGGGGGGGGGGGGTATTTGGACAGAAAGAGGCCAGGGGAATGCTAAGTGGTGGAGCAGGTCTTTCTGCTCTCTCACCCACTTTAACTCTGAGTATTATAAAATTTGGGCTTCTCTATTTGAACAGAATGTTCTGTATAACTAGGAAATCATCTTGAACATGTCAAAACCCTTTGAAATATAAAGCACTGGGGACTCTCCTGGTTCTTTTGGCTGCCCCATTTTTTTTTTTTTGCTTCTCCCCTGCTCCAGGATTGTTCACCTGCTTCCCTCAGAGTATCTCCTTTCCTTAGTCCATATGAAGGGATTAATAGGTAACAGACCCAGAGCTGAAAAAGACCAGAGAGGGCATCTTATCTGGAGCCTCATTTTACTGAAGAAATTGATCCCAAAGAAGTTGGGATCTGACCAAAGTCACAAAGCAGTAAATAGCAGAAACAGGATTTGACCTCAGGTCCCATGATGGCAAGTTAACTTCTTACTCAGAACTTTTCATCTTTCCCTCCTCCTTTCTCAGGCATATTCCTTTTTAGCATTTGAAAAGTTTTCACTACCAATATTGCCACCAGGTGATGCATAGGGAAGAGTCCTAGATTAGAAATTAGAGATGCTGGTTCAAAACTTAGTTTTTCCATTTATTATCTGTATAATGATGGGCAAGCCATTCAATAAGCATCCAATGAACACATTCTATGTGTTAAGCCTTGTGGTAAGAAAGACCCTGAGAATCTAATGAGGTACATATCATGACACCATTCTATACAAACATGGTATAGGCAGGATAATGATTTAGAAATTCTCTTAGAAGGAAGGTACTAGCATTGAGAGAAATCAGGAAAAAGTAATTTAGCTCTCTGGGCTTCCATTTGTTCATCTTTAAAATGGGAGGGTTCATTGTAATGACAAATGAGGTTCCATCAGGCTCTAAATATCTATTTCCTATATTTGGCTGGGAGTTTTGGGCTCTAGTAGCTGCTAGAAGCCCAGTGCATAGAAGGCTCAGTCTGGAGTCAGCAAGATTTGAGTTCAAATGTGACTTCAGACACTTCTAATTTTGTAACCTTGGGCACCACTTGCCCTTGGTCTACCTCAACTGTTAAATGGGATGACAGGAACAGCATCTACCTCTGAGGGTTGTTATATAGCACACTGCCTGGTACATTGAGGGATAAGCACTAAATGAATGCTTCTTCCCTTCCCCCTTCCCCTTACCCCTTGATACCTCTCAATGACTCTGTGACCTCAAGAAAGTCCTTTTCCCAATTATACTGCAATGGTGGTATCTGAATAGTGGATATTTTTGTGGAGGGTCTGTTAGACTTGCCTGAGATTATAATGAATTATAATGAACCCAGGTGGTTTGGTATAGTTGAGCAATCATTCCAAAGACATGCTAATCTGTAGAAATGGAGCCAGCCTCCTGCTCACAGAAGGGTAAATGACTGGTCTCAAATTTCTTCAGCCTGTGTTACCCTGTAGCTAACCAGAGTAGTTCCTTCCTTCTTCAGTTCTCTGATGGACTTACAAGGACCTATAAGGCTTGTGGATTTCACCTTTTGTGCTATTTCCTAAATATACCCCTTTCTCTCCTCTGACACAGCAGACCTTCTCCCCCTCACACCCAGAGTGTTGCAATAAATGCTGTGAGGGTGTCTGCCTATCTCCAGTTTCTCCCCACTCCACTCTATCCTCCATTCAGTTAACAAAAATATTTTTCTAAAGCATAGATCCAAACATGTAACTATCTAATTCAATAATCTTCAATGGCTCCCTGTCATCTCTAGGAGCAAACCTGAAATTTTTAAAGGCCTTCATAATCTAACCCCTTACTACATTTACAACCCTATTGCACATTATACCCTCCCCTATTTCTCACACACTCTGTGATCCAGGGACAATGGACTCTGTGGTTTTCCCAGCTGGGCATTTTCCTTCATGGCTGTATGCTCACCTTCACCTTCTGTCTTTCTTATCTTCCTTAAAATCTTAACTTTGCAAGAGATCAATCTCCTTCCTTCTTAAATCTAGGGCCTTTCCTTTCTTGATCATCTCCAATTTATCCTGTGTAGCTTTTATTTCTACATACTGGTTTGCATGCATTGGACTGTGATGTCCTTGAAAATAGGGATTATCTTTTACCTTTCTTTTTAATGTGTGGTTGGAACATAGTAGGTCCTGAATAAGTGGTAATTGACTGACTGACCTAATGTCTCCTTCTTCCTTTTTTTCTTTCTTTTAGAGCTCGGTTTTGTGACCAGAAGTGAATGTTCATCTACCTCTAACACAATGTGTGGCTGTTCTCCAGGTTATTTTTGCACTGATATGAAAGATGATGACTGTGAGCTGTGTGTACCTCATCGAGTTTGCAGCCCTGGCCAATATGTGAAGTCTAAAGGTGAGCCTGCTCTGTCACCATCCATGCAGAGACTCAGGACTTGTAGTGTGGCAGCTGAGAAATTCCCAGCCTTCCCTCAGTTCTGGATGCCTTCCTGGAACCAGTAGTAAAATGAGATGATGCTTGGATCTGGTGTGATAAGATTAGGGATCAAAACTAAGCTTTGCACCTACTGTTCATGTGATGCTGAAACTCCTTGATCTTTCTGGTCCTTGGTTTTTTTATCTATAGAAAAAAGGAGATCACACAGGGGGTGAAAGACCTCTGAGGTCTCTGAAATTTGACAAGATATAATCAAAGCACATTCACTCACTGACCATGTCCAAAGAGCATATATGTCTCCTTCAGCCCCTTGTGCCTATCACTTCTTTGTTAGGAGATGAGTAGCATGTTTCAGTATGAGTTCCTTGGAATTATAGTTGGTTAGTCCATTGATTTGAGTTCTTAAGTCTCTCTAACTTGGTTGTCTTTACAAGGTTGTTGCTACTGTGTAAATTGTTCCCCTGATTCTGCCCACTTCTGTCTTTAACAGTTCATACAAGTTTTCCCATGTTTCACAGAAATCATCCATCTTATCATTTCTTATGTTGCAATATTATTCCTTTAAATTCATGTATCATAATTTATTAAACCACTCCCTGAATTGTGGAATACCTTCAGTTTCCAATATTTAATAGAGAAAAAATGTAGGCTACAAATATTTGTGTATATATTAGCCTTTTTACTCTTTCTCTGAACTCTTTGGGAATATAGGATCAGAAATAGTATCAGTGAGTCAAAAAGATTTTACAGCTTAGTAACTTTGGGGATGCAGTTCCAAATTATTTTTAGAAATATCCAGACCAAATCACAGCTCCACCAACAGTACATCAATATATCAGTTTTTTTTTCACAGTCCCTCCATCATTTGCTATTTTCCTTTTTTGTCTTCCATGTCAATCTGATAGGTATAAGATGAAATCTCCTAGTTACTTTAATTTCTGTTTCTCTAATTATTAAAGATTTAGAGCATTTCAAAAACATGGCTATTGATAATTTAGATTTCTTCCTTTGAAAACTCCTATCTTTTGGAAAATGGCTCATAAATTCTTATACATTTGAAGGTATACTATATATAATGCAGATAATATATATAATTATGTATATGTATATACATTCATATTTTCATGTACATATAATGTAAAATGTAGATCTATATATAAAATGAAAATGAGACTTTTATCAGAAAAATTTGCTGCAAAAATTTTCCATGCTTCTTTCCCTAGTTATTTGCTTCCCCTCTAATTTTATTTTTTAATCAAAATTTTATTGAAAGACCATTTTCATACAATATCTTTTGTAGTCCTTTAAAAAATGCATTTGATGTGCCATTCATCAATTGATAAATGGTCAAAGGATATGGACATACAATTTTCAGATGAAGAAATTAAAACCATTTCTAATCACATGAAAAAAGGGTTCTAAATTACTATTGAACAGAGAAATTCAAATCAAGATAACTGAGAAACCACTATACACCTTTCAGATTGGCTAAGATGACAGGAAATGATAATGAAGAATGTTGGAGGGGATGTGGTCAAACTGGGATACTGATACATTGTTGGTGGAACTATGAATGGATCCAACCATTCTGGAGAGCAATTTGGAACAATGCTCAAAAAATAATCAACTTTTTGATACCTTTGAACCAGAAGTGTTTCTACTGGGCCTATATCCCAAAGAGATTTTAAAGGAGGGAAAGGGACCACATATGCAAAAATATTGGTGGCAGCCCTTTTTGTAGTGGCTAGAAACTGGAAAATGAGTGGATGCCCATCAACTGGAGAATGGCTGAATAAGTTACAATATATGAATGTTATGGAACATTATTTTTCTGAAAGAAATGATCAGGAGGATGATTTTAGAGAGGCCTGGGGAGACCTACATGAACTGATGCTGAGTGAAGTGAGCAGGAGATTATTGTACATGGTAACAGCAAGCTTATACAATGATCAATTCTGATTGATGTGGCTCTTTCCAACAATGAGATAATTCAGGCCAGTTCCAATAATCTTGTGATGAAGAGAGCCATCTACACCCAGAGAGAGGATTGTGGGAACTGAGTAGGGTTCACAACATAACATTCTCACAAATTTTTGTTATTGTTCACTTGCATTTTGTTTCTTACTCATTTTCTTTCCTTTTTGAGCTGATTTTTCTTGTGCAGCAAGAGAATTGTATAAATATGTTTACATATATTGAATTTAACATATATATTTAATATGTATGACATATTGGATTGCTTGCCATCTAGGGGAGGGTGGGTGGAAGGAGGAGAAAATCTGTAACACAAAGCTATGTGAGGGTCAATGTTGAAAAATTATCCATGCATATTTTTTGAAAATAAAAAACCTTTAATAAAAATAAATACAAAAGAAAAAATGTCATGCTTTACATATTGCTGCCTTCAAGTAGAAAAGGTGAAATATACATATATATATATATATATATAATTGCACCTGAGCATATCATAATTTCTTACTTTAGCACTTAAAAAACAAATTATGACACAGTCTTTAAAAGTTAACATTTCCATAGGCAGTATGGATTAGTACTCAAAGACTTGGTTGGATGCCTCAGACTTCACCAAAAATTCAAATTCTAATAAGAGGAAGCAGGAAGGTTATATATTCTGCGACTCAATTTAGTGACTACTGCTAAGAATGGTTTTGACAACTTTTTATTCACAGTACTTCAGATGCAAAATATCCTATTCTGTAGTGGTTTATAAAATCCATACTTTCTCTCTCTCTCTTACACACACACACACACACACACACACACACACACACCATGTAGTAACCAAGTTACTGTTTACTGCAGTTGAAGGAAATGCAGACATGATTTATTAAAACTTAATACCCCCTACCTGAAATCGAACATATGTAGGACAGTCTCCAACCTGCCTGAAAAACATACTACATATAATTAAATTTCAGTTAGAACTAATATCCATAGACAAGATGTCCTTTCATCTTCCCCTCTAATTTTAGCTGTATTCATTCTGTTTGTACAAAGATGTTTAAATTTTATACAATAAACACTAACCATTTTATCTTTCATCCCTCTTTGTTGTTTGGCCATAAATCCTTCGCCTATCATAGGTCTGATTGACAATTTCCTCACTGCTCCACTTATTGGTTTATGATACATTCCTGGGTTCCTGAAGGTGATCCACAAAGAATTCAATTTCCAGCAAATACTACTTAGTTGGAGGCTTCTAAAATAGGGCCAGGGCTCTGGCTTTCTGGAAGTCAGCCTAATTCCTAAAGAGGAACTTAGTCCTTTAGAAGTTTCAAAGGATGGAGGTTTCAGATACAACTCTAAAAGGCCATTTGCTTAAATTGAAGGGAATGACAATCTGCATTTGTACAGAGAAGAAACAAACTGCCTAAATTGAAGATCTTTCAAATACTGATGGAGAAACCTGTGTGGCCAAGTAAGTCACTTACTTGACCTTTTGAGTTTCAGTTTTCTCTCCTGTCAAAAGAGACAGTTGGACCCAATAATCCCTAAACTTCTTATTCCTCTAAAGTCAGGGTCCTAGAAGTAAGCAAAGTTACTTGTATGCTTGCAGATTGTTAAATAACAATAAGTAAACAAGCATTGACTATGTTTCAGATTTACACATGTTATCTGGCATGTAGATGCTATCATTATCCCCCTTTTATAGTAGCAAAAACAGGTAAGCAGAGGTTAAGTGACTTACCCAGGATTGAGCTAAACTCTTCTTGACTCCAAGCCCTATACAAGGAGACACTTCAATACTCTACTTCATCCTCAATCTCCAGCTTTTGTGAAGAAGTAGTGGGTTATAGGTATGGAACACTACACGTAATGTTATACTTTTTTGATTTGCTGCTTAATTTGTAGAATTTTTTTTCTTTTTAAAGATTATATATTGTAATAGATGATTCACTGCATAAGATAAAGTCATCAGAGGCATGGTGGAATCAGTCCGAACTCTTCTCTCAAGAGCTGATTGTTAAATTTTCAATGTGAGAATAATGAAACAGGATAAATCAGAGCTTAATTTATTATTTTGTTAGTTGCTTAGTTTTGAGAAAATAATGGGGAAATTTTTAGTAATGCTGGTTAAACATAAAAGAATTAAAGTGTGCCATTTTCATATTTTTTTCCTCTAAAGAGTTGGTTGTTAAACGAAAGAAATGTTGAGTATAGATGATACAAAAACAAAATACATTTTTCAAAAAATTAATTTTTTTTCCACAGATCAGGGGGAGTGTTTCATAGACTTGTTCTCAATACTCTTTGTTCTGATACAGAGCTTTCAGGGAAAGGACTGACTAATTCAGGGACATTGTTCTAACAAACATGTTTTGTTCCTATTACTATGCTGAGCATCACAGCTCCTTATCTTTCCTGTGTCTCCTTCTCTTTCAGGTACAGAGAGAAACAACACCATCTGTGAAAAATGCCAGACAGGGACATTTTCCATGAATGGGACCCTGGACTGATGTTTGCCATGGACCGAGTAAGTATAGCATGCTCTCTGGGACTTGATGGTCTTGTTCATTTATAACAATTTGAAAAAAAAAAAAAGTGAACTTAATGAACTCCAAATAAAGGAAAAGTTTCCATACACAGAATAGAACAGAAAATAAAAATTAAAAATGTCCATGGTGTGTGCAGGGAAGTAACAACTGGATCTCTGGGAAATAAATATATACTGGACACACTTTTAAGTTTATTCTGCATCGTCAGCATTTTCTTTTCTAGTCATGCAACAAAATAACAAATCAAGGCCTAATTTATAGTATTTGCCCATTTCTGAGGCATGTGTGCTCACCCTGAAAATTTAACAATTGTTTTATGGGTCATGCTGATTCCAGCACTCCTCCAAATTTATGGGACACTATGAACCTCTCTTGCATGTACTTGTAGGCTTAAAAGAAACTCAACATGTAGTTTTCAATGCTGTTCTGTTTGTCTATACTTCCTTCTTGTCTTCCTTCTCTTGGATAGCCTCCATAGTTAAGCCCCCCCCCCCTTAAACTGAACTATAATCTGCTTCTCTTACATTCTCTGCATCCCTCCAGGTTCTACTTCTGGGGCCAAGATGAGTGAGTTTGCTTCTCTCCTACTTCCCATTTCTTCAAGTACTTGACACAACCTTTTGGCCTCTCTAGGACATCCTTCAGTAGCTCCTTCCATGCATGGTTTGGGACCCTGGCTGCCCCAGTACTATGGAAAGGGCCTTAGAGTCTAGAGAATCTGGGTTCCAATAGCATGGATGCTCCCCACCTGTGATGGGCAGTGAGATATTATTTTAAAAGTGCTGGCCCATGGGAGATGCTACATAAATGCTATCTATTGTTATCAGTAGTTTGGACTTTCGATGGCTTTTTTCCTTATCTATAAGTGAGGAACCCCAACAAGGGACCTCTTGACATTACTTCCAGCTCAGAACCTATGAACCTACAGCACCCTCTTGTGGAAGCTCTTCAGCTAACTAAGGAACTTGAACTCTTCATTTGTAGCCTAACCAGTAACTGCCATGGCTGATTGTCCACTTGCATTGCCAACTCACAAGGGGTGCTCAGGGTGTTCCTGCTCCAAGATCTTTTCAGATGAATTGTTATCTAGTCCTATTTAGTCTTTCCCAAGATAATGGTATGGTAGAGTGAGAAGGGCATTGACTATGGAGCCCAAAGAGCTGGATTCAGATCCTGCCTCTGATATTTGTTTCCTTTGTGACCAGAGATAAATCCCTTTGATTCTTTGGACATCATTTTTCTCATCTTTATAAATACAGGATTGAAGTAGGTGGTTTCTGGTCCCTTTCAATAATAATGATAACAATAAATTGGCAAACCGGTGGCACAGTGGATAGAATATCATATATGGAGTCCTCAATTTAAATCTGGTCTCTGACACTTGCTAGCTATGTGATTCTGGCAAGTAGCTTCATCCTACTTGCCTCAGTTTCTTCATCTATAAAACTAGTGGGAGAAGGAAATGGCAAACCACTCCAGCTTTTCTGCCAAGAAATCCTTAAACAGGGCCTAAAAACATTGGAAAGGATGGAAATGACTAATGAACAACAATTATTATTATTTAGTAATAATTAAATAAAATTTAATTATTGCTGGAAGTCACATGGGGAGAAGAGATAGCAGATTAGAATAATAATTCTACTCTCTTAAGTGTTATGAATTTAGGGGATATGATAGGTTCAAACTAACTTCTGAACACTTTGTCATTTTTCAAAGAGAAGGAAAACCTTAACAGTAATGATATTATAGTAGTTTTAGAGATCCCAAGTGGAGAGAGATAGATTGAAAGGTGGGGGCAGAGGGAAAGGGGAAAGAGACAGAGAAAGAGAAAGACAGAGATTAAGAAACCTCTCCATATGGCTAAGGTACACCTAGAGTGTGGGCTGCTGGTGATTCAAAGGAACAAGATTACACATCTCCAGTTTTTTCTCCCACCTCTCCTTTTCCAAGGAAGATTTTAATATCTGCCAGAGCAGAAGCAGGAAATTAGAGCCTGAGACTACTTTGTTCTTCTCAGAGAAATAGGTTTCCAGACTAGAATTATAAGTATCTATTTTAAAAAATATTTTAGTATGAAAGATGTGACCAGGTTCAATCTAATTTACGATTACTTTGTCTTTTTATTTTGGATGAAGAGGGAAACCCCAGGTTATTTATTCAAAGCTTCCCACCTATTACAACTCTATCCCCTGTGTCACAATAAACATACATTATAAAAAGCAAAGAAACTCACTCATTTAAAGTGTGACAAAAGAGATATCAGAAAAGAAATACATTGGAGGATATATACCAGATAATACAAATGAAAAAGGTTTCCCACCAGCAGTGACATAACTCAACCAAGAGAAAGTTCTAGATCTCCTGAAAGAGAAAGTGTAGGAAGTTGGATAGGAGGATACCAGGAAGGCTTCTGGTCCCTTCCATGTCTTTCCAGAGTCTTTTCCTTCTAGAATTTGAAATGGGATTGGCCCCTTCCATCTTCCCTCTGGAATTTGAAAGCCAGAAGCAATGAGATGCTTGAAGAGTCCCTTCAAAAACCTTGAAGGTTGAAGAGTCCTGAAAAGGCAGATCAAGGTGTAGTTTCTCCCCAACTCTGCCTAGTGATGTCCACAGGAAATGACATCTATATCAACCAATAAGGAGAGTGTTTTATACCAATGGTCACTGAGACAGGAGCAACAATAACAATAAGACTATCCATTATATAGCACTTTCTAGGTATTGTTTCATTTGATATTGCACTAGGAAGTGAGTGCTATTAACCTCATTCTACAGATGAGAAAACTGAGGCAATCAGGGGTTAAGTGCCCCAGGTTCTTCATTTGGAAATGTCTGAACTAAGATTTGAACTCCCATTTGAGCTTCTAGATCCAACATTTTGTCCATTGGTGTCCTCAGATCTAGAAATCACGGGGTCTATGATCTTGAATCGATTTTTTAGCCCAATTGTAAAGTATTGAGTCTACAATCCTAGTAATTTTGATCTTTCTGTTAGGTTAAGTAATGAGACATACAGGGCTTGCTGAGGGGTCAGGAAGCCCAGAGTTTGGTATCTTAAACATTATAAACTTTGTCTCAGAAACACATCAAACCCTTTCAGTGCTCTAGTCAACAAGTGCTCAATTCCTGCATCACAGGAGACTATTTCTACAGCAGGGAATCCCCTAGACTGACAAAATTGCAGTTCTTCCCCACAAAACAAACCAAAAAAAAAAAAAAAGCCACATGGTCTCATGGTTCTAATTTCTCTAAATCTTTTTGAATCCTGACTCTGGACACACTGTCTTTCTTACCATTCCAGTGTGGGTGCCCTCCCTCTGAGGTTTTTTGTATAAATAAAATTTGGGGATGGGGGGCCCTGGGTCTATCTTCATCTACTTCTCTCTCTCTGTTTGGGGTACTCTGCCTCTCTCTCTCTAGAAGCTTCTGGGGCTACTTAGCCCTATGGCTTCACAGCCCTAACTCCTGAGTAGAATAGGCCTTATGTGACTAGCACTGCCTGTCCATATGAAATGGCAAAGACTGTAAATAATGAGGGGCAAGAGCCAGGGTGGTATGAGACTCTGTTTATTACAAAGACTGCAGATCCTTTTATCATCTTGGTGTTTGTTTCTAGTTACTATTTCATATGTAATCACATCTTACCCTATAGTAGATGCATGATTCTCTACAGGAAGCTACACTTAGATATGTTGTGTGCGTTCCTTTCTTAATAATATTCAAGGTACTCCCCTCTAATATCCAGCAAGTCTCTCTTTGGAACTGCCACGTTGCTCCTTTGGGTGAGACCCCCTTCCTCCCAACATTATCTTGTTTACCCTTACAAGGTTACCTTCAGATTACTTGAGCAGTGCCCTATGTGATGTCCAAGGCTGGCGGAGGGTTGGCAGGCCCTCTTAAACATGGCTGCCTGTGAGTGGGGAGAGGAGTTGGATCATTCAGTCATGGTGGGCTGATGGGAATGAATTCATGTTCAGTGACACATGTCCTCATCTGTCTTCATAGTTGTACTGCTCAGGGTTTGTATGAAGAAAAGCCAGGCACTGCCATCACTGATGCATGGTGCTCAGTGGACAGTCACCCAAAAAAAAACTATTATGTCATCATTCCTGTCATCATCATCATTATCATCATCAGCAACAGCCACAACATCATTCTCTTAATTCGGGTGTATATAAAGAGGTAAGCAGTAATATAAAGAGAGTGGAGCAGTGGGAACTTTGCCTTAGGGCAGTGAATTTAGAGGCTCTGAGCAGATTAGGAATCCTTTACCATTGTACCAACCACAGATCTCGGTATCTAAATCATACATTCATTCAGTGCATCTAGAGAAATTGTAGAGAACCACAGATAAACCAGATTTTTCTAGATTGTGACTCCAGCATCAGAATCCAGGAATATTCTGGACTGCAGCTATTACAATTGACCCTCCTAGGCTCACTATTTATATAAATGACATACTATTGAAAGAGTTGGTAGACATGAGTGCAGATCATACAGTCATTAGAGGTGCCAGCTGCCCCAGTTATTGACCATATATAAAGTCAGACACCTATATGCCTGACATATGAGGATCAATAGCAGCTGAAGTTAATGCTGCCCCTATGAGATGGACATTTGAAGGTGAAACAGGACTTTTTACTCCTTTTATAGTTGAAAAAAGCCCCATTAATCTGTAGGGAAAAGACATTTTACAATAGTTAGGATTACAAATGAGTACTTCGGTTTTTTAAGCAGGGCTGTTGTTGAAGGCCTGCCAACATTTTCACTTGTTCCTATTCAATGGAAAATTAATACACCAGTGTGGATAGAATAGTGGCTTTTAGCTAGGAATAAAATCCAGGCCTTATTAGATATAGTACAGGAGCAACTTGACCAAGGACACTTACAACCTTCTCAAAGTACTTGGAATTCCCCAATATTTGTTGTAAGAAAGAAATCTGAAAATTGGAGGGTATTTACTGATTTAAGAAAAATAAATGAACAGATAGAAGTCCAGGCTGAAGATTTCCATAGTTTCTATCTACTACTCAATTGCCTAGAGTATGGACTCTTTGGGTTATAGATATTTGGGTTATAGATATAGATATAGATAGATATAGACTTTTGGGTATATAGATATAGATATTTCTATTCTATCCCTCTAGATAAGGAGGATATGAGAAGATTTGCCTTTTCAGTGCCCAGTGTTAATTTAGCTGAGCCTTATAAAAGATATGAATGGACAGTTTTGCCACGGGGAATGAAAAATAGCCCTATTATGTGTCAAATGTATGTTGCTGCTGCTCTTACTCCAGTAAGAAAAGCATTTCCAAAGGTTATGTTGTTACATTACATGGATGATATATTGAGATGTGCACCTGAGGAGCAAATGTTAGAAGCATGTCTATAAAAGACCATAGAAACACTAAGGAACTACAATTGCATATAGCTCCAGACAAAATTCAAAGGCACGCTCTTTTTCAATACTTTGGATATGAAATGTATCCTAAGTTGCTTACAGTACAAAAATCTTTACTTAAGAACAGAGAAGCTAAACACCTTAAATGGCTTTCAGAAATTGATAGGAGATATCCAATGGATGTGTCCAGTGTTAGGCTTAACTACCTATCAATTACAAGCATTATTTGACATTTCAAGATGAGACAATGCTTTAAACTCACCACATCAGCTTACAAAAGAAGCTCAAGCTTGAGAGAAGTTGAACTGGCTTTATCCAATGTGGTGGAAAGAGTCACTCAAAAAACCTTAGAAATATCAGTTTTTGCTACAAAAGAAGCACCCACTGCAATCCTTCATTAATGAGACAGTGTGATACTGTGGGTGACATCTTAGCACAACCAGACCAAAGCCATACTCTTTACCCAGTGCTTGAGGCTAGAATTTTATTACAGGCCATTAAACAAGTAATACAATTATCTGGGATAAGACCTGACAAGATATACACCTTTTATACCAAAGCACAAATTAATGTATGCTGTGAAATCATCCCAGAATGGTAAATTTTATTGGCCACAACTTCAAATTTTACACATGGGTCTCCATTAAAGATAACCAGACAGTTACATAATTGGCAATGGATTTTTAAAGAAAAGGTTTCTAAAATTTTTCTTAAAGGGCCAACTATTTTTACAGATGTGTACAAACATAACATTTGTGCTATATATCCTCATGACAAATATAAAGAGAGTAGTCAGAACTTCCTTTCAGTCCACTCAGCAGAATGGATTGTATGCAATTATGTATGGCAACATAAGCTCTTACTTATTATGCCAGGAGATGTAAATATAATATCTGATTTGGTCTACTCAGTAGGTGTGGTACAAAGAATTGCCACAGCCCAAATAAAATTTGTAGCTTCCAATATATATCAGCTCTTTAAGGAACTTCAAGAGCAAATGAGAAAGCATCCAGGTAAGATTTAATCTTGCATGTCCACTCTCATAGTGGATTCCCAGGTCCTATTTTTTTATGGAAATTCAAAGGCAGATCGCCTTCTAACCATGTTAGCCAATACTCCTATGCCTCAGACAGCCCAAGAATCTCATTTTAAATATCATCAGGCTTCTCAAGCTTTATGTTTGCAATTTGGGATAACAAAAGAGGAAATTAAGACCAGGAAAGAACCCTTGTGGTTTGAGATCCAATGAAATTTGGCAAATGGATGTGACCCATTATAAATCTTTTGGTTGTCTGTCTTTTATCCATGTTGTAGTAGACACCTTTTCACGTTTTATTTTTGCAATACCAGCAGCAAAAGAGGCAATTCGAGTGGTCACTGAATTCCTTATACAAGCTTTTGAAATTATGGGTGTGTCACAAGCAATAAAAACAGATAATGGAACTGCACATACTTCCAAACATTTTGCACACTTTTGTGCACAGTATTATATTTTACACACTACTGGCATACCTTTTAATCCTCAAGAACAGGCAATAGTAGAGAGGAGAAACAGAGATATCAAGATGCTCCTCCAAAAACAAAAGAAAGAGGGCGCTATAGGTTCCTTGTGGTTCCATCTCTGACAATATGTGCCACTGAAAAGAGCCTGACTGTTAATCCTATGTGTATGGGAATTGACTCATGAACATAAAAAAAAAAATTGTGTATCAACAATACTATATGATGATCAATTTTGATGGACCTGGCCATCTTCAGCAATGAGATGAACCAAATCAGGTCCAATGGAACAGTAATCAACTGAACCAGCTATACCAACAAAGAACTCTGGGAGATGACTAAGAACCATTACATAGAATTCCCAATCCCTATATTTTTGTCCACCTGCATTTTTTATTTCCTTCATAGACTGTATACTATTTCAGAGTCTGATTCTTTTTGTACAGCAAAATAATGGTTTGGACATATATTTTTATTTTATATTTAATTTATACTTTAATATATTTATATTGGTCATACTGCCATCTAGGGGAGGGGGTGAGGGGAAGGAGGGGAAAAACTGGAAAAAATGGTTTGGCAATTGTCAATGCTGTAAAACTACCCATGTATATAGCTTGTTAATTAAAAGCTATTAATAAAAAAAAAAAGAAAAAGAAAAAAGAAAAAAGAAAAAAATGTTGATGAGACTGATGCAGGACTTTAAAAACATCAAGAATCATTGGATTCCCTGAAACATGAAGTAATGGACAATAGATGGGTTTTGGATGATCTCTTGGCTGCTGAAGGTGGTATATGTGTGATTGTTATTTATACACCCTCCTTCTAGCACTTATGGACATGTATAATTTCTCACATTGATTCATGTTTTTTATTACATCACTACTAGCCTGTGTTATATTACTATATACTTGTATAATACCTTCCATACTGATGGATTTATGTATACCTGTTTCAAATAAGACCTTTCAGCCCAGAGGAAACCTGCTAACAATATCTGGCTTGACTCCCCATTTCTCTTGTTTTCACCTCCCTTCTTGAGAAGTCAGGAAGGGTGTGACTACCTGTGTTCTAAAACAAAAGAAAGTGGGAGATGTAGAGTGCCTGGAACTTTGAAAGGGTATACTTGAATCAAGGACAGCAAGGTATGTAGAGTGCCTGGAACTTTGAAAGGGTATACTTGAATCAAGGACAGCAAGGTACCTATAGTTAAGTACCTACTCAGTGTGATTGATGGGATATTTGTTCTATACTTAATGTGATGTAATGATGTAATCACTCTAGTTGGCATAAACTTTAAGTGATATGGTCATCTAATGGATAGTTGGTACATGGTCAGTTGTTGTAGTGATGTAATCATACTGAGGTATTTAAGGGCTGAGAAGACTGGCAACTGAGAGTCTCTCAAAAAACAGACACTCCCATCTTTGATAAGCCTTGTGGTGACTCTCCTGCCTTCATCACTTCTCTATCTAAAGACCAAGGACTGTCCAGAGATCCCCCAGTAAGCTATTCTGGACATTACACTAAACATTTATGCACCAAGTGGTATGGCATCCAAATTCCTAGAGAAGAAGTTAATAGAGTTGCAAGAAAAAATAAGACAACAAAAATATTCTAATGGGGGCTCTCAATCGCTTTCTATTAGGACTAGATAAATAGAACCACAAAATAAACAAGAGAGAAGTTGAGGAGGTGAATAGAATTTTGGAAAAGTTAGGTATAATAGACCTTTGGAGAAAATTGAATGGACAGAAAGAATATTCTTTTTTCTCAGAAGTACATGAAATCCACCCAAAAATTGACCATGCATTAGGATATAAAAACCTCACAATCAAATGCAGAAAGACAGAAAGAATAAATGCATTTTTAAAAAAATCATCATACATTTAAAATTCCACGATAAAGGGCTGTGGGAAAATAAATGAAAAATTAATTGGAAACTAAATAACCAATGTTAAAGAATGAGTAGGTGAAACAATAAATCATAGGAACAATTAATAATTTCATCCAAGAGAATGATAATAATGGGATAACATACCAAAATTTATGGGATGCAGCAAAAGCAGTTCTTGGGGGAAATTTTATATCTCTAAATGCTTACTTGGATAAAATAGAAAAAGAGAAAATTAATGAATTGGGCATTCAACTAAAAAATCTAGGGAAAGAACACATTTAAAAAACCCAATTAAATACCACATTAGAAATTCTGAAAAAGCAATTTCTTGGAATTTTGATTGATATGGCAAAATAAAATAAAATATCTGTAGATAATATAAAATATTGGGAAATCCACCTGCCAGGATAAAGTCAGAACATATGAACAGTATTACAAAACTCTTTTCACACAAGTAAAGTTAGAGCTAAACAACCGGAAGATTATCACGTGCTCGTGAGTAGACCAAGTTAAAATAATAAAAATGAGAATTCTACCAAAATTAAGGTACTTAGTTGGTGCCATACCAAACAACAAAGTTCATCTGGAAGAACAAGAAATCAAGAATCTCAAGGGAATTGGTGAAAAAAAAATGCAAATGGAAGGTGGCCTAGCTATATCAGACCTAAAACTATATTATAAAGTAGCAGTCATCAAAACCATTTGCTACTGATTAAGAAATACATTAATTGATCAGTGGAATAGTTTAGGTTCACAAGACAAAATAATCAATAACTATAATAATCTAGTGTTTGATAAATCCAGATTCCAGGTTTTGGGAAAAGAACTCACTACTTGTCAAAAATTGCTGGGAAAACTGGAAAACAGTGTGACAGAAAGTAGGCATTGACCAATACCTAACACATTATAGCAAGATAAGATTGAAATGGATTCATGATTTAGACACAAAGAGTAATACTATATATAGTAATACTATAAGCAGATTGTGGAAAAGAATGGAATTTATCACAAAGACAAATTAGAGAATCAGTTGGAGAACAGTTAAATAAGTTTATGAATGCTATGGAATATTATTGTTCTGTACAAAAGGATCAGGAAACTGATTTTAGAAAGGCCTGGGGAGAAAAGATGCTTCAAGTCGTTATTAATCAGAGAAATGAAAATTAAGACACCTTTCACATAATACTAACTAACACACCTGTCAGATTGGCTAGGATGACAGGAAGAGATAATGCTGAATGTTGGAGGGGATGTGGGGAAACTGAGACACTGATGCATTGTTGGTGGAATTGTGAACTGATCCAACCATTCTGGAGAGCAATTTGGAACTATGTCAAAAAATTATCAAACTGTACATACCCTTTGATCCAGTAGTGCTACTACTGGGCTTATATCCCAAAGAGATCTTAAAGAAGGGAAAGGGACCTGTATGTGCAAAAATGTTTGTGGCAGCCCTTTTTTGTAGTGGCTAGAAACTGGAAATTGAATAGATGCCTATCAATTGAAGAATAGCTGAATAAATTATGTTATATGAATGTTATGGAATATTATTGTTCTGTAAGAAATGACCAGCAGAATGATTTCAGAAAAGCCTGGAGAGACTTATATGAACTGATGCTGAGTGAAATGAGCAGGACCAGGAGATCATTATATACTTCAACAATAATACTATATGATGATCAATTCTGATGGACATGGCTCCCTTCAACAGTTCCATTTGTTCAATAATGAAGAGAACCAGCTACACTCAGCAAAAGAACTATGGGAATTAGAAATAATTCATAATTTTAGCAAAGTAGCAGGATACAAAATAAATCCCCATAAATCCAACAGCAAGAGATACAAAGAGAAATTCCATTCAAAATAACTATTGATAGCATAAGATATTTGGGAATCTATCTACCAAAGGAAAGTCAGGAATTATATGAGCAAAATTACAAAAAAGTTTCCACACAAATAAAGTCAGACTTAAATAATTGGAAAAATACTAAGTGCTGTTGGATAGGCCGAGCAAATACAATAAAGATGACAATACTCCTTAAACTAATCTATTTATTTAGTACTATACCAATCAGACTTCCAAGAAAATATTTTAATGATCTAGAAAAAAATAACAACAAAATTCATATGGAACAATAAAAAGTCGAGAACCTCAAGGGAATTAATGAAAAAAAAAATAAAATGAAGGTGGCCTAGCTGTACCTGATCTAAAATTATATTATAAAGCAGCAGTCACCAAAACCATTTGGTATTGGCTAAGAAATAGATTAGTGGATCAGTGGAAAAGGTTAGGTTCACAAGACAGAATTGTCAACTATAGCAATCTAATGTTTGAGAAACCCAAAGATCCTAACTTTTGGGATAAGAATTCATTATTTGATAAAAACTGCTGGGATAACTGGAAATTAGTATGGCAGAAATTAGGCATGGACCCACACTTAACACCATATACCAAGGTAAGATCAAAATGGGTCCATGACCTAGGCATAAAGAATGAGATTATAAATAAATTAGAGGAACATAGGATAGTTTATCTCTTAGACCTGTGGAAGAGAAAGAAATTTGTGACCAAAGATGAACTAGAGACCATTACTGATCACAAAATAGAAAATTTTGATTATATCAAATTTAAAAGCCTTTGTACAAACAAAACTAATGCAAACAAGATTAGAAGGGAAGCAACAAACTGAGAAAACATCTTCACAGTTAAAGGTTCTGATAAAGGCCTCATTTCCAAAATATATAGAGAACTGAGTCAAATTTATAAGAAATCAAGCCATTCTCCAATTGATAAATAAATTCAAAGGATATGAACAGACAATTTTCAGATGATGAAATCGAAACTATTACCACTCATATGAAAGAGTGTTCCAAATCACTATTGATCAGAGAAATGCAAATTAAGACAACTCTGAGATACCACTACACACCTGTCAGATTGGCTAAGATGACAGGAAAAAATAATGATGAATGTTGGAGGGGGTGCGGGAAAACTGGGACACTGATGCATTGTTGGTAGAGTTGTGAACGAATCCAACCATTCTGGAGAGCAATCTGGAATTATGCCCCAAAAGTTATCAAACTGTGCAAACCCTTTGATCCAGCAGTGCTAGTACTGGGCTTATACCCCAAAGAGATACTAAAGAAGGGAAAGGAACCTGTATGTGCCAAAATGTTTGTAGCAGCCCTATTTGTAGTGACTAGAAACTGGAAAATGAATGGATGCCCATCAATTGGAGAATGGCTGGGTAAATTGTGGTATATGAATGTTATGGAATATTATTGTTCTGTAAGAAATGACCAGCAGGATGAATACAGAGAGGACTGGTGAGACTTACATGAACTGATGCTAAGTGAAATGAGCAGAACCAGGAGATCATTATACACTTCTACAATGATATTGTATGAGGATGTATTCTGATGGAAGTGGATTTCTTTGATAAAGAGACCTAACTGAGTTTCAATGGATAAATGATGGACAGAAGCAGCTACACCCAAAGAAAGAACACTGGGAAACGAATGTGAACTATTTGCATTTTTGTTTTTCTTCCTGGGTTATTTTTACCTTCTGAATCCAATTCTCCCTGTGCAACAAGAGAACTTTTCGGTTCTGCAAACATATATTGTAACTAGGATATACTGCAACATATCTAACATATATAAGACTGCTTGCCATTTAGGGGAGAGGGTGGAGGGAGGGAGGGGAAAAAATTGGAACAGAAGTGAGTGCAAGGGATAATGTTGTAAAAAAATTACCCTGGCATGGATTCTGTCAATATAAAGTTATTATAAAATAAAATTAAATTAAATTTTAAAAAAAAAGAACTATGGGAAATGAGTATGAACCACAACATAGTATTTCTATTCCCTCTGTTTTTCTCTTTTTGCATTTTTTATTTCCTTTTCAAGTTATTTTTACCTTATGTCTAAGTCCGATTTTTCTTGTGCAGCAAAATAACTATGGATATGTATACATATATTGTATTTAAAATATACTTTAACATATTTAACGTGTATGGGTCTATGGAACATGGAACAGAAGATTTTGCAAGGGTCAATGCTGAAAAATTACCCATGCATATCTTATAAATAAAAACCAATAATAAATAAATAAATATACTCTAAAAGATAAAAAAGAAAAGAAAAAGAAATAAAATACATCTATACTATATATTTCATCTCTTCTACTTGAAGACAGTAATATGTAAAGCATAACATCAAATGTATTTTTAAAAAGGACTGTGAAAGATATTGTATGAATATAGTCTTTCAATAAAATTTTGATTTAAAAAATAAAATAAAATTAGAGGGGAAACAGGTAATTTGGGAAGGGAGAATGAGAAATTTTTGCAGGAAATATTTTTGGTAAAATTTTCATTTTCAATTTATATATAAATCAGTTCTATATTATATACATGTAAATATGAATGTATATGTATATACATAATGTATACATATAATCTTTATTATATATAGTATATATTCAATATATAAGAATAATAGTCATTCTACAAATGATAGCAGTTTTCAAAGGAAGAAATCAATAAAAGGATGTTATCAATAGCCATGTTTTTGATATTCTCTAAGTATTTAATAATTAAATAAATACAAATTAAAGTTACTCTGATATTTCACCTTATTATGCCCATCAGATTGACATGGCTGACAAAAAAAATAGCAAATGATGGAAGGACTGTGAAAAAAAAAAAAAACTAGATATATTGATGTACTGTTGGTGGAGTTGTGACTTGATCTGAACATATTGAAAAATAATTTGCAACTACATCCCAAAAGTTATGAAGGTATGCAATCTTTTTGACCCACTGATATTTCTTCTGATCCTGTGCTCTCAGAAAGTTCAGAAAAAAGAGTAAAAGGGCCAATATATACACAAATATTTATAGCCTACAATTTTTTTCTGTAAAGTATTGGAAACTGAAGGTATGGCTACCAGTCAGAGAATGGTTAAATAAATTGTGATATATGAATTTAAAGGAATATTATTACAACGTAAGAAATGATAAAATGGATGAGTTCTGTGAAACAAGGGAAAACTTGTATGATACAGAGAGAAGTGAGCAGAACCACAGGAACAATATACACAGTAGCAATAACCTTTTAAAGACAACCAACTTAGAAAAACTTAAGAACTCAAATCAATGGAATAACCAGCTACAATTCCAAAGAACTCATACTGAAACATGCTACTCATCTCCTAACAAAGAAGTGATGGACACAAGGTGCTGAAGGAGACATATATGCTCTTTGGACATGGTCAATGAATGAATGTGCTTTTTTTGACTGAACATAAAATTTGCTATAAAGTTTTTTGTTTTTGCTTTTCTTTAACAATGGAGGGGGAAGATAGAAGAATAAAAAGTAATTTTTTTCAATTAAAATATGTTATTTTAAAGAAGAAACATTCAGAATCACTTTTGTGTCATCAAAGAACATTGGAGGAAGACATCAGTGAGTGGGAATACCCTGGTTGACTTTCCTGGCTTTACCTGATTCTAAGATCCATGAAAATAAGATAGGGGTTCTGAAACCAGACTTTATAATCATGAAATCATAAATTTCTATCTGGAAGAGATCTCAGAGGTCTTCTATCCCCTATATTATCCCCTTTTTCTATAGATAAGAAAACCAAGGACTAGAGAGGGCAAGGAAACTCAGCATCACATAAATAGTAGGTAAAAAGCTTAGTTTTGATCCCTAATCCTCTCATACCAGATCCAAGCATCATCCCATTGTACTACTGGTTCAAGGAAGGCAGCCAGAACTGAGGGAAGGCTGGGAATTTTTAGACTGCCACAACAATAATCCTGGGTCCCTGTGTGGATGGTCCTCTGTGTGACAGAGAAGGCTCACCTTTAGCCTTTACATATTGTGCAGGGCTGCAAACTTTATGAGGCACACACAGCACACAATCATCATCTTTCATATCAGTGCAAAAATAATCTGGAGAACAGCCACACACTGTGTTGGAGGTAGATGAACATTCCCTTCTGATCACCAAACCAAGCTCTGAAAGAAAGAACAAAAGGAAGAAGTAGACATTAGGTCAATCAATTAACCATTTATTCAGGACCGACTATGTTCCAGGGACGCATTAAAAAGAAAGGTAAAAGATAATCCCTGCTTTCAAGGAGATCACAGTCCAATGCACACAAACCAGTATGTAGAAACAAGAGCCACACAGGATAAATTGGAGATGATCAAGAGAGAAAAGGCCCTAGACTTAAGAAGGGAGGAGACTGATCTCTTGCAAAGTTGTTTTTTTAAGGACAATAAGAAAGACACAAGGTGGAGGTGAGCAAAAAGGCTTGAAGGAAAATTCCCAGCTAGGAAGTTGACAGAATCCATTGTCTCTGGATCACAGAGTGTGTGGGGAGTAAGGGCTGTGGTATAAGAAGCAACAGTATTGTAAAGATATTAAGCGTTATGGAGGTTATGAAGGGCTTTAATTTTTGTTTGTTTGTTTGTTTGTTTTGCTCCTAGGGGTGAGAAGGAGCCATTGAAGTTTATTGAGTTAGATGGTGACATATATGGACCTGTGCTTTAGGAACATAATTTTGGCAGCTGAATGGAGAATAGATTGGATTGGGGAGAGACTGGAAATAAGCAGACATCCCTCACAACATTTATTGCAACACTCTAGGTGTGAGGGCAAGAGGGTCTGCTGTGTCAGAGGAGAGAAAAGGGTATATTCAGGAAATACCACAAAAGGTGAAATCCACGAGCCTTGTAGGTCCTTGTAATTCCATAAGAGAACTGAAAAAGGAAGGAACTGCTGTGATTAACTACAGGGTGACACAGGCTGAAGACATTTGGAACTAGTCATTTACCCTTCTGTGAATAGGAGGCTGACTGCATTTCTACAAATTCACAAATTCTCTGAGTTGGATGCTCAACTATACCAAATCACCTGGGTTCATCATACTCTCAGGCAAGTCTAACAGACACTCCAGGAAAATGTCCACTATTCAGATGCAGCCATTGAGATCCACTTGGGAAAAGGACACAGAGTCATTCAGAAGTGTCAAGAAGTAAGGAGGAGGGAGAAGGGAAAAAGCATTCATTTAATGCCTATGTACTAGGCACTGTGTTATATAACAACCCTGAGAGATAGATGCTGCTCCTGTCCTCCCATTTAACAGTTGAGGCAGACTAAGGGCAAGTGGTGCTCAAGGTTACAAAATTAAAAGTGTCTGAGGTCACCTTGGAACTCAAGTCTTGCTGACTCCAGACCCAACCTTCTATGCACTGTACCAGAAGCTACTAGAGCCCAAACCTCCCAGCCAACTGCAGAGAGAAGACATTTAGAGGCTGATGGAATCTGACTTGTCATTACAATGAACCTTGCCATTTTAAAGATGAGCAAATGGAAGCCCAGAGTGGTAAATTACTTTTTCCTAATTTCCTTCAATACTAGTGCCTTCCTTCTAAGAGAATTTCTAAATCATCATCCTGCCTATACCATGTTTGTACAGAATGGTGTCATGATATGTACCCCATTAGATTCTCAGGGTCTTTCTTGGTATCCCCAGCACTTAGCACAAGGCTTAACACATAGTACGTGTTCATTGGATGTTGATTGGCTGGCTTGCCCAACATCATACAGATAATAAATGCAAGAGCTAAGTTTTGAACCCAGCATCTCTAACTTCTAATCTAGGACTCTTCACTATGTATTACCTAATGGCAATAGTGGGGGTCAAAGCCTTTTCAAACTCTAAAAAGGATGTGCCTGAGAAAGGAGGAGGGAAAGCGGAAAAGCTTTGAGCAAGGAGTCAACTTGCCATCATGGGAGCTGAGGTCAAATCCTGGCTCTGCTATTTACTGCTTTGTGACTTTGGTCAGGTCCCAACTTCTCTGGGATCAGTTTCTTCAGTAAAATGAGGATCCTAGATGAGATGCCCTCTCTGGTCTTTTTAAACTCTGTTTTTTTCATCAAGAATAATTGAAAATCTCCTATTGAATGTCCATTTTGTCTTCAGAAAGATAATGCTTAGTTTTGCTAAGTGCTTAATTCCTGGTTTCAGTCCAATTTCCTGTGCCCTCCAGAATATCACATTCTAGACCCTTTGATTCTTTTAAGTCCAAACTTATAGATCCTGTGTAATTCTTTTTGTGGATCCTTGATATTTGAATTGTTTCTTTCTGGCTGCTTACAGTATTTTCTCATTGATCTGATAATTCTGGTATTTATCTATAATATTCCAGGGAGTTTTCATTTTGGGATCTCTTTTAGGGAATAATAGATGGATTCTTTCAATGGCTATTCTACCCTCTAGTTAAATTTAGGATATTAGGACAGTTTTCCTTGATGATTTCTTGAAAGATTTTGTCCAGGCTCTTTTTTTTTCTTTGTAATTTTCCAAACTGTATAATCTATTCATTGTAGAAATTGATTAGCAATTGATTTTTCTATTAATGATAAAGACTGTTTAGCTTCTGATGTTAATGTTCTTGGAGATGTGGGTTTTGAGTCACCCTTGAACAGGTCAAAAAGAGGTTTTAGATCAGAGGTGGATAGTTTTAAGTAAGGTCTGATCCAGTTAATATCTCTTAAGAACTTTTGACACCAACAAAACCCAACAGCAAGAGATACAAAGAGAAATTCCATTCAGAATAACTGTTGATACCATAAAATATTTGGGAATCTATCTACCAAAGGAAAGTCAGGAATTATATAAGCAAAATTATAAAAAAAGTCTCCACACAAATAAAGTCAGACTTAAATAATTGGAAAAATATTAAGTGCTCTTGGATCGGCCGAGTGAACATAATAAAGATGACAATAATCCCTAAACTAATCTATTTATTTAGTGCGATACCAATCACACTTCCAAGAAAATATTTTAATGATCTAGAAAAAATAACAACAAAATTCATATGGAACAATAAAAAGTCGAGAATCTCAAGGGAATTAATGAAAAAAAAAAATCAAATGAAGGTGGCCTAGCTGTACCTGATCTAAAATTATATTATAAAGCAGCAGTCACCAAAACCATTTGGTATTGGCTAAGAAATAGATTAGTGGATCAGTGGAAAAGGTTAGGTTCACAAGACAGAATAGTCAACTATAGCAATCTAGTGTTTGACAAACCCAAAGACCCTAACTTCTGGGATAAGAATTCATTATTTGATAAAAACTGCTGGGATAACTGGAAATTAGTATGGCAGAAATTAGGCATGGACCCACACTTAACACCATATACCAAGATAAGATCAAAATGGGTCCATGACCTAGGCATAAAGAATGAGATTATAAATAAATTAGAGGAACATAGGATAGTTTATCTCTCAGACTTGTGGAGGAGAAAGAAATTTGTGACCAAAGATGAACTAGAGACCATTACTGATCACAAAATAGAAAATTTTGATTACATCAAATTAAAAAGCCTTTGTACAAATAAAACTAATGCAAACAAGATTAGAAGGGAAGCAACAAACTGGGAAAACATCTTCACAGTTAAAGGTTCTGATAAAGGCCTCATTTCCAAAATATATAGAGAACTTACTCTAATTTATAAAAAATCAAGCCATTCTCCAATTGATAAATGGTCAAAGGATATGAACAGACAATTTTCAGAGGATGAAATTGAAACTATTACCACTCATATGAAAGAGTGTTCCAAATCATTATTGATCAGAGAAATGCAAATTAAAACAACTCTGAGATACCACTACACACCTGTCAGATTGGCTAAGATGACAGGAAAAAATAATGCTGAATGTTGGAGGGGATGCAGGAAAACTGGGACACTGATGCATTGTTGGTGGAGTTGTGAACGAATCCAACCATTCTGGAGAGCAATCTGGAATTATGCCCAAAAAGTTATCAAATTGTGCATACCCTTTGATCCAGCAGTGTTTCTATTGGGCTTATATCCCAAAGAAATATTAAAGAAGGGAAAGGGACCTGTTGTGCCAAAATGTTTGTAGCAGCCCTGTTTGTAGTGGCTAGAAACTGGAAAATGAATGGATGCCCATCAATTGGAGAATGGCTGGGTAAATTGTGGTATATGAATGTTATGGAATATTATTGTTCTGTAAGAAATGACCAACAGGATGAATACAGAGAGGACTGGCAAGACTTACATGAACTGATGCTAAGTGAAATGAGCAGAACCAGGAGAGCATTATACACTTTGACAACGATATTGTATGAGGACATATTTTGATGGAAGTGGATTTCTTTGACAAAGAGACCTAACTGAGTTTCAATTGATAAATGATGGACAGAAGCAGCTACACCCAAAGAAGGAACACTGGGAAATGAATGTGAACTATCTGCATTTTTGCTTTTCTTCCCAGGTTATTTATACCTTCTGAATCCAATTCTCCCTGTGCAACAAGAGAACTGTTCGGTTCTGCAAACATATGTTGTATCTAGGATATACTGCAACATATCCAACATATATAGGACTGCTTGCCATCTAGGGGAGGGGGTGGAGAGAGGGAGGGAAAAATCGAAACAGAAACAAGTGCAAGGGATAATGTTGTAAAAAAATTACCCTGGCATGGATTCTGTCAATATAAAGTAATTATTAAATAAAATTTTTGAAAAATTAAAAAATTTAAAAAAAAAGAACTTTTGGAAATCATTAAGTGTTTTCAACTTGTCTGTCCTCCATGAAAATGATTGAAAAGGGACCATGTTATCTAAAAATTCTCCCTGGGAAGGAAAATGGTGGGTTTATCTGGATTTTGTCAGGAGCTACGATGAGGCCATATTTATTTAAAGCTATAGTGACATCTTGCAGGATATTATTAAGCTGCATTCTATCCGGGTATGCCACAAATATATTATCCATGTAATGTATCATATATAAGTCTTCATACACAATTCTAATATCCTTTAATGCAATGTCTACAAATTTTTGGCACAATGTAGGGCTGTTTTTCATGCCCTATGCTAACATTGAAATCTTCTATAAAGTCTTTGAAAATTAGTTGCTGAATAGGCTAAAGGCAAAGTATTTCCTGTCTTGTTTAGCTAAAGGAATAGTATAGAAGCAATCCTGTAAATCTACGACTTTAATTGAAAAATTTTTTGGTCTAGCAACTGGTGATGGCAAACCTGGTTGCAAAGCTCCCATGGGCTCCATAATTTTATTAATTGCTCTCAAATCTTGGAGAAGCCTCCATTTTTCACTTTTTTTTCTTAATAACAAAAATAGGTGTATTATAAGAACTAGAGGAGGGTTCAATATGTCCCAATTGTAGTTGTTCCTTAATTAATAATTCAGCTGCCTATAACTTTCCTGAGAGGAGGAGCCATTGTTTTATCCATACAGGATCGTGAGGTTTCCATGATATAGGATGTGCAGTAAGTCTCTCAACAATGGCCCCTATTAAAAAGGATAAGTTGGAGAAGGTTTGGCATCTGAATGATTATCTGATCCTGAATTTATGGTAGAGAGTACTACTTTCATTTGAGATAAAAGTCCCTTCCCCATAATGATATAGGGAGTGAATTTACAACATAAAGACTGAAAACGCCTGAACTATTTTTATCTAAATTCCATTGTAAAAACTGAGTACTCTATCCATCCCCTTTAGCCTGTCCTATTCCTGTGAATTTGTTAAGGGTTGGGATTAATGGCCATGAGCTGGGCCAATCCTTTCCTGCTATGCAAGAGACATCAGCACCTATATCAAGGATCCCCTGAATATATTTTCCTTGTACCCTTATTGTTTTCATCGGTCTATTCTTCCCTATAGACTGTACCCAAAAAGCTAAATCTGACGAACCAAAATCTTTATTCCCCCTGGCTTGATTAGTGGCTTCCTTTCCTGCCACAGCATAAGGTATAAGTAAAAGTTGTGCAATTCTCTGTCCTGAATGTAATTTTTAAAAGCATTATTTCTTCTGTATAGTCAGAATTAATGATCCCAGGGATGACATTTATGCCTTGTGGGGATGTGGAAGATCTGCCTACAATGAGACCAACCAATCCTTGAGGGAGGGGGCCATAGATTCCTGTCTTAACTTTAATAGGGTGGGAATCTGTTGTTATGATTGTTGAAATAGTTGAGGACAGGTCCAATCCCGTGCTTCCTGGGGTGGCTCATAAGAGGTCATGTATAGTACATTTTTCTGAGAATTCCTCTTTTGTTGCAGGGCCAGGGGTGGGCCCCTCCTGGAGTTTCCCTGGAACTTCTGTTCTTGTGAAATTTACATTTACAGTCTCTTACCCAATGAAACCCTTGCATACATCTAGGGCAAGGTGTATTAGGCAGCTGCATGTTAGCTGGAGGGGCTGGATCATATACTTCCCTGCCTGTAAAATTTAAAACATCTATATTCTTTTCCTTTTTCTCTGATTACACTGGGAAATAGACCTAATCAAATAATTTTAGGTCACATTATTCTATCTACCTATCTACTCATCTCTCTATCTCTAGTGACAATCATTAACTCTTTTGGACAAAGAAATGTTTTCCAAATTCACTTCACAAAGTTGAGATATGACATCTCATTTGGACTGGTTTTGTGTGAATTTAACAGGTTAGTGATTAGCAGCAGAAATATACCCAGGAATTTCTGTTCCTGGGGACAAGTGACATGAATTAAATCTGGGTCAATCATATACTCAGTTAAGTAGGGAAGGGAGAAGAGTAAGAAAGAAATATGTGGAAAGTGGGAAGTCCTCCTCTGCCCTACAGCTGTCATTTTCCCAGATGCACTGGATGAATGTATGATTCAGGTACTGAGGATGGTTGGTGCTATATCCCAAAGGACTTCAATTTTGATTAGCGTCACTACCCTGGAACAAAGTCTTTACCTCTCCACCCTTCTGTCTTACCTCCTGGTTCTTTTTCCTTCTAAGAAATAATTTCAGCAACAAAATGAAGACAACGTGATGGTGATGAAAGGAATAATGAGGAAAATATATCTGATTTGAAGGTGACTGGTGAGCACAATGTGTCAATGGTCTCTGTCCCTAGCCTTTCTTCAGATAGACCCTGAGCAGTACAACTAGGAAGATAGATGAGAACATGTGTCACTGAATGTGAATACATTCCCATCAGCCCAGCAAAACTGAGCAATCCACTTCCTCTCCCAGTTGCAGACAGCCATGGGTCTCAGCTGCCCAAAAAGTTTCCAGAGAAAGGGATGGAATGTCCCAAACAGAGGGAGAGAAGTAGATGAAAACAGACATGCACAACTCCCATATTCATTTATAACAAAACTCTAGGAGAGGGGCATTCATGTTTGGCTAGAAAGTCATTGGGTCCAGAGTCAGGATCCAAAATTTTTTTTATAAGTTAAAGCTTTAAATTAAAGCTTTTTATTTTCAATACATATGCATGAATAATGTTTCAACATTAACCTTTGCAAGGTTCCAATTCCCCACTCCTTTCCCCGACTCCCTCCTCTAGATGGCAAGTAGTCCAATATGTTAAGCATAGTAGAAATATATGTTAGGTCCAATATATGCATACATATTTATACAATTATCTTGCTGCATGAAAAAAATCAAATAAAACAGGAAAAAATGAGGAATAAAATAAAATGCAAGTAAATAACAAAAAGAGTAAAAATGTTATGTGGTGAACTACACTTAGTTTCCCACAGTCCTCTCTGGGTGTGGATGACTTTCTTCATCACAGGATCATTGAAAACGGCATTAATCATTTTATTATTGAAGAGAGCTACGTCCATCAGAATTGAAGAGCCAAAAATTTTTGGACAAATTAGAACCATGAGATAATGTTACTTTTTTGGGGGGAAGGAGGAACTACTTTCATCCATGCGGGAAATTCCTTGGTACAGAAATACCTTCCCCTGATGCAGGAATTGTCAGGAATTGAAAGCTTTAGGTTGTTGGCTAGGTCTTTGAGGAAGCATGGCCTGCCTGTGAGACAAAGTTTCTATGTCTAAGAGACAACTCGAAGCTTCTGGCCTCCAAGGCAAGCTCTGTATCCCCTGCTGTCCAATCTAACAGTAAGATGGAAATTAATAGGACTGAATGGAACCAATGTCTATGGGCTAAAAAATCAACTTTTCAAAAGATCTGTCAGCTAAAGATTGCTGTCATCTATCTGTCTCTTCACTTGGGACCACTAGACTAGTGGACAGAATGCTATTCCTACAGTCTGGAACAAGGGAGTTCAAATTTTAATTCAGGTATTCCATAGCTGTGTGACCTTGATTAACTCACTTAACACCTGCTTGTCTCAGTTTCCTCATTTATCAAATGAGAATAATAATAGCACCCTCTTCCAAGTGCTATAAGGATCTTTTGAGACAATACTGAGCAACTGCTATGAAAATGTTAGCTGTTGCTCTCCCAGTGACCACTGGTATGAGATGCACTCCTGATTGGTGGAGTTGAATGTCCTGTGCTGCAGAAGTTGATTGGGGCAGAGTTGGTGGAAAAACTCCACCTTAATCAATCCTTTTAAAGTCTTTGAGGGAGACTCTTCAAGCATGGGAAGACAGAAACCAGCAGCCTTGATCACATTCTCCTCCCCAGCTTGGTACACTAGAGACTTGGGGCAGTTTTCCATTGGGTGAGATCTAGAACTCGCTCTTGGTTGAGCTGAGTTATCTCACTTCCAGGGGAGAAATCTTCTTGTATATATATTATATATAATCTGACCTATTTATTTTTGCTATAATTTAGATAAATGGGTTTGCTTTTGTGATGTATGTTCATTGTAGAAATAGTATTAGATGGTTAAGGGGATTAAGCTTTGGATAGAGAGCCTGAAGTTTGCCTCCTTCCTTCAAAAACAGCAAAGAAATCAGAAATTAAGTTGCATCTAATCATATAACCTGGGCTAATAGCATATGAAGGAAGATAATTATAATTATAACCAGATACCCAGCCTCTCTAAGAAGAACAAAGTGGCCTCTACCTCCAAGTTTCTGTTCCTGCTCTGGCAAGAATTGAAATCTTCCTTGGAAAAGTGCAGGTGGAAGAAAAGGCTAGAGATGTCTAGTCTTCCTCCTTTTGAGTTATACAATAGGCCACATCATAGGTGGACCTTAGCTACATGGAGAAGTCTGTTTCTCTGTCTCTGTTTAAACTGACAGACCCTCTTTCTGTCTCTCCATCTTTCTTTGTCTCTTAACTGGGGTTTCTAAGATGACATTAAAAACATGACTTTTAGGGTTCTCCTTCCTCCTGAAGAATGTCAAATTGGTCAGAAGTTAGTTTGAACTTAATCATATCCTCTAAAATATATGATATAATTCTAGTCTGGTAACCCTCCTTCCAATAATTATCATATTTATTTAATTATTTATTTAGTAGGCATTATTGTTGTGTTATTGTTGTTTCAGTCATGTCCAGCTTTCTGTAACCCAGTGTGGGGGTTACTGATATTGAAGTGGTTTGCTATTTCCTTCTCCAGTTCATTTTACAGATGAGGAATCCAAGGAATCCATGAAGTGACTTGCCAGGGTCACATAGCTAGTAAGTGTCAGAGGCCACACTTAAACTGAGGAAATGAGTCTTCCTGATTCCATACATGACATTCTATCCACTGTGCCACTGGTTTACCCATTTATTGTTGTTATCATTATTATTATTATTATTGAAAGGGACTTCAGAAGCCACCTATTGCAATTCTCTAATTATGAAGCTAAAGAAACTGAGGTCCAATGAACCAAAGTAATTTATCCATGATCAAAAAGGAAGCAAACATTAGAAGCAGGATTTGAACCCTGGTCCTTTTGCTCCAGAGCCATGTTACTATCTTGGAAAGGAAATGAGACTAGGTAACAATCTACCTGAAAAGGTCTTGGAGTATGAGTGCCATGAACACTCTAAGTAAGTAAGCAATGCAATTGGAAAAAAAAAAAAAAACAGCCATAGTGGTTCAGTTTTAGACTCCATTGGCAGATTTAGAATGAAGCAATTGCTGTAATACCTGTGTCATGGACACTGTTCTTGCCAGCCCACTGATGAAAAGCTGTGTACAAGAAACATTTTAGGAAATTCTTTGATTGATTGGAGAGTTTTTACAAGAAGGTGCTATTGCCTCATAGATTCTGAATGGAAAGGGATTTCAGGGACTCCTTTGATCAATTCCTTCATTTATTGACAAGGAAAACTCAGCAAGAGAGTTCAAATGATTGATAATAAGAGCTAACCCTTATGTAGCATGTCCCATGAGCCAGCACTTTTAGAATGTTTTCTCACTGGTCCAAAGACAGGTGGGGAGCAACCATAGTGCAGTTCCCCTTTCCATGATACTAGGATAACCAGAAATCCAAACCACTCTTGTGAGGATCCATTGAAGGATGAGATGGAAAGGCCAAAAATTTGTCTCAAGTATTTAAAGAAATGTTAAGTAGAAGAGAAGTAAACTCACTCAGCTTGACTCCAGAGGGTAGAAGATGGAGAGATGGAAAGAAGACAGAGAAAGGCAGTTTTTAGTTTAAGAGAAAAAACTTAACCATGGGAGCTATTCAATAGAGGGAAGACCAGAAAGAAATACAGAAAAGAAGAACAGTGCTGAAAGCTACATGTTAAATTTCTTTGAAGCATAAAAGAAAAAGCAAGTTGTATAGAATGGAGATTCATAGTTTCCTTTACCTTCAGAGATGTGCTAGTCAGCTTGATTCATAACCCAATGGCTAAATTTTCAGGGTGACCTATCATGCTTCACAAATTGGAAAATGTTACAAATTAGGGCTTAACTTATTTTGATGATTGACTAGACTTGATAAAAATGCTAATGATGCAGAATAAACTTAATAATGTGTCTTGTGTATATTTATTTCTCAGAGATCCAGTTAAATATTTATCTGCCTCCATGGACATTCTTTTCTTTCTTTTTTTTTTTTCCAGTTTTGCTTTGTATATGGAAACATTTCTTTTATTTGGTATTCATTAAGATTAGAGTTGTAGTTTAATCACTATAAATAAGTAAGTTAAAAAAATTAACCACCAATTTCCAGAGAACATGCTCTATCTACTTGGTCCATGGCAAACACTGATCAAGGATCCCACTGGCTGAAAATGTCCCTGCCTGGCACTTTTCACAGATGGTGCTGTTTCTCTTTGTGGCTAAAGGAGAAGGAGAGACATGGGATGCTCAGCATAGAAATACAATAAGAACAAAACATGGATGCTAGAACAATGTGCCTAGATCAGTAGGTTCCTTCCCTGGAAGATTTGCGTCATCACAAAGAGTATTAGGGATAACTCTATGAAACACTTCCCAGGCCTGTGGCAAGAAATTTATTATTATTATTATTTTAAATAGGTTTTGTTTTTGCATCATGTACATTGCCCAAACTTTCTTTTACTTTATAAATACAATTTTAACAAGTCTTTGGGATAAAAGAAAGGAATACAAGAATGTCTTTTTTTTTAGTTTAACCAAAATTACCATAAATTTTCTCCATTACTTTCTTAAAACTAAGTAATTAACAAAGTAATCAATTAAGCTCTGATTTATACTATTTCCCCCATTTCTGAAGTGTCAATGCAAGCACTGAAAATGTAACAATAGGGGGAGATTTTTGGGAAGATGGTGAAGTAGGTTGTTAAATTTCAAGCTCTTACTACTGGGCTTATATCCCAAAGAAATACCAAAGAAGGGAAAGGGACCTGTATGTGCCAAAATGTTTGTAGCAGCCCTGTTTGTAGTGGCTAGAAACTGGAAATTGAATGGATGCCCATCAATTGGAGAATGGCTGGATAAATTGTGGTATATGAATGTTATGGAATATTATTGTTTTGTAAGAAATCACCAGCAGGATGAATACAGAGAGGTTTGGAGAGACTTATATGAATTGATGCTAAATGAAATGAGCAGAACCAAGAGATCATTATACACTTTGACAACGATATTAACTATTTGAAAAAATAGGGAATGAAGAAGTCCTACCAAACTCCTTTTATGACACAGACATGGTACTGATACCTAAACCAGGTAGGTTGAAAACAGAGAAAGAAAATTATAGACCAATCTCCCTAATGAATATTGATGCTAAAATCTTAAATATGATATTAGCAAAAAGACTACAGAAAATCATCCCCAGGATAATACATCATGATCAAGTAGGATTTATACCAGGAATGCAGGGCTGGTTCAATATTAGGAAAACTATCAATATAATTGGCCATATTAATAATCAAATTGACAACGATATTGTATGAGGATGTATTCTAATGGAAGTGGATTTCTTTGACAAAGAGACCTAACTGAGTTTCAAATGATAAATGATGGACAGAAGCAGCTACACCCAAAGAAAGAACACTGGGAAAGGAATGTGAACTATTTGCATTTTTGTTTTTCTTCCTGGGTTATTTTTACCTTCTGAATCCAATTCTCCCTGTGCAACAAGAGAACTGTTCAGTTCTGCAAACATATATTGTATCTAGTCTGTTCAGTTCTGCAAACATATATTGTATCTAGTCTATACTGCAACATATCTAACATATATAGGACTGTTTGCCATCTAGGGGAGGGGGTGGAGGGAGGGAGGGGAAAAATCGGAACAGAAGCGAGTGCAAGGGATAATGTTGTAAAAAAAAATTACCCTGGCATGGATTCTGTCAATATAAAGTTATTATAAAATAAAATAAAATATTTTAAAAAATCCAAGCTCTTCAGATTTCCCCAAGTAGAATGAATTTGTGCCTCTGGGCAAACATAGATTGATGAAAAATCAAGAAAACTTGGAGGGAAGTGAGAGTCCTCCTGATATAAAACTAGAAGATCTGAAGAAAGAATCTGGCCTGGGGATTAACCTGTCTGAAGTGCAGACACCTCTAAGTTAATTCCACAGAAACATCTAGTGGGGACCCCTTGGAATAGCTGATGTGGTTGAAGCCTTAGCAGGACACACAGAAACTTTCACTTTCCGAACTGTTTGTTGAGACTCAAACACTAGGTTTGAGTCCCCAGAAGATAGAGTGAAACTTGGCTGATTGGGAATGCCAGGCCCAGCTGTGCTGCTGAGATGAGGCCCTGGGTGAGAAGAAACTAGCATTTGGTGAATGCAGAGGCAGCAGCATAGGGTGGAGGGACACTATTGGCTGTGGGCACTTACAGGATGGTGGAGCTCTTGGTTGGGGTTACTGGTCAGAATAGAGAGCTGAGATAAGATTGAGGCACTATCCCCCATCCCATGACTAGATGTGCTTACACTAATATCTCTTATTTTAAAAAAATGAATTAGCAAAGAAGAAAGAACCCCACCATTGAAACATATTATGAGACCAGGGAAGACCAGGTCTTCAGAGAAGAACACTTTAATTAAAAAAAAAAAAAAGCTTCTACCCAAAAAATAAAGTCAAATGGCTCAAAAAGAATTTAAAAATCAAATGAGAGACATCTGAAGAGCAAAATAAAAATTAAAAGCCATCTGAGAAAAACAAGAAGCTCAGGAAAAAAGTTAACCAACTAGAAAAGGAATGAAAGCCTCAAAAATGAAAATAAATGCTTTGAAAATTAGAATTGGGTAAGGGGAAGCCAGTGAAGCTATGAGAGAAATAACAAAACAGATATAAAAAATGAGAAAATAGAACAGAGTATGAAACATCTTATAAGAAAAAAAACATCTAGAGAATAGATCAAGAAGAAAAAAAAAAAAAAAAAAAACGAAGAATAACTGGACTGCCAGAAAGTTGTGACCAAAAAGAGAACCTGGACATAATAATGCAGGAAATGATCCAAAAAAATTGTCCTGGAGTTATAGAACATGAGGGAGAAGTAGAAATAGAAAGAAATCCACTGATCACCATTTCAAAGAGATACTTTGTGGAAGACACACAAAAATATTATTGCAAATTTTGAAACCCCCAGATCAAAAAAAAAATGCAAGAAACAAACAAACAAAAAATTAAATATGCTGGAGCTACCATTAGAATTGTATAAGACTTATCAGCAGCCACAATAAAAGACTTAAAGTCCTGGAATCATATCTACCAACAATCAAAAGAACTAGGCCTGTGGTAAAAAGTATAATAATCAACAAAAAGTCTATAATTTTGAATGAGAAAAAAATTAACATTTAACATATTTACAGATTTTCAAGGTCTTTCTATCAATCAAACCTGAACTTAACAGAAAATTTACCATGTAAGAGCCATTATCAAAAATCAATTTCAAGGAATTCAACACATAAATTATTTGTTTTTTTTAATAAACAGGAAATGAATATTATATGTTTAAGATTGATATCAACAATAGGGCAGCTTAAGAGACAGATTTGGGCAGGATTAAGGCAAAAGAAGTAATTATACAAATGAGGTTCAGAGAAAGAATAGACACAGAGTGATTAGTTCTAAAAACCTACTCACATTGGAAATGGATTAAATAGGCAACATTACATATATAGCTTGAAGGGTATAGCACACTCCAAATCTATAAAGAAATAAGGGAGGAAGGATGGCTGGATGAGGAAGCAAAGTTTTAGAAAAGACAAGGAAGGGATCATTGAATGGGGAGAGGTTAAGTGATAGAAAGGCAAGTTATGGAGCAGAATTTAATGAAAGAATCAACAGAGAGGGGAAAGACATATTTATGTGGGGTATCTGGGTATGTATGTATATGTCTCCATATGTATACATAAATATATCTTTTCTTAACTGTAGCTTGCCTGGGAGTAGTGAGGGGATGAAAGTGGGGGAGGGGAGAATCAAATAAATAAGGTGCACAGCAGAAAACTAAAAAACAATTTACAAGAAACTAAAGAAAAATTGGATATTCATGAATATAATTTCTCCTACTAATATATATATATATTATATATTATATATAACATAAATATATATATGCTCTTGGGAGAACACTTCAGGCTGACTCCTGTATGTCCCTTATGGACTTATTTTACCCAGAGAGTTATTTCTTATAATGTAAGATCTTTAAAAAGAAAAAAAAAACACAGTTCAGAAAATTAATCAACATATCAAATAAGTATAAGATAATGTGTAGTCTTCCATATCCATAGCTCCCCTCTTGCAGAAAGAAGCAGGAAATTGAGGAAGCATCTCAAGGGATAGACCACTGGGCTTGGAGTCAGAAAGATTTTAGTTCAAATATAGTTTCAGGTAATTATTAGCTATAGCAGGTCACATCTTCTATTTAAGTGTTACCCCTAATATAATAGAGGGATAAAGATAGTATCTACCTCTTAGGTAATATTTTTAAAAAGCATTTATCACAGTGTCTGGCACATAGTACTATGTAAATGATGTTTTTTCTGATTATTATTTAACTATCTGTAACCATAGAAATGATTTTGCCTACTTATAGAACCATGGTGTTAGAGGTAGAAGAGATCTTAGAGATTATTGAGTCCTACTGTGTCATTTTATAGGAGAGAAAATTGAGGCCCAGAAAGGTCAAGTAAGTGATTTACTTGGCCACACAAGTTACTCCTTTCATATTTGAAATATCTTCAACTTGGGCAGCATGTTTCCTTCTCCACAAATGCAGATTATGTTCCCTTCTACAGATAGTCCTTCAGAATTATAGCTAAAACATCCACTCCTCTGAGGCGTGTATGAGGTTGAGTTTCTGTGTATGAAATGAGGTAAGTTTTCAGAAAACAGACCTCCAGAAAACCAGAGCTCTAGTCCTATTTTAGAAATTTCCAACTCAACAGCATTTGCCAAAAATTGAACTTTTTGGGGATCACTTTCAAGAAGCCATGGTCCCACCATAAACCAATAAGAGGAGCAGTGACAAAATTTCCAGTCAGAAGCGTGGATAGGGAAAGAATTTGTAACCAAACAATAGAAGGCCATGATCACAGAAGAGAAAATGTTTTGTTTTGATTGTATAAATTGTAAAAGATTTTGTGCAAACAAAAACAATGCAGCTCAAATTATAAGAGAACTAAATAACTGGGGAAGGGGTTTTGGGAAATCTTTGCAGCATATTTCTCTGATAAATTCTTATTTTCAAGATAGCTGCAGACCTAATTCAAATATATATGTGACTTTTTTAAAGGATAAATGACCAAATGACAAAAAGTAGCTGTTTTCAAAGAAATCCAAGCTATCAATAGCCATATTTTTAAAAATGCTCTAAATCTTGAATAACTAAATAAAAATTAAAGCAATTCAACTGTTTCATCTCATGCCTATCAGATTGACAAGGCTTACAAAAAGGAAATTAGCAAATTATGGAGGGACTATGGGACAACAGATCCATTGATGTACTATTGGTAGATATATGACTTGGTCTAGAAAACAAGTAAAATATTTTGCAATTACACCCCAAATGTTATTAATCTGTTCATTACTTTTGACTCTCAGATACCACTTGTGATACTATTTACACCAAAGAGACCAAAGAAAGAGGAAAAGAACCTATATATACAAAATATTTTTATTTCACATTTTTCTGCAGACAAAAAATTGGACACAGAGTATGTCCACTAATTGGGGAATGAGTAGACCAATTGTTGTATATGAAAATAAGGGAAATTTTATTGCAGCAGAAGAAAGGACAAAATGGAAGACTTCATTGAAATATTTTACAATTGATGTGAGGTGAAGTAAGTGAATCAAAATAGTTTATATAGTAGCAACAACTTTGTAAAGACTAACAACTTAGAAAGACTTAAAAACTCAAATCAAGGGAATAAAAACAATAATTCCAGAGAACTCATGTTTAAATATACTACCAATCTCCTGGCAGAGAAATAATAGACTCAAGGTGCTGATGGAAACAAATTCTCTATGAACATGGCTAATCCATAAATATGCTTTGTTTGAAGTATTTTTAACTATATGTTTGACTATACATAAAATTTACTACCAAAGTTTTTGTATTGATTTTTCTTTTCCAATGGGGGAGGAAAGGTGGAAAGAAAAGAAAAAAAGATTTTTGTCACTTAAAAAATATTTCAGTTAGAAAAACAAAATCTCAGAGTTACTTTGTGTCACTAAAGCATAAAGAAGGAGGACACCAATAAGGAGTTGTGGTTGACGTGGTTGATTTTTCCCAACTAAAATAAAAATGGAACCAGATAACCCATTCAGACTAATTCAGGATTTTTCCCAGGCTGTCTGAGGTCCTGAAAATAGACTTCATTATTATCAAATCATAAATCTCCATCTGGAGGAGACCTTAGAGTTCCTATTATCCAACTCCCTCTTTCTACATATGAGGAAATAGGATCAGAGAGGTCAAAGAATTTCAACATAATCCTGATAGTAGGTGCAAAGTTTTGTTTTGAATACAAGTTCTCTAGCACCAGAACCAACCATTTTCTCACTATATCATCACTGCCTCTAAGAAGGCAGCTAGAGCTAAGGGAGGGCTGGGAATGTCTCAAGTTTCCAGGGCAGCAGCCACTAATAATTCTAGGTCTCTGGGAGGATGGAGATGGAGCAGCCTTATCTCTAGATTTCACACATTGGCCAGGGCTACAGATTCTGGGACCCACACATATCTCACAGTTCTCATCTTTTATGTCAGCGCAGAAATAGCCTGAAGAACAATTACACACAGTATTGGACATAGATGAACATTCCCTTCTGGTCACCAGGCCCAATTCTGAAAGGAAGAACAAAAGGAACAAAAAGATATTAGATGAGCCAGTCAATCATCATTTATTCAGGCCCTACTATGTTCTGGGCACCCATTAGAAAAAAAATGATAAAAGATAGTCCCTGGTTTCAAAGAGCTCACAGTCCAGTGCATGTAAATAAATGTATAAAAACAAAATCCAAACAGGATAAATTGGAGATGATAAACAGAGGAAAATCTCTAAACTTAGGGGGGAAGATAATGGCTTTTTGTAGAAAGTGTGATCTTAGCTAGGATTTTTTTTAAAAGTCAGTGAAGCTACAAAGTGGAGGTGAGGATAGGGAGAATTCAGGCATGAGGGATGGCTAAGAAAATGCCCAGCTGGGAAAAACACAGACCAATGTCATAGATCATCAACTCTGTGTGGAATAGATGGGGTGGGGTGTGTAAGGTGCAATATAACTGGAGAGGTAGGAGGGGACTAGATTATGACTTTGAATTTTTTTTACTTTTACTGTTAGTGGTGATAGAGAGTCATTGAAGTTTATTGAGCAGGGTAATGGCATGTTTGGATTTGTGCTTTAGGAAATTCACTTTGATGACTTAATGGAAAATGATCTGGAATGGAGAAAGACTTGAGACAGTTGGACATTCTCATCTTTCCCCAGTATCTATTACAAAAATTCAGGTGTGAAGCAAAGAGGATCTGCACCAGGGAGGATGCAGTATCAGAGGACAGAAGGGGACATAATTGGGAAATATTGCAGGGGAACTAAAGGGAGATGCTGAAATAAGCCTTGTGGTATTCTCTTGTATAATATGATTGTTCTCTGGGAGCAGGTTTCTTGGGGAGGTTCTCTGAAGGCAGCCTTAGTTTCAGTTCTGATCAATAATCACCTCAAACACAGTCAGGGATTTAAATACAGTCTTTTATTGTCTCTTCCAAAATATCCCAGATAGTTTTCTTAGAGGCCTATCTATCTGCTTGGTTCCAAGAGCTCTTGCAGCTTTTCTTTTTGCTCTTCCAGCTTCTGCCTCTAGCTCAACTCCGACTTCCGGCAATCTTCTGAACTGACTGACTGAATGATTGGCTAAAACTCTTTTTATGTACTTTTAGAGGTGTAAACTCAAAGATTGACTCCTCTGAGAGTGGGATTATGGGAGGTGTGAATTTGGATATCTCATACTGAATCCTGAAATCTCCCAAACGTGTGAACTAATGTGTGAGCTGATGTGTGAACTCTCAAAGGTGTTAACTTAAGCATTGTTTCTATTAATATTAGTGACTTAACACCTTGTAAGGCTTTGCTCTAATGTGTGAACCAATAAGCATTGTATCAATTCCATTGAGTTAACACTAGGATTCTAACAAAGCCTTAAGGTAGAGTAGATAGGAAGAGTAAGAGATAGTGAGGAGTTCTGGATGACTTGGAGGAGACATTCATAGTCTCTGATGACAGCCCATTCCACAGGTTCATAAGTGGTGACTGTCTATTATGTTTTTTTTTTTTCCCACCTAGACTAAGATCCTGGAGGGAACCAGCAAAACTTTATGGGTCATCTAGTTTGTTCCATTTGCAAATAGGAATCCCTTCAATACCATTCCCAAAAAATGATCCCTAAACTCAGCTAGGAATGTTCCAGTGAGGGAGAACACTGAGGTACACCAACTTTGGCTTCAGATGCTACCCCAGATCCTTTGTGACTGGAGGGATCCTGAGAGGTCATTCTAGGCTGCTCTAACAATTTAAGTTTCAGGCAAAGCACCCACATGCCTTGATAGGAGTATTCTTCCCATGGCAAATAAATCACAGGCCTGGTACCCCCACCACCCTTCAAAAAAAAAAAAAGAAAGCACAGAATATTCAGTTGAGGTTGATCAGAATTGTTACTACCCCCAAGGGCATTCTAATTGCATAGCATCAAAGATCACATTTCCTCAATGAAAATAAAGTATCTTTTGCCTTTCTGGATATCCCCAGTAGTTAGCACAGTGTCAGGCCCTTAATAAATGATTATTTCTTCCCATGTTCCTTCTTCCCTCTCTCACTTCATTTCTTCCCTCCTTCCTAGCTGATACTCTTTCCTTCCTTCCTTCCTTCCTTTCTTCCTTCCTTCCTTCCTTCTTTTTTTCCTTCCTTCCTTCCCAGCATTTAGTTTAAGTACTAGACATAGAATTTTATGTGTATACACACACACACACACACACACACACACACATACATATACACACACACACATATATATGTGGGTATGTATTATGTATATATGTGATTGTTGATTGATGGACTTGACTGCAGAAGGAAGCAGTTGACCTAGATCAAAGAATGTATCAATTCCATTGAGTTAACACTAGGATTCTAACAAAGCCTTAAGGTAGAGTAGATAGGAAGAGTAAGAGATAGTGAGGAGTTCTGGATGACTTGGAGGAGACATTCATAGTTTTGGATATCAATAAGTCCAATCTCTTTCTCTTAAAGTTAAGGACACTGAATCCCAGGGAGACAGCTTGCCTATAGTCACAGAAGTGGAAAAAGACCGAGATAAGAAAATCTCCAAGAGCATTTTCAGTCTATAAATCTCAGGATCCCATGAATCCTACTTTCTTGGGGAAGTGGAATCAAGGGATCCTGGGCTGAATGTGTGTTCTGGGGAGAATGGTGAGGAAAAGTATGGTACAGGGAGGTGGGCATGGGAGAGAGTCTCCCAGGCAGACCTATCTCCAAGTTGAACAGAAGAATGGGAAATTTCCCAAAATTTTTCTCAGGGTTTGGGGAAACTGTTATCCCTGGTCCAATAAAGTCAAAACAAGAAGAAGTAGAGGATAGGAGGGGGAAATGTCCCTGGATTCTCCACTGTCATGACAAAGGACATTAAAGCAGGTTCTCCCCATCCTATTCCCTGATGATCTGCCCTAGAAAAGAGGGGATCCACTAAAGAGATAGTTGGCTTTCAGTGAATTGTAGCCAAGACTGTTGTTGTTCTTTGACCTTCATTCTTGAAGAGGACCATGACATCTGGGAGATGATGCTATGAACAAAAGAGTGAATTGCATTTCAGTGAGGGAGGTCTGTGCAAGTCACCCTTTTCCAAGGGAAACTTTAGTACCCATAGTCAGGCAGGCTTTGGGTTAGATCCAGAATCTTAGCTGATCCTAAGGCTCCTGAAAAACTTCTTACCAGTTTTACACTGAAAGCATTTCTTCAGGACATTCTCCTGTGCTGTGTAGGTCCCAGGATCACAAGGCACACACATGGTTCTCATTATACTGCATATCCCATGAAGCCTATATCCTAATGAGATCAAAGAGTCAGCATCAAGAATATCACTCCATGAAGCAAGGTTGCCCACTATCACCATTATTATTTAATATCGTATTA
>MU176946.1:364382-377655 GCA_016696395.1 Antechinus stuartii
TATATATATACACACACACACACATACATACACACACACACATAGACACATGTATAGAAGAAGCAAAAAAAAAGTATGGTTCATTCTGTAATTAGACTCTATCAGTTCTTTCTCTGAAGATGGATAGCATTTTTTTCTTGTCTTTTTTTAATTAAAGCTTTTTTATTTTTCAAAACATAAGCATAGATAATTCTTCAAAATTAGCCCTTGCAAAATCTTGGATTCCAATTTCCCCTATTCCCCCATGCCCTCCCCTAGATGGCAAGTAGTCCAATATATGTTAAACATGGTAGAAATATAGTTAAATCCAATATATGCATACATATTTATACAATTATTGTGCCACACAAGAAAAATCCATCAAACCAGTGGAAAAAAAAAAAAGAAGCAAAATAAAATGCAAGCAAATAACAAAATGAGTGAAAATACTATGTTGTAAACCACACTCAGTTCCCAAAGTCCTCTCTCTGGGTATAAATGGCTCTCTTCATGACTGAAGAATTGGAACTGCTCTGAATCATTTCATTGTTGAAGAGAGCCAAGTCCATCAGAATTGATCATAGTATAGTCTTCTTGTTGCTGTGTATCTCCTGGTTCTGTTCATTTCACTTAGCATCAGTTAATGTGAATCTCTCCAGGCCTCTCTAAAATCATCTTGCTGGTTATTTCTTACAAAATAATAATATTCTATAACATTCATATAGCATAATATATTCAACCTTTTTCCAATTGATGGGCATCCATTCAGTCTCCAGTTTCTTGCTACTACAAAAAGGGCTGCCACAAACATTTTTGCACTTATGGGTCCCTTTCCCTCCTTTAAGATCTCTTTGGGATACAAGTCCCATCAAAACACTGCTGGATCAAAGGGTATGCATAGTTTGATAATTTTTTGAGCATCCTTCCAAATTGCTCTCCAAAATGGTTGATTCTGTTCACGGTTCCACCAACAATGTATTAGTGTCCCACTTTTCCCAAATTTCCTCCAACATTTGTCATTATCTTTTCCTCTCATCTTAGCCAATCTGAGAGGTGTGTAGTGGTATCTCAGAGCTGCCTTAATTTACCTTTCTCTGATCAATAATGATTTAGAGCAGCTTTTTATATGACTAGAAACAGTTTCAATTTTTTTGTCTGAAAAAATTCATATCCTTTGACAATTTATCAATTGCAGAATGGCTTGAATTCTTATAAGTTTGCATCAATTCTCTATATATTTTAGAAATGAGCCCTTTATCAGTACCTTTGAATATAAAAAATGTTTTCCCAGTTTATGAATCACATTTTTTTATAATCAAAAGTTCTTTAGAGTTTTCTTGAGTCATTTTATTGCTGAAAATAACTAGCTCATTCATACTTGATTATCATAAAGTATTGATTTTACTGTGTACAATGTTCTTTTAATTTTGTTCACTCCACTTTGCATTAGTTCACATTACATCTTTTTGAAGCCAGCAGCTCATCATTTCTTACAGTATAATAATATTCTACTACTACCATATACCACAATTTGTTCAACTATTCACCAACTGATGGGCATTCCTTCATTTTACTTCAATTTCTAATTCTTTTCCATTACAAAAGAGCTGCTACAATTTTTATAATAATAGCTTTTTATTTTTCAAAATATATGTAAAGATAATTTTCAAATTCATGTTTGCAAAAAAAAAGTTCAAAATTCTTCTCCCTCAATCCTCCCTTTTTCTTTCCCCTAGAGAGTAGATATAGGTTAAACATGTGTAACTCTTCTAAAGATATTTCCACATTTGTCATTCTGCACAAGAAAAATCAGATCAAAAGGGGGAAAGTGAGAAAAAAGATAAGCAAGCAAATAACAACAAAAAAAGGTGAAAATGCTATTCTTTGATCCACATCCATTCCCCACAGTCCTGTCTCTGGGTGTAGGTGACTCTCTCCATCACAAGTGTATTGGAATTGGCCTGAATCATCTCACTGTTGAAAAGAGCCAAATCCATCATAGTTGATCATCACATAATCTTGTGTGTGCTAAGTACAATGTTCTCTTGATTCTGCTCACTTCACTCAGCATCAATTCATGTAAGTCTCCCCAGGCCTTTCTAAAATCAGCTTCCTGATCTTTTTGTACAGAACAATAATATTCCATAACATTCATATACCATAACTTTTCAGCCATTACCCAACTGATGGACATCCACTCAGTTTCCAGTTCCTTGCCACTACAAAAAGGGCTGATACATTTTTTCACATGTGGATGCTTTTCTCTTTTTTGTGGTCTCTTTGGAATATAAGCCCGGTAGAGACACTGTTGGATCAAAGGGTATGCACAGTTTGATTGCCCTTTGGACATAATTCCAAATTGCTCTCCAGAATGGTTTTATCAGTTTACAACTCCATAAACAATGTATTATTACCTTATATCCCACACCCCTCCAACATTTATCATGATCTTTTCTTCTCATCTCAGTCAACCTGAGAGATGTGAAGTGGTACCTCAGAGTTGTCTTAATTTGCATTTCTCTAATCAATAGTGATTTAGAGCATTTTTTCATTTGACTAGAAATGGCTTTAATTTCTTCATCTGAAAATTGTCTGTTCATATCTTTTGACTATTTATCAATTTGAGAACCGCTTGTAGTCCTATAAATTTGAGTCAATTCTTTTTAGAAATGAGGACTTAATTAGAACCTTTGGATGTAAAACAGTTTCCCCATTTTTCTGCTTCTCTTTTAATCTTGGCTACATTGGTTTTGTTTGTATAAAACCTTTTAAATTTAATGTAATCAAAATTATCCATTCTGAATTTCGTAAGGTTCTTTAATTCTTTTTTTGGTGATAAATTCCATTTTTTCCCACAGATCTGTTATAATATTACAATATAGAGTATTACTCTTTGTGTGTAAATCATGAATACATTTCAATCTTATCTTGCTTTAAGGTGTTAGTATTGGTCAATGCCTACTTTCTGTCATGCTATTTTCCAGTTTTCCCAGCAATCTTTGTCAAATAGTGAGTCATTTTCCCAAAATCTGGAGTCTGAATTTATCAAACACTATATTATTATAGTTGTTGACTACTTTGTCTTGTGAACCTAACTTATTCCACTGATCAAATACTCTACTGCTACTTTATAATATAGTTTTAGGTCTGATACAGCTAGGCTACCTTGATTTGCAATTGCAAGGGAATTTACTAATTCCCTTGAGATTCTTGACTTTTTGTTCTTCCAGATGAACTTTGTTGTTATTCTAGCTCTGTATGATAACTCCTTGGTAGTTTGATTGGTATGGCACCAACTAAGTAGGTTGATTTAGGTATGTAATGGGCTGAGGCTTGAGTTGATGCACTGAGGTCCCAAGCACATGAGACTAAATAGTAATTGGACCATACTCTATTAATATATATGCTTGGAGAAAGAATGGCCCCCACCCACTCTTTGTGCAAGTCCTGATGTGTTGTATAGGAAATGACATTTTTGGGGGGTGGAGGCAAGGGAGTGGAAAGGGAAGCGGAAGGAGAGACCGCTGGCTGGCGTCTTGACACAGCTGCCCATATTGCTATAGCAATCCTTCTTGCCCATATTCCTATCGCAATCCTTTTTCACCTCTTTACTTCAATAAAGATTGAAGATTTTTCCCTTAACCTGAATTCCTGACTCAAGTTGATTTTAAATACGTGGTCATCACATAGGTAGAATTCTCATTTTTATTATTTTAACTTGGTCTACCCACGAGCACTTGATAGTCTTCCAGTTGTTTATATCTAACTTTACTTGAATGAAAAGAGTTTTGTAATTCTATTATATAGTTCTGGCTTTATCCTGGCAGTTAGATTTCCAAATATTTTATATTATCTATAGATACTTTATTTTTTATTTTTATTTTTTTTCCATATCACTCAAAATTCCAAGAAATTGTTGTTTTCAGAATTTCTCATTTGGTATTTAATTAGCTTTTTAAAAATATGTTCTTTTCCTAGATTTTTAGTTGCATGCCCAATTCATTAATTTTCTCTTTTTCTATCTTATCCAACTAAGCATTTAGAAATATAAAATTTCCCCCAAGAACTGCTTTTGCTGCATCCCATAAATTTTGGTATGTTGCCTCATTATTTAAAAAAAAAATTTAAATAATTATAACTTTTTATTGACAGAACCCATGCCTGGGTAATTTTTTTACAACATTATCCCTTGCACTCACTTCTGTTCCAACTTTTCCCCTCCCTTCCTCCAGTTCCTCCCCCAGATGGCAAGCAGTCCTATACATGTTAAATATGTCACAGTATATCCTAGATAACAATATATGTGAGTAGAACCAAACAGTTTTCTTGTTGCACAGGAAGAATTGGATTCAGAAGGTAGAAATAACCTGGGAAGAAAAACAAAAATGCAAACAGTTTACATTCATTTCCCAGTGTTCTTTCTTTGGGTGTAGCTGCTTCTGTCCCTCACTGATCAATTGAAACTGAGTTAGATCTTCTCTTTGTCAAAGAAATCCACCAGGAAGACCTTAAATTAAATGACCTCTGAAGTCCCATCCAGCTGGATCCTGTCATTCTGAGCATTTTTACTAAATAAAAGTGGTTGGAATGGCCACGAGATGGTGCCAAAGTACACGGAGCATTGGATCTGTAATCAGGTACACCTTGAGTTCAAGACACTTCCTCATTATCTTATTTTTGCTCATATGTAAAATGGAGATAATAGCATCTGCTTCTCAGGGTTGTTGTAAGACCAAGACGAAATTTATTTCATTTTATCTTATTTGGCAAGCCTTATAATGCTAATTAAATAGACGCTATTATTTGGATATGGCTCCTCAAGGTTTTTACCTCTCCCAATCCAGGGACTCTAAGTTTCAGCCACAGCTTGTCCTTTTTAGCAATAGGGCAGTACTAAGAGTTTTAGTACTGTGGCAAAGACCTAAGTGAGGGGAGGAATAATACAAACTAGAATTAGTTAAGGATTTACAAGGGAAGGGGGAGAGGAGTAGTGCCCTTATTAAAGAAATTTGGCTTGACTGGATTGGGTTAAAAATGGTTTGCATCTCAGGAGAACTCATTAATAATGTTGAGAGATAAAAGTCTGGAATGGGGAGGTTTGGAGATCTATGGATTTTGAAACTTTTCAAATTGTTTACACCCATTTTCTCATCTGAGTCTTGAAAGAGCTGTTTTCAGCTCTGACTTTCCCTAACCTCATTTAGGGTTTTCTTGGCAATGGTATTGGAGTGGTTGGCCATTTCCTTCTCTAACTCTTTGGCCAACGGGGATAAATGACTTACCCAGGGTCACAACCAGTAACTGTCTGGGGCCAGATTTCAACTCAGCAAAATAATATTTTTCTTGTTCCAGGTCTGGCATTCTATCTACTATGCCGCCTAGATGACTCCATTCCCATTATCCTGATGAGCAAACTGAGACTCAGAGACTCAGGTTGATTGGCTTTCTAGCTTGATGGAGGTAGGATTGGGGACCAGTGTAGCATTCCATCTGCTCTGCCATATAGTCTTACTCTAAGTCTTTCCTAAATCCTATTTCTCCAAATATCTAGCACATTGTTTTCTATACTGTGAACTTTTTATCACCTCTCTAATTTTTTTATGCTCCTATTTATATAGTCACAAGAATGGGGCATGAGACTATATGCTCCCCTCAGTTTCCTCAATGAAAAAGGGATATATACTGAATACTCACAAACAGAGCCCTATATCTTATTCAAAGACAAGACTGTGTCCCATCTACAACCCTTTCCTTTTCAATAAAATTAGACCTCTGGGATCTGCCTCACTCTCAGTGGCCCCATGAGTCAAATGATTCATTTTCCCATAGAAAATGCAAGTGAAGCCAGGTTTTAAGATTTAGAGCTCTTTTTGGAAGAATTATAGGATCATTCATAATATGAAGCTGTAAATTGATAGTCCTCTTACACCAAATCCTCCTATGAAACATAAAACCTTCAAGGTATCCCTTCAAACACTTGCTGTTCTCTGGGAAGAAAAAGCCTGTAAATGAGAAGAATGAATTCATTGATAAAGAGAGAAGTAGGCTTCCATGATACTACCTGCAATAGGGGAAAGAAAAGTAGGACAAACACAGTCCCTCTCCGAGCCCTCAACTTGGTCTTTCCTAAAGGCCAGAAGGAGAACCAAAAAATGACAAAAGATGATCCTGCCAAAGGGCAGAAGGATGGTCTTCCACCATCAGGCTTTCTCATCTCTACTAGAAGATTCCTCTTTCCCTTCGGCTCTCTCCTCTCCAAGTTTCTGACACAACCTTGATTTTGAGGCAGTGCCCAGAGCAATCTCCTTTAATTCTCTCCAAGAACAGTCTGTCCTTTCTAGACTTTTCTACTTCTATCTATAGGAGAATTCAATAGTGTTGGGAGATAAAAACTTGGAATAAGGAGGTTTGAAGAAAGTGTGCATAGGAGAGCTGATTTTGAAACTTTTCAAATTGTTTTAACCTATTTATCTTTCTTACCTTCTTTTGTTCTATGTTCCACCCATCTATATGTCTATCTCTCCTTCTATTCAACCATCTATCTTTGTCTTTATCTTTCAATCATCTTCCTCTATCCTTTCCTTTACCTCTATTTTTCCGTCTCTCTATTATCTATGCATGTATATATGTTATGTCATATTTCTCTTTGTGTCTTTCTATAACTCCCTTTCTCTCCCTTCCTTCATCCCTCCCTCCCTCCCTCCATCCATCCTCCTTCTCTTTCTCATTCTCTCTCTCCTCCTCCTCCTCTTCTTCCTCTTCTTCTTTTTCATCATCATCTTCTTCTTCTTATCATCATCTTCTTCTTCTTCTTCTTCTTCTTCTTCTTCTTCTTCTTCTTCTTCTTCTTCTTCTTCTTCTTCTTCTTCTTCTTCTTCTTCTTCTTCTTCTTCAAGAGACCCCAAAATGAAAACTCCAAGGAATATTATAGCTAAATTCCAGAATTATCAGATCAAGGAGAAAATACTACAAGCAGCCAGAAAGAAACAATTCAAATATCAAGGAGCTACAATCAGGATTACCCAGGACGTAGCTGCTTTTACTTTAAATTATCAAGGGTCCTGGAATATAATATTCCAGAGGCCAGAGGAACTTGAACTGCAGCCAAGAATCAACTACCCAGCAAAATTAAGCATTATCTGTTAGAGAAAAGATGAACATTCGATAAAACTGGGGATTTTCAATTATTTTTGATGAAAAGACCAGAGCTGAACAGAAACTTTGATCTTCAAATACAGAACTAAAGAAAACCAAAAGAAGGTAAAAAGGGAAGAAAAAAAAAGTATGATTTAAAAAATTAAAATGTTTACATCCCTACATGGGAGGATGATATATACAGCTCTTAAAAACTATCTTTGATAGAGGTATACTTGGAGGGTGTAACTTATATAAGTTACATAACTTATATATAAGTTAGCTTTAATATGATGATATAAAAAAGAAAATAGGGTAAAAAAGAAATTGTACTGGAAGAAAAGGGAAAAGTAGGAAAAATGGGGTAAATTACTTCACATAAAGAGGCAAAAAGGGCCTATTAGACTTGAGGGAAAGAAGAGAGGAGGATGAGCATTGTTTGAACCTTAATCTCCTTGGATTTGGCTCAGAGAAGAAATATCACAAATATTTAGTTTGCTATAGAAAACTAGTTTCACCCTGCAGGGAAGCAGGAAGGGAAAGGAGAAAGAAAAAAAGGGAGTTTAATAGAAAGGAGGGCAGAAGTAAAAAAGGAAAGGGATAAGAAAGGGGGAGGGGATGAGAAGAGGAAGAGTGGATTGAGGGAGTGGTGACTGAAAAGAAAACTGGTGAGGAGGGAAAGGAGAAAGGAGAGAGAAAAGTATAACTTGGGGAAAATAGAATTATGGAAAATACAGGATTAGTGATTTTAACTGAATATGAATAGCTTAAAACCCAGACTCCTACAATATTGTTTACAAGAAACACATTTGAAGCAGAGAGAAATACATGGAGTAAAAAGCTGAGCAGAATCTATTTTGCTATATAGCTGAAGCAAAAAAAAAAAAAAAAAAAGTCAGGGGAAGTGATTCTGATCTAAGGGCAAGCAAAAGCAAAAATAGACCTAATTAAAAGATATAAGGAAGGAAACTACATTTTGCTAAAGAGTACCATAGATAATGAAATAATATCAATACTAACCATTTTTGCACCAAGTGGTATGGCATACAAATTCCTAAAGAAAAATTAATAGAGTTGCAACTAAAAAATCTAGGAAAAGAACACATTTTAAAAACCCAATTAAATACAAATTAAAAATTTGGAAGAAGCAATCTCTTGGCAGTTTAATTGGTATGGCAAAAATAAAACTAAAAAATAAAATAAAATAACTGTAGATAATGGGAATCTACCTGTTGAGATAAAGCTGGAACTATATGAACACAATTACAAAACTCTTTTCACACAAGTAAAATTAGATCTAAACAACTGGAAAAGTATTAAGCGTTCATGGGTAGACCAAGGTAACATAATAAAAATGATATTCTACCTAAATTAATCTGTTTATTTGGTGCCATACCAATCAAATTGCCAAGAAATTGTTATATAGAGCTAGAAAAAATAATAACAAAGTTCATCTGGATGAACAAAAAGTCAAGAATTTCAAGGGAATTGGTGAAAAATGCAAATGAAGGTAGCCTAGCTGTACCAGACCTAAAACTATATTATAAAGCAGTGGTCATCAAAACCATTTGAAACTGATTAAGAAATAGAATAGTGGAATAATTAGGTTCATGAGACAAAAAGGTCAACAACTATAATAATCTAGTGTGTGATAAATTGAGCCTCCAGCTTCTGGGAAAAGAACCCACTATATGACAAAAATTGCTGGGAAAACTGAAAAAAAAAAAAGGCATGGCAGAAACTAGGCACTGACCAATACCTAACACCTTATAACAAGATAAAATTGAAATGGATTCATGATTTAGATACAAAGAGTAATACTATAAGCAAATTAGGAGGACAAGGGATAGTTTACCTCTCAGATCTGCATAGAAGAATGGAATTTATCATCAAAGAAGAATTAGAGAACTTTATGAAAAGCAGAATGGATAATTTTGATGATGTTAAATTTAAGAAATTTTGTACAAACAAAACCAGTGTGGTCAAGATTAGAAGGGAAGCAGAAAACTGGGAAAACTTTTTTTACATCCAAAGGTTCTGATAAAGTCCTCATTTCTAAAAAAAGAATTGACTCAAATTTATAGGAATATAAGCCATTTTCCAATTAATAAATGGTCTAATGATATGAACAATTTTCAGATAAATTAAAGCCATTTCCATTCATATGAAAAATGCTCTAAATCACTATTGATTAGAGAAATGCAAATTAAGAAACTCTGAGGTATCATTTCACATCTCTCAGGTTGTGAGATGACACGAAAAGATCATGATAAATGTTGGAGAGGATGTGGGATATGGAACAATAATACATTATTAGTGGAGTTGTGAACTGATACAACCATTCTGAGAACAATTTGGAACTATGCCCAAAAATCTATCAAACTATGCATACCCTTTGATCCAACAGTCTCTCTATCAGGCTTGTATTCCAAAGAGACCACAAAAAAGGGAAAAGGACCCACATGGGCAAAAATATATCAGCCTTTTTTGTAGTGGCAAGGAACTGGAAACTGAATGGATGTCCATCAGTTAGGGAATGATTGAATAAATTATGGTAAATGAATGTTAAGGAATATTATTGTTCTATAAGATATGATCAGGAAGCTGATTTTAGAAAAAACCTGGAGATATTTACATGAACTGATGCTGAGTGAAGTGACCAGAATCAAGAGAACATTGTACATAGCACAACAAGATTATGTGATGATGAATTATGATGGATTTGGCTCTTTTCAACAAAGAGATGATTCAGGCTAATTCTAATAGGCTTGTGATGGAGAAAATCATCTTCTCCCAGAAACAGGACTATGGGGAATGAATGTGGATCAAAGCATAGAATTTTCACCTTTTTTTGTTGTTGTTTGCTGGCTTGTCTTTTTCTTTCTCATTTTCCCCCCTTTTGATCTGATTTTTCTTGTGCAGAATGACAAATGTGGAAACATCTTTAGATGGCTTATACATGTTTAACCTATATTAGAGTATTTCTTGTCTAATGGAGGGAGAAAGGAAGATTGAGAGAGAAGAATTTTGTACAATTGTTTTTTGTTGTTGTTTTGCAAGGATGAGTGTTGAAAATTATCTTTACATATATTTTGAAAAATAAAAAGCCATTATTATTTTAAAAATTGTAGCAGCTCTTTTGTAATGGAAAAATTGGACATTGAAGTAAAATGAAGTGATGCCCATCAGTTGGTGAATAGTTGAACAAATTGTGGTATGTGATAGTGGTAGAATATTACTATATTATAAGAAATGATGACCAAGTTGGCTTCAAAAAGACTTACATGAACTGATGGAAAGTGGAGTGAACAAAACCAAAAGAACATTGTACACAGTAAAACTAATACTTTATGATGATCAGATATGAATGACTTAGTTATTCTCAGTAATAAAACGACACAAGAAAATTCCAAAGGACTTTTGATTTTTAAAAAATGCTGTCCATAAATTGGGAAAATGTTTTTACATTCAAAGTTTTGATAAAGGCCTCGTTTCTAAAATAGACTGAGACTTATAAGAATTCAAGCCATTCTCCAATTGATAAATGGTCAAAGGATATGAACAATTTTCAGATAAAGAAATTGAAATTATTTCTAGTGATATGAAAAGGTACTCTAAATCATTATTGACCAGAGAAATTCAAATTAAGACAACACTGAGATACCACTATATACCTGTCATATTGACTAAGATGACAGGAAAAGATAATGACAAATGTTGGAAGGGATATGGGAAAACTGGAACACTAATACATTGTTGGTGGAACTGTGAATGGATAAAACCATTCTGGAGAGCAATGCTCAAAACTTTACCAAACTGTGCATACCCTTTGATCTAGCAATGTTTCTAGTCGGCTTATATCCCAAAGAAATTTTAAAGGAGGGAAAGGGACCCTACCTGTGCTAAAATGTTTGTGGCAGTTCTTTTTGTAAAAGTAAACTGAGTGGATGTTCATCAATTGGAGAATGGCTGAATAAGTTATGGTATATGAAAGTTATGGAATTTTATTGTTCAGTAAAAAATGACCAACAGACCAGATCCAGACATTCTGGAGAGCAATTTGGAACTATGTTCAAAACTTTATCTAACCGTGCATACCCTTTGACCCAGCAGTATTTCTATTGGACTTATATCCCAAAGAGATCTTAAAGAAGGAAAGGGACCCACATGTGCAAAAATGTTTGTGGCAGCTCTTTTCATAGTGGCAAGAAACTGGAAACTGAGTGGGTGCCCATAATTAGAGAATGGCTGAAAAAGTTATGGTCTATGAATGTTATGGAATATTATTGTTCTACAAGAAATGATCAGCAGGATGATTTTAGAGAGGCCTGGGGAGATTTACATGAACTGATGCTAAGTGAAATGAAGAGAACCATCATTGTTCACAGCAACAAGAAGATTATATGATGATCAATTCTGATGGATGTGGCTCTTTCCAACAATGAGATGATTGATGCCAGTTCCAAGGATCTTGTGAAGAAGAGAGCCATCTACACCAGGAGAGAGGACTCTGGGAACTGAATGTGGATCACAACATAACATTCTCATGCTTTTTGTTGTTGTTCATTTGCATTTTGTTTTCCTACTTATTTGCTTTCTTTTTTGATCTGATTTTTCTTATGCAGCAAGAGAATTGTATAAATATATTTATACATTGTGGTATTCTTCTCTTTAAAATATAATAGTTCTCTCTGGGAGCAGATTCTCAGGGAGGTTTTCTGGAGGCAGCCTTAGTATCAGTTCAGATCAATAATCACCTCAAATGAAGCCAGGTGCTAAAAGTTCAAATCTTTTACTGTGTCCTTCAATATAGCCTAGTTAGTTTTCTTTGAGGCCTCTCTCCCTCTTTGGTTCTAAGAGGTCTTGCCACTAATCTTTTGCCTTTGTCATCCTCGGCTTCTCTTTTTCCAAATATCTCCAGCCATCACCAAGGTGAAAGTTGGAATGAATCTGTCTTGCCTCCGAGAGAGGGCTTCTGTATCTCCCAGAGTGTTCCTCTCTGACTCCTGGCAATGTTCCAAAGTGACTAACCTGAAGCTAAAAGCTTCTTTTATATGATCTCCCAAAGGTTGACTCCTCCTCTGAGAGAGGGATTAAAGGAGGTGTGTGAATTCACAAAGTTACAAAGTTAACTTTGTGAATCTCTCATACTTGTGAACTCCAATGAGTACTTAAATATATTAGTGAGTTAGAGAATTTGCTGAGTACCATGCTAAATTAGGCAACTGACTTATCACTTTGTAAGGATTTGCTCTAAGGTATGAACCAATAAGCATTGTATCAATTCCATTGAGTTAACACTAGGATTCTAACAATACATAGAGGATTTAACATGTTTAACATAAATTGAATTGTTTGCCATCTAGGGAGGGGGTGGGGGGAAGAAGGAGAAAATCTGAATTACAAGGCTATGCAAGGGTCAATGTTGTCAAACTATCCATGCATATGTTTTGAAAACCAAAAGCTTAAAAAAAAGAAAAAAAGAAATTACCAGCTGGATGATTTGAGAGAAGCCTGGAGAGACTTATATGAGCAGAACCAAGAGATCATTATACATGGCAACAACAAGACTATACAATGATTAATTCTGATGATCAATCCTCTCTTCAACAATGAGATGATTCATATCAGTCCCAATTGTTCAGTCATAAAGAGAGCCATCTAAACCCAGAGAGAGGATTGTGGTAACTGAGTGTGGTTCACAACATAGCAGTTTCATTCACTCTTTTTGTTGTTATTTGTTTACATTTTTTTTTTGCTTCTTTCTTCTCCCCCCCTCCCCCATGGGTTTGATCTCATTTTTCTTGTGCAGCACAATAATTGCATAACTATGTATGCATGTATTAGATTTAACCTATATTTCTACCATGTTTAACATATATTGGACTACTTGCCATCTAGAGGAGGGTGTGGGGGAATGGGAGAAATTGGAATATAAGATTTTGCACTGGCTAATGTTGAAGAATTATCCACGCATATGTTTAAAAAATAAAAAATACTTTAATAAAAAAAGAAAAAAATGCTATCTACCTTCAAAGAAAGAACTGATAGAGCCTAGTTACAGAGTGAAACATATTTTTTCCCCTTTTGTATGCATGTATTAATATGTGTGTATAAGTGTATATATATATATGTATATATATATATATATATATATACA
>MU176946.1:377755-405519 GCA_016696395.1 Antechinus stuartii
CCCCCCAAGGATCATGGTGTTCTCTGGAGTGGAAAGCAAGAAAAGTCACTGATGAGAAATGAAGAGTTAAGAGCTTTAGAATCTCTATCAGTTAGAGATTCCCTTCTCTTACTCTTTCACCTCCTCCTTGCTCCAGGCCCCACTCTGGATGTGGTAAAACTTCTTGTCTTTGTATACAACCCCATTATTGTTGTTGTTCAGTCATGTCTAGCTTTTTATGACCCCATTTGAAATTTTCTTCACAAAGACACTAACGTGTCTTTTTTTTTTTTGACAGATTTTATTTGACAGATAGAGAAACTGAGGCACACAGGATGATGTGACTTTCCCAGTATCATACAGCTAGTAAGTGTCCAAGGTCAGATTTAAACTCAGGTCTTCCTCACTCCAGGCCTGGCACTCTATTCACTGCACTATCTAACTGACATACATAATGCACATTCTCTCCCCAAGCTCAAGAAATTGGGGATATTTTGAAGTTTCTGACTATCAACAGCTTGTTTCCTCCTTTACAAATTCATTCTTATTATACTTATCTGTCAGTTGTGGTCACATCTTTGACTGAAAAGAGTTGTTCCTTTTGAAAGAACTTAGTTTTACCTGCTGACATAGTTGCAGTTTTTACTTTCACTTAAAGTGAAAAGCACTTCTGTCTTTGAAGAGCTTGGTAAAAGAACAGGAAACTGTATGTTTTCTGGAGGTGAGCACATCAGACTGAGATCCACATAGATGGTAAACATATACTGTTTTATGGTAAGAATCCAGGTTTGGGGGTGACTGGACAAGGAGTGCCTGCTGTCCAATTCCTTACCCCAACCTCCCTTCCAACTAAATAAATGGGCCTCCATTCTAGGAGAGAGAAGAGAAATGTCTGTAGACTTGACTCCAGAAATCAGGGAAGAGATTCAGAGGAAGATCCCAAGCCAGCTGCACAGCCACTTCCAGTTTTCCTTCCTGATTCCCATTTTGACTGTCTTCCCAGTTCCCTCATCATCATCAACTTACTCAATCTTTCCCTTCCATTCTCCTTTTCCTAGTTCCCTGACACCCTGACCCCTCTTTTCTTATTCCTTCCTCCCTGTTGTCTTCCCACCCTCTTCTTGCCTGTAGATGGACACAAAAGGAAGACAAAGTCCTGAAGTTTTCCTCTTGAAGTTAGTGATGTGAAGGGGTGAGGGGGAGGGAGAGAGGAGAAAACTGGAGAGCAGGTAGAGAAAATTAGCAACATATCTCTACTACAAAATATCATTTCTTTTTCTTTTTTATACTATGTTCTAAGGTCTGCATAATTAGCACAGATATAGAGAGGGATCAATATGGAAGTGAAAATAAATTAAAAATTGGACATAGGAAAAGAAACTGGGCTTGGGAGTTCACTATTGCAGAGGAAAATCCCTCTACTGATGTAGGTCAGCACTTTCTCTACAATCTACAATTTTAGAGAGCTGTCAAGGAAAAATAGGTTAGGGGATTTGCTGAGGGTCACACTGCCAGGATGCCGTATTTATTTGATCCTCAGTGTCCTCCAAAGAAGCTGCTCAGAGTCAGGAAGACTCTGATGCAAGTCTTGGGACTTAACTGATATGTGTGTATGTGTGTGTGTGTGTGTGTGTGTGTGTGTGTGTGTGTGTGTGTTCAATCTTTCTCCTGAGTTCAGTTTAAGAAAGACAATCAAAAATCGTGTGAGTCTTAACTTCTTTCAAGGGTGCAAGTAAGTAGGTCAGATCCAAAGATAAGACTGAGTTCACAAAAGGGTTGGGTGCTTGTGACTCAGGATGTCTATACAAGATCTATCTGGTTTTGTAATTGCCTAACATAACATTTCAAGTTTACTCAGAGAGCAGTCATGTGTCATTCCTATAATAGTCCAGAAGGGCTCAAAGCTACTACAAAGCATTTTCTCTGATTAGTTAATCCAGGTTTTTGGGCTTCTTCAGATGATAAAGGGCTCAAGCAGGACCCATGTTCTTTCCTTTTCAAAAGCACCACCTGTAGACCAAAGGAAGGTGTGTGTGTGTGGAGGGGGGGATATCTTACTCTTCCTCAGTGAGCAGGAAAGGGAGTTCTAGCAACCCCTTCCTTATTTGACCATGGGGTTGCCCTACTTCCAGGCTCCTGTGTTTAAAGTAGATCCTGGAAACCAAGGGAGAATGACCATGGATTGCAATGCTTTATTTACCAAGACAGTAGAACATTTGTGGGTCAAAGCCAACCTCGTATGAGCCCCAAGTATTATAAAAGTGAGGATAATTAAGACCTCAGTGCCTGAAAGAAGGTGGGATCTGATTAAACACCCACTTAAATGGAAAAGGGAAAAGGAACATGCCATACATGTAGGTAGGTCCCTGCTGTCTGTTCCCTCAGCTCCCTCAGGCATGGGTGGAAAACTTGAATTTTAACTTGACTTGACTTGACTTTAATTTTTGGAATTCATTTGCATAAAAGTTCCATCAACATTAATAAATGTATAACAGGGGAATCAGGGCATTGGTTGTTGGGCATAGGAGAGGAAAGAGAAAAAGGAAAAACAAACTAGGATATCAGAGACAGCCATATGCATTCTTAGAGAAAATAGTCTGAACTTGTTCTTTACCTAAAACATACTGCCTCAATTTTGGACTGCTGACACTTTCAAAGAAAGAATATTCCATTAAATTAAAAAAGACTTTTATATTACATTTTTACTTAAGGTCTTACTACCTTGTCTAATCTTTTTTTCCCTTTTGGAGGATATCCTCATTACATTATAACTTGACCACAAATATAGGTTTAAATCATAAGATGTTCATATTTGTATCCCATTATGGTAATTCAGAGATATTCCAGTATTTTCCAGTATCTATTTTTCCATAGATTTATTATTGTACTTACAAATTTCTTGATCATAGAAATTTACTATAAAAGAAAAAGAAGAAATGTAATTTTATAACAATGCTATATCATAACAAGGGAAAAACTCCCTCAGCTCTGTTTGATTTCATGTATGTCTCATATCCAACAGCCAATACTGTAGTCAAAGGGAAGGCTCAGAATTAATCAGATTGGGAATTTTCCTTTTAACAAAGGAATGGAAACACAATGAGAAAATGAAGTCAGGGACATCCTACCTAGGACATGTCCAAGGTGATTCCAAAAATTATTCCAGGCACAAACATCCACCTTTATGCAGGTCCCAGACAGTAACATGTACCATTTTCTACTATTACCTTCATGGCAACTCAGACAATTATTCTGGTAATAAAAACTCAAAACAATAGTAAATTTTCAGTCTCAGGAATTTTTACTTTGAATAGCAAATGTTCACTAACCCCAACTTAGTGCTTCAATAACTTTCCTGATTTTTTTTAACAGTTAACTTTTCATTAATTCTTCACTTATGAACAATCGTATACACTTTTATAATAGCTAAGATTTGCTATTATATCATGTAGTAGTAGTAGTAGTAGTAGTAGTGATAGCAGTAGTAGTAGTGATAGCAGTAGCAGCAGCAGCAGCCTCAATGTTCCCATCTGTAAAATAGGAGAGTTGTAGTAGATGATCTCAGAGGTTTCTTGTAATTTCTAGAGGTATGGTGCTACTATCCCTAGAGACTACCCTCCCTTTTTTAAGATTTACTCTCTTCGGACTGTGGTGGATCTATAGAAGGAAGAAGAGGGGATGCCTCTGATTCAGGCCCCAGTTTGTTTGATCTGCCTCTGCTGGGCTTAGATCACTAGGATCCCCCCCCCCCAATACTTCCCTATACATATCAACTAAGTGGAACCAAAGGGCAGTCAGGTGATGGTGTCTGGCCCTTGTTTGACAGCATTGAGGTTCTCAGAAATGAAGTCAGGGCAGCAGGAAGAGAAGCAGTTTGACAAACAGAGCCCCTTCTTTGCAGGACCTTGAACAGTTCACCTCCCTTCCCATCCAGTTTGGAATAGGAGCATCTTAATTAAATATTTCTTTTTATCTTCAGCCCCTATACCAATGCCTGACACAATTTTGTTATTGTTCAGTCAACTGAAAAGTATCCAAAGTTCTCTGGAACTCTTTAAAGTGCTACATTAAGTGTAAACGAATCAAAATTAAAATTATATCATATCTGCATCTATAAACCTCTGTGCTACACCCTTTCCATCTTCCCTCTCACCCAGGCTCCCTAGGTTTCATTTTTTGAAGATATAGACTGGTTAGACTCTCTCTTTTAGAAATTCAATCAAATCTAGATCTCAAGTCCAGAGTTGGAAATAATCATGAAGGCCTTCATGTCCCCTCTTCTCATTTTACAGATGGGGAAACTGAGGCCCCAAGAAAGTAAGTGGGTAGTCCAAGTGAGTTAGAAGTAAGTGACAAGTCAAGACTAGAGCACAGTTTTTCTGACACCCTAGACTACTTTCTCTCCCTTGCCCTCATTATCTCTTTCTTTATCCAAGATGTTCAGAATGTTCTTAACTACTCAGTTCATGCCTTCAGCTCATGCACAGAAATGTATGGTGGAACAGCATGAGGTTGATGGGGAGTGCTGCTATTCTTGCCATTCAGGTAAGTCAGAGTTTCTTCTTCTAGGACAAATCACTTTCTTCTTCCTGTAAATGCCTGTCTCTTTCAGGATCTCTTTCTTTCATCATGTGTCCATGTGAATTCTAAAACACAACTCTCCTTCCTTTGTATTTTCTCCCTTTTCTCCATTGCAGTGACCATCAAGACCAGCCCAAATAGGGCCTAAGATTCAGGACCTATTTAAATCTACTACATGTTAGAATAGGATGGGATTTTAGGGACCAGTTTAATTCCTGGCACTTCCCCTCACTACCCATGTGACTTTTATGCCAGTCAATTAGTTTCCACATTTTTAAAATGAGGGGATAAGATAAGGTGACTTCTGCATTCTGAAACTGTCTTCCTAGCTCTGACTTCTATGTTCTGAGGCCCCTTCTAATTCTAACATTCTAGGTTCTAGAGTCCCTTTGGCTTCTGACATTCTAAGTTCTTGATTTGCAGTTCCTTTTGGTTTTGATAGTCTGGGTTCTATGGCTCTGTGGATTGGAGGATGGATGTGTTCTCTCCTAATTTTCGTAGTGAACCATCCTAAGTTCCACAGGTGGCATTAATAGCTTCTTGAGTCTGGATTAGGGTGTGCATATGGGAGTGTCAGGATGGTAGTGGGGGGAGAGTAGGACTGGAATGAAGTGATGTTCTTGATGCTGACTCTTTGATACTATTAGGATACAGGCTTCAGGGGATGTGCAGTATAATGAAAGGAACCATGTGTGTGCCTTGTGATCCTGGGACCTACACAGCACTTGAGAATGTCCTGAAGAAATGCTTTCAGTGTAAAGTGTGTGATCTTGGTAAGAAGTTCTTCAGAGGCCTTGGGATCAGCTAGGATTCTGGATTTAACCCAATGCCTGGTCTGACCATGAGTACTGACGTTTCCCTGGGAAAAGGGTGACCTTGCAATTCACTCACATGTCACAGCATCACCTCCCTGATGTTATGGTCCTCTTAAAAAATGAAGGACAAAGAACAATAACAACAGTCTCAGCTGCAACTCACTGAAAGCCAATTGTCTCTTTAGTGGACCCCCTCTTGCTTAGGACAAATCATCAGATAATAGGATGGGGAGAACCTGCCTTAATGTTTCTTATCATGACAGGGGAGGATCCAGGAAAACTTTTCCCTCCCATCCTCTACTTCTTCTTGTTTTGACTTTATTGGACCAGGGATAACAGCTTTACAAACCTTGAGAAAATTCTTGGGAAATCTCCCACTATTTCTATTTCCTGGGTCAGAACTCTGTTCAACTTGGAGACAGGTCTTCCTGGAGAGTCTCTCCCCTGCCCACTTCCCTGTACCACACTTTTCCTGACCATTTCCCCCAGAACACATACTAAACCTAGGATCCCTTGATTCCACTTCCCAAAAAAGGCAGGATTCATGGGATCATGGGATTTATAGACTGAAAATGCACTTGGAGATTTTATCTCTGTCTTTTTCCACTTCTGTGACTGTGGGCAAACTGCCTCCCCGGGCTTCAGTGTACTTAACTTTAAGAGAAAAAGGTTGGTCTTATTGATACCCCCAATTCTTTCTAGCCATACATCCTTTGATCTAGGTCAACTGCTTCCTTCTGTAGGCAAGTCAGTCAATCAACTGATTGATACACACACACACACACACACACACACACACACACAATTCTATGTCTGGTACTAAACTAAATGCTGAAAAGGAAGGAAGGAAGAAAGGAAGGAAGGAAGGAAAGAAGGAAGGAAGGAAGGAAGGAAGGAAGGAAGGAAGGAAGGAAGGAAGGAAGGAAGGAAGGAAGGAAGGAAGGAAGGAAGGAAGGAAGATGGGAAGAAATAATCATTTATTAAGGGCCTGGTACTGTGCTAACTGCTGAGGATATCCAGAAAGGCAAAAAATACTCTGTTTTCACTGAGGAAATGGGATCTTTGAGGTTATGCAAGTAGAATGTTGATTCCTTGAGGGCAGTAACAATTCTGTCTTTTTCTTTGTAGCCCAACCTCATCTAGGTACTCTGTGCTTTCTTTTTTTTTTTTTATTTTTGAAGGATGGTGGGGGTACCAGGCCTCTGAGTTATTTGCCACAGGAAGAATACTCCTATCAAAGCATGTGGGTGCTTTGCCTGAAATTTAAATTGTTAGAGCAGCCTAGAATGACCTCTCAGGATTCCTCAGCCACAAAGGATCTGGGATAGCATCTGAAGCCAAAGTTGGTGTACCTCAGTGTCCTCCCTCACTGGAACTTCCCCAGCAGAATTTAGGAAATCATTTGTTGGGAATGGCATTGAAGGGATTCCTGTTTGCAAATGGAACAAACTAGATGACCTGTAAGATTTTGCTGCTTCCTTCCAGGATCTTAATCTAGGTGGGAAGAAAAAACCTACATAAAAGATGCAGTCACCTTATGAACATGTGGAATGGGCTGTCATCAGGAGCTATGAATATCTCCTCCAAAGTCATCCAGAACTAACTCTTACTTTTCATATCTAATCCACCTAAAGGCTTATTTCAGCATCTCCCTTTAGTACCCCTGCAATATTTCCCAATTATGTCCCCTTCTCTCCTCTGAAACTGCATTCTCTCTGGTGCAGATCCTCTTTGATTTATACCTGGGTTTTTGTAATAGATATTGAGTAAAGGTGAGGATGTTCAACTGTCTCAAGTCTTTCCCCATTTCAGTCCATCTTCCATTAAGCCATCAAAGTGAATTTCCTAAAGCAAAGGTCCAAACATGTCATTACCCTGTTCCATAAACTTCAGTGGCTCTCTATCACCTCTAACAGCAAAACTAAAAAAAAAAAAATTCAGTCATAATCTAGCCCTCTCCTACCTCTCCAGTTATATTTCACCTTACACACCCCACCCCATCTATTCCACACAGTGTCTATGATCTATGACATTGGTCTGTGCTTTTCCCTTCTGGGAATTCTTCTTAGCCATCCCTCATGCCTTAATTCTCCCTATCCTAACCTCTACTTTGTAGTTTCACTGACTTTTAAAAAATCCTAGTTAAGATTCCACTTTCTACAAAAAGCCATTCTCTTCCCCCCCCCCCCCCCATTAATTATCTCCACTTTTTCCTGTTTGGGTTTTGTTTTTATATATTTATTTACATGCACTGGACTATGGTCTCTTTGAAAGCAAGGACTATCTTTTGCAATTTTTTTTAATAGATGGCTAGAACATAGTAGGGCCTGAATAAATGTTGATTGACTGGCTCATCTAATATATTTTTCTTCCTTTTGTTCTTCCTTTCAGAATTGGGCCTGGTGACCAAAAGGGAATGTTCATCTATATCCAACACTGTGTGTAGTTGTTCTTCAGGCTATTTCTGCACTGACACAAAAGATGATAACTGTGGGAAATGTGTTGGTCCCAGAGTCTGCAGCCCTGGCCAATATGTGAAATCTAGAGGTAAGCATGCTCTATCACCATCCAGCCAGAGACCTAGAACTATTATTGGCTGCTGTCCTGCAAATTTGAGATATTGCCAGCACTCCCTTAGCTCTAGCTGCTTAGAGGCAGTGATGATATAGTGGAAAGATGGTTGGTTCTGGTGCTAGAGAACTTGTATTCAAAACAAAACTTTGCACCTATTGTCAGGATTATGCTGAAGTTCTTTGACCTCTCTGATCTTGTTTCCTCATATGTAGAAAGAGGGGATTGGACCATATAAATTCTAAGGTCTTCTCCAGATGGATACTTATGACTTGATTATAATGAAGTCTATTTTCAGACCTCAGACAGCCTGGAGAAAATCTTGAATTAGTCTGAGTGGGTTATCTGGTTCCACTCTAATTTGAACTGGGAAAAATCAACCATGTCAACCACGATACTTTATTGGTGTCCTCCTTCTTTATGCTTTAGTGACACGAAGTAACTCTGAAACTTTGTTTTTCTAATTGAAATATTTTTTAAGTGACAAAAATCTTTTTCTCTTTTCTTTCCACCTTGCCTCCCCCATTGGAAAAGAAAAATCAATACAAAAACTTCGGTACTAAATTTTATTTATAGTCAAACATATAGTCAAACATGCTTCAAACAAAGCATATTTATGGCTTAGCCATGTTCATAGAGAATGTGTTTCCATCAGCACCAAAAAAGAATGGCTTTTTGTAGAAAGTGGGATCTTAACTAGGATTTTTTAAAAGTCAGTGAAACTACAAATATATTAGATGAGCTAGTCAATCAAAGAGTCTATCACTTCTCTGCCAGGAGATGGGTAGTATTTAAACATGAGTTCTCTGGAATTATAGTTTTTATTTCATTGATCTGAGTTTTTAAGTCTTTCTAAGTTGTTAGTCTTTACAAAGTTGTTGCTACTATATAAACTATTCTGGTTCCACTTACTTTACTTCATAGCAATTTGTGCAAGTTTTCCCATATTTCAATGAAATCGTCCATTTTGTCATGTCTTCTGCTGCAATATTACTTTCCCTTACCTTCATAAACCACAATTTGTCCAGTCATTCCTCAGGTAGTGGACATACCTTAAGTTTCCAATTTTTTGTCTACAGAAAAATGGGGAATACAAATATTTTGTATATATTGGTTCTTTTCCTCTTTCTTTGGTCTCTAGTGGAAATAGTATAGCAAGTGGCATCTGAGAGTCAAAAGGGATGTACAACTTAATAAAATTTGGGGTATAATACCAAAATACTTTACAGGTTTTCTGGACCAAGTCATATATCCACCAATGGTACATCAATGGACCTGTTGTCCCATAGTCCTTCTATCATTTGCCATTTTCCTTTTTGTAAGCTTTGTCAATCTGATAGGCATGAGATGAAACCTCTGAGTTGCTTTAATTTGTGTATTTACTTATTAGAGATTTAGAGCATTTTTTAAAAATATAGCTATTGATAGCTTGTGTTTCTTTCTTTGAAAAAAGCTATTTTTTATCATTTGATCATTTATCCTTTTAAAAAGTCTCTTATTTATAGGTATATATATCATATATTTATGATAAATAAATATATACATATAGAGAGAGAATTAGGTCTGTAGCTATCTTGAAAATCAGAATTTATCAGAGAAACATGCTGCAAAGATTTCCCCTTAATCCCTTTCCCAGTTATTTAGTCCCCTTATAATTTGAGCTTCATTGTTTTTGTTTGTGAAAAATCTTTTACAGTTTATAAAATCAAAACAGAACATTTTATCTTCTGTGATCATCCCCCTCTATTGTTTGGTCACAAATTCCTTCCCTATCCACAGATCTGATTGGCAATTTTGTCACTGCTCCTGTTACTGGTTTATGATGGGACCATGGCTTCTTGAAAGTGATCCCTAAAATGTTCAATTTTTGTCAAATGCTGCTGAGTTGAAAATTTCTAAAATAGGACCAGAGCTCTGATTTTCTGGAGGTCTTTTTCTGAAGATTTGCCTCATTTCATACACAGGGACTCAATCTCAAACTGGCCTCGGGGGAATGGATGTTTCAGATATAATTCTGAAGGGTCATCTGTAGAATGGAGAATAATCTGCATTTATGGGGACAGGAAACATGCTGCTCGCATTAAATTTTTCAAATATGAAAGGAGTAACCTGTGTGGCCAAGTAAATCCCTTACTTGACCTTTCTGGGCCTCAATTTTCTCTCCTATAAAATGAGGCAGTAGGACTCAATAATCTCTAAAGTCCCTTCTATCTCTAACACTATGGTTCTCTAAGTAGGCAAAGCCATTTCTATGATTACAGATAGTTAAATACAATCAGCAAAAAATCATTTATATAGTACAATGTGCCAGACACTGTGACAAGTGCTTTTTACAAATATTACCTAGAAGGTAGAAAGTAGAAGGTAGAAGGAAGTGGGGTCCTTACAACTTTTCCAGAAACTCTGGATTGCCAGAAGGGGGCAATAATGCATTCTAAGGAGAAATGTAGAGGTACCAAAACTGAGTCTAAATACAAGCACTTCAACCCCACAGTCAATTCCAAGCAGTCTTCAAGATAGGTTTTGAGGGCTGGTCCCTTTGTTCAGATTGCCCGTGTGCCCACTGCTTTCTCTCCTTCTGTCCCAACTGCTGTCTCTGCCTGGGGGCAGATATAGGAATAGATGCCAAGAAACTGGTTTTCCACCAATTATCAGCCTGACTGGGGAGCTCTTCTTTTTTTTGGGGGGGGGGGGAGTCTTTCAAATGACATTTAGACTGTTATTTAACAAATCCTAGTTTGTTTTTTTGTTGGTTTGTTTTAATTTGCTGAGGCAATTTGAGTTAAGTGACTTGCCCAGGGTCACACAGCCAGGAAGTATTAAGTGTCTGAAATCAGTTTTGAACTCAGGTCCTCCTGACTTCAGGCCTGGTGCTCTATCCACTACACCAACTAGTTGCCCCAACCACCTAATTTTAAGATATGTATGTATGTATGTATGTATATTTGCAGCCAACACCCTCAATTTTTTGCTTCTGGTGCAGAAATCTGTGATCCTGTGTCTCTTTCCCCAAGCACCTCATGGCTATTCCATGTCGGAATGTTTCAGACTCAGCAAAATAAACCTTTCTGAATCCTTTGGCCTTCTAAAGGTCTGCTCTTTGTATCCTCAGCATTCAAGTTCAGGTGGAGAGTAATTTCACCTCTGGAAGGCAACATGAATGAGTGAGTGAGTGAGGGAGGGAAATGGGGGCAAGTATTTATTAGGCACCTACTATTCAACAAGCAGTAATTCTTGGGAAATAAAACTAGAGCAAGATACAGTCTCTACCTCAGATGACTTTTATTGAAATGTCACACACCACATAATGAGGGATGATGATCCCATGGAACAGAGTTCTGGTCTGGGGTGTCCTGGCGATGCTGAGCAGAACCATGGGGCAGCTGGTGCTACGTCATTCCCAGGACTAGGAGCAGTGCTGAATATTGTTCTGGGCCAAAAAAGGGAATGTTTGTGTGACATAGAGGCACAATATGTGCTAAAGCGGGACCAGAAAGCAAGAGGCCTGGGGAGACCCTGGTTTCCTGTGACTACACAAAAGATAATACAGGGTTTGGGGTCAGCTAAAGAGAGAGAGCAGGCTTGGGGCACTCTCACCCATTAAGAAAACTGAGACCCAAGAAGGGCTCCAAAGAGAAATGAATTAACAGCCTTAGGGAGATTTGGCACTGCCTCTAAGATCCAGTTTCAGGGAGTAACTGTCCTAGGGCAGGAAGGAGATTCAGGGGTAGGATAGGTTGTCTCATGCCCAGATTCCTACTGTGGAAAACTTGCATGTGGATACTGGCACCAATCTTTATTTATATAGATGTGCAATGAGGAATTTTCATGCCTGGACAAGAGTAAGAAAGAGAGGAAGTGTCAAAGTCAGGAGAGAATTGTTATCTTTCTCATAGCTGGTGGGTGGAGGAATGGAGGGAGGGAGACAGAGAGAATGCAAGGGAATATGATGGGAAATGAAGGTGAGCTAAAATAAACGAGGTCAATAATATAGATTCTGTATTTGAAAATATGAAACTAAGATATTGGTTTAAACAGATAGTTGGACCAAAAGGAGAACAATCCCTGTCTGCTTTCTCTGTTTCAGAAATTAGATTCTGGATCCCTTGGCCCCCTGACCCCCAGGTCAGCTAGAAAATAGCAGGAGAAGGAAGGAGTCCAATCTGGTTCCCCATCAAACAGCTTTCTATTTTATTCTCATTTTAAAACCCACATCTTCTACATTGATAAAGGACCCATTAATTGGGTTAAAGAATTAGTGTCCTACTTTGGTGATGACTCTGCCTTTCCTAGAGTTCTTGGCACTCTCAGGCTCTTCTCCATAATGGTCCAGTGAGACTAGTTGTGGTCATTTGTGGTAGTGAAAACTTACAAAAATCAACTTATTTATCTTGCCAGATGAAGGCAGGGAAACTGCTGACAGCCTGGGCTGACCTCCTCAGGCCATCATGACAAAGAATCAGTTTTCCCTCCCAATAAGAACTCTGATTTGGCTCAGCATCACATTTGAAGCTCTCACAGACAGCTACCAGACACAGCCGTATTTCTCATCCATATTCTTCCCTGTCTAATTCCAGCTTTCCCTGCTTGGTAGCTAGATCCCCCAACCTTTCCTAGGTCCCACTAGGCCTATGCTGGGCTCACACAAAACAAAATTATTTCATTCCTGAAGAACAAGAAATCTTTCCCTCACATCCCATAGAAGATGTTCAATGAGATCCATTTCATAATAAGTGTAAGAAGAGCTATAATCTGCTGACTGATTCCTTCCACTTTCTCCATTCATTTTACCCAGAAATCTTCTCAGAAATTTTCCTTCATAGGGTGCTTTGGGGAACAGTTCTGGGATGCTTTATTCTGTGGATATGATTTGTATGTGCCTGAAAGATGAGCTTGGGCCTGAATTACCCATAAATAACAAAAATGAGAGACAACTGGACACAGTCTCAGCCTTGGAATCAGGAGAACAGGATTCTGATTATGTGACCTAAATGAGTCAGCCCCTTCAGCAACTCTAAGGGAGAGGCTGGTTGGAGTAGGAAAAAATTTGGGCACTGGAAGTTGCCTACGCAGGTCTAGATTAACAATACAGTACACTGAAAGTCATGACACCTCTTTGAAAAGCCTTTTACCTCATTCAGCTGGACCCCAGCATAACCTTTGGGAATGAGGTGCACTAAGCATCATTATCCCCATTTCACAGGTAAAGAAGGTGACTCGGAGAGGCTAAAGCAGAAGAGATCTCAGAGGCCAGAAGTCCCATCTCCTCACTTCTAGATAATGAAGCTGAAAGTCAGAGAGGGAAGGGGTCTTCCTGGGGCCAGAAAGAGAGGAAGTGTCAAAGCCAGGAGAGAATTGTTATCTTTCTCATAGCTGGTGGGTGGAGGAATGGAGGGAGGGAGACAGAGAGAATGCAAGGGAATATGATGGGAAATGAAGGTGAGCTAAAATAAACGAGGTCAATGATATAGATTCTGTATTTGAAAATATGAAACTAAGATATTGGTTTAAACAGATAGTTGGACCAAAAGAAGAACAATCCCTGTCTGCTTTCTCTGTTTCAGAAATTAGATTCTGGATCCCTTGGCCCCCTGACCCCCAGGTCAGCTTCTATTCTTCATCTCTCATTTTGATCAGTCCATGCTGTCATCCTGAGTCATGTCAAATTTTGGAGACCCCTGAATCATATCAGAAAAACATATTTTTCTAAGAGAAGATCATTGAAAAAATCAGTAATAAAGCCAAATATTCACATGGATATTGGAAACAATTCTTTACTTAAAAAAAATCAACTTAGAAAGGCAGCTTCCTTTTATTCCCCCTTTGTTGCTATATTGCATGTTTAGAGGCTAATTTGGAGCTGAGCACTTTTTCCTTCTTATAGTGGCAGCAAGAAGGCAACTCCAGACTTTGCTGAGCTCTGGTCTGATTAGAGGGCACAATGATGAGAGTCCTGGCTTTGCAGATAAGAAGCACCTAAGTTCTGATTCCCCTTTTATTCTTTACTAGTTCTGGGATTATAAACCAGTCACTTATTTCTGTGGGCCACCTGTAAAATCTGAGTGTTGCATTAGGTGATCTCAGAGGTTTCTTGTAATTGTGGAACTATGATGCTACCATCCCTACAGGCCAGCCTTCCATAAGAAAAGCCCCTTTTGGGGTCTGCTCCCTTTGTATTATGATGGATCTGATGAGGTATGGATCATGGCAGGACTATGAGTTGGTCCCTTAGTTCTCCAAAACACCAAGTCAGGGCGGGTTTGAAGCAAGAAATTCGCTACACAAAAGGCTGTGATAAGAAAAGCCTTTATTAGAAAGATATCAAGATGTTCTCTTGGTGGGCAATATCAAATGATTGGGAAGAGACATCTTCTAGAGACTTGTTTTATACAGGAACAAAACAATAGAAGGGAAAAGGTAAAGCCACTCAAGTTTTTATCCAAAGAGGTGCATACTTTAGATAATCTTTCTTCTTGCTTCTAGAGAGTGTGGGACCATATATGTTTGTGTATGAAGAGTCTTTCTCAAAAGTTTCTGCCAAGAGAATGTAAATCCATTTAAGTTGTTCTGGGCGATGTCCTAATCAGATCCATGGAAACAACAAAAGGGGAAGCCTCTAATTTCAAGTTCTGCTGGGCTTGTACCTGCTTGACTTCCTCTCCATGCTGCCCTATGTTTGTGAGCTAGGTGGGACCAAGAGGCAGCAGGTGATGGCGTCTGGTCCTTGTTAGGTAGTGCTGAGCTTCTCAAAATGGAGTCAGGGCAGCAGGAAGAGAAGCAGTTTGGTAGGCAGAGGCTCCTGACTGAAAAAATCTATCTGGGTTCCCTCTTCTCTGCAGAGCCTTGGATTGTTCATCTTGCCTCTCCTAACCCCAACTTGGAGCATGAAATTTTTGAGAGCAGGGGCCGTCTCTGGCCTTTCTATCTCCAGCTCTTATCCCAGCACCTGGCACATTCTTGTCCTTGTTCCATCATTTCTAATCATGTCCAACTCTGTCCTTGATCCCATTTGAAATTTTTCTGGAAGTCTTGTAGACCAACTTAAAGAAGGGTAATGCCTGCTGCCTACAGGGAGCCTTCCAGTTCCTCTCCTTCCACAGGCACAGACAGACACCCAAAGCAAATTGCGCAGCCACTTCCAGAAAATCTCTCGGCCGCCTCTGAGGGTCTGGCTCTCTCCTTCCCGGCTCCTGCCCCTGGGAAGCAGCCCATCCTCAAAGGCCCTCCCAGTCCACTGTGGCAGCCCTGGTCAATGGTCCCATGTCAGCCAGCTTGAGGTTGTCACTCCAGAGGAAGCTGGCTGCTGCAGAACCTTCTCTATTCAGGAGGGAGTATTAGTTCCCCCTTAATTTATGTGTGAAGAGAATGGAACACTGGAACTCTTGGCAGTGGACAGAGCCCTGGATTGGGAGTCAGCAGGCCTGGACTCCAAACTCCATTTCTGCCACTTACTGTGTGATCTTGGGCCAGCCACTTCCCTTCCTCAACTCTGAGGTCGCTTCCAGCTTGAAGGGAAAGGAGTCCAGTATTCTGTGGAGGGTGTAGGACTGTACATAGATATGTCTTCATAATGAAGGAGCCCTTAATGGGTAGGGAGGGGCAGGGGCAGGGAGTGGGAGAGGGAAAGGGATTTTTGTTCTGTATATTACAACTGTAGTAGGACTGCAAATCTCAAGTGCAGAGATGAGGGTGGGGGTAGGAAAGAATTCTCTGATTTGTGTAAGAGCTTTGTACCTTTTCACTCAGTTTTCCCACCTCCCCCCTCCTCTCCCAAGAGATAAAGCCCTTTCTGACTTGTGGACTAGCTTTTTTTAATTAAAGCTTTTTATTTTCAAAACATATGCATAATTTTTCAACATTGAATTCTTGCAAAACCTTGTGTTCCAATTTCCCTCCCATCCACCCTGTCTTCTAGACATCTAGTAATCCAATATATGTTAAACATGGTAAAACATATGTTAAATCCCATATATGCAGACATAATTAAACAATTCTCTTGCTGCACAAGAAAAATCAAATCAAGAAGGAAAAAAATGAGAAAGAAAATAAAATGCAAACCAACAAGAAGATGAGAATGCTATGTTGTGATCCACACTCAGTTCCCACAACCCTTGCTCTGAGTGTAGATGCTCTTTTCATCTCAAGATTACTGGAACTGCTTTGAATCATCTCCTTATTGAATACAGCCATGTCCATCACAATTGATCATCACATAATCTTATTGTTGCCAGGTTTAATAATTTCCTGGTTTTGCTCATTTCATTCAGCATCAGTTCATGTAAGTCTCTCCAGGCCTCTCTGAATTCATCCTGCTGATTATTATTATTATTATTATTATTATTTTACTGAGGCAATTAGGGTTAAATGACTTGCCTAGAGTCATACAGTTAGGAAATGTTAAGTGTCTGAGGCCAGATATGAATTCAGGTCCTCCTGACTTCAGGGCTAGTGCTCTATCCACTGTACCATCTAGCTGCTCTTGATCATTTCTTATAGAACAATAATATTCCATAATATACATAGACCATAACTTATTCAGCTGTCCCCCAAATAATGGGCATCCACTCAATTTCCAGTTTCTAGCCACTACAAAAAGGGCTGCCACAAACATTTTTGCACATGGGGGTCCGATCTCTTTGGGATACAATCCCACTCAAAACATTGCTGAATCAAAGGGTAGGCACAGTCTGATAGCCCTTTGGACATAGTTCCAAATTGCTCTCCAGAATGGCTGGATAAATTCGCAACTCTACCAACAATGTATTAGTGTCCCAGTTTTCCCACATCCCCTCCAACAACTTATCATAATCTTTTCCTGTCATCTTAGCCAATCTGAGATGTGTGTAGTGGTACCTCAGAGTTGTTTTAATTGCATTTCTCTGATCAATAGTAATTAGAAGCACCTTTTCATATGACTAGAAATGGTTTCGATTTCTTCATCTGAAAATTTTCTGTCCATATCCTTTGACCATTTCTCAGTTGGAGAATGACTTGCATTCTTATAAATTTGAGTCAATTCTCTATCAATAGTTCTAATAATAAGAAAGCATTGTGATATAGCAGAAAGAGCCCTTGCTCTAGCATCAGAGCATTGGGTTTGAATCCTGATTCTGCCATTAAACTATTATCTTGACCTTTTTCTCTCTGGATCTCAGGTTCCTCATTTGTAAAGTAAGAGGGAGAGCTGAGATTAGATAAAGTCTCATCTCCAAAGTCTGTAATCTTCAATGTAATCCCTCTTCTACACAACAGCTCCTCAGAATCATCAGCTGAAAACTCAAAGGGACCTCAAAAAGTCAATTAGTTTCATTCAGTCCTCTTCATTTTTGCTTATTTCAGTGAATAGGGGACAGTGGAAAGAGAGACAGAAACAGAGAGAGACCAAGAGCCGAGAGAGACAGAGACAGAGAAAGACAAAGAGAGAGAGAGAGAGAGAAAGAGAGAGAGAGAGAGAGAGAGAGAGAGAGAGAGAGAGAGAGAGAGAGAGAGAAAGATACAATTAGACAGACACAGACAGAGAGACAGAGGGGGAGATAAACAGAAAGACTAAGGAAGAAGGTGAAGGGAGAAAGAAATAGAAAAAAATGCAATTTTTTCAATGCTTACGACATGCCAAGCTGTCTGCTAAATGCTGGGAAATCAAAGAGTTCCTGGAGCTTGCATTCTATTGGGGAAGGCAATGCATAAAAAAGGTGTCTCCTCTAAGCCTTTGCCAGACTAAACATCCACAGATTTCCATCATAGGTGTGATCTAAAGTCATCCTGGCTCTTCACTCATTCATTCAACAACTATTTTAAAAACATGCATTTTGTGCAGATAACTCTAGTCTTCCCCCTCTGGACCTTTTCCATCACCATCTCCCCCAAAAAATATGTTGTCCAGAACAGAGTCTAGATCTCCAAATGTGATCTGCCCAAAGGGGAAAATGGCATTACCATTTCCACCTTAAAAATAAGCTATTATTTAGACCTTGTTAACACCATTATACAGATGAAGAAACTTATGTTCAGAGAAATTAATTGACTTACCCAAAGCCATGAGACTAGTAAGTGCCAGGAGTTCAAATTCAGGATTTAAATTGAGATCTTGTTGGCTGTAAATCTAGAATCATATGCACTATGCTAAACTATTGTATGTATATTAGGATGAAGAGGGGAGAGAAGGGGGAAGGGAAGTGCATTTGATGTGAGTAGGTTGGATAACTGGAAGAGGAAAAAAAGGATTAAAAAAAAATCTAGAGTGGGGAGGTGAAGGCACTAAGCAAGAATATTGGGAATAGGAATATTAAGAATGAAAATTGGGATCAAGGAATGGGTTCAAATCTTGGCTTTCCCACTCATTAGTTGTATGACTGTGGACAAGTCACTTAACTCCTTTGAATTTCTCTTTTCTCATCTATAAAATGAAGAGGTTAAGTTAAATGACCTTTAAGGTTCTATCCAACTTAAACTCATTGGATCTTGTCAAGAATGACCACTTTCATTAAAGAATAAAGGCAATAATAAAGGCTACTAGGTAGTAGCATAGTGTGCACAGCATTGGACCTCAGGTAGACCTTGAGTTTATTAGTTGTCTGTCTTAGTTTACTCACATGTAAAATGTTTTGTTGTGGGACTAAAATTAGAGCATATTTTTGGCAAACCTCTAAGCTTCAGCCACAACTTGGCCTTTTTAGCAACAAGGCAGTGCTAAGAGTTTTGGCTTTGTGGCAAAGACCTAAGCTGGGGGAGGAGAAATCCAAACCAGAATTAGTTAAGGATTTACAGGAAGGGATAGTACCCTTTTTTAAAGAGTTTAGCTTGAGTGGAACTGGTTAAAAGTATTTTGAATCTCAGGAGAACTCAATAATGGTGTTAGGAAATAGAAGCTTAAAGTGGGGAGGCTTAAAGAAGAGGTGCCCAGGAAATCTGAGTTTTCGAGTTCTCAAGTGGTTTTATGTCCGTTATCTCATATGAAACTTAAAACAACTGTGTATAGTAGATGAATTTTTGTTTCCTTTTTTTGTTGTTCAATTGTTTTCAGTTGTATCTGACCCTTCATGACCACATTTGGGGTTTTCTTGGCAAAGATACTGAAGTGATTTGCCGTTTCCTTTTCCAGTTCATTTTACAGATGAAGAAACTGAAGCCTACAGGGGAAAATGACTTGCCTAGGGTCACACAGCTAGTAAGTGTCTGGGGCCAGATTTCAACTCAACAAAATGAGTCTTTCTAATTCCAGATCTGGAACTCTATCTACAAGATGCCTCCATTCCCATTTTACTGATGAACAAACTAAGACTCTGAGACTCAAGGTGACTGGCCCAGTGCTTCACAACTACTTAGAGGCAGGATTAGGGGCTAAATTTTTCCACTTCCAAATGTAGCATTCCATCTGTTTTGCCATTTTACCTTAGTCTAAATCTTCCCTAAATCCTGTCCCTCCAAACATCTAGCCCATTGGCCACAGCTTGGCCTCATTAGCAACAGGACAGTGCTAAGAGTTTTTGTTGTTGTTGTTGCTGAGACAATTGGGGTTAAGTGACTTGCCCAGGATAACATGGCTAGGAAGTGTTAAGTGTCTAAGACCAGATTTGAACTCAACTCCTCCTGACTTCAGGGCTGCTGCTCTATCCACTGTGCCACGTCGCACAGTGAGATATGAGGGTATGTGCTTTTCTCATTTGCCTAAAGGAAAAAAGGACAGATACTGAATATTTACACACCAGGTTTCATGTCCTTCACAGAGGCAGAACTGTCCCCTCTGTCCTTCTACATCCCCCTCTTTTTGTGGAATTAGATCTCTATGATCTGCCTTACTCTCAGTGTCCCCATGACTCAAATAATTCATTTTCCCACAGAAAATCCAAGATTTAAGATTTAGGGTTCTTTTCGGAAGAACAGGCATAAAATTAGGCTGTAAAATGATAGCGCCCCCCCACCCCAACTCACAAGAGAACTACAGATCCTACAATGAAACACAAAATTTCAAACCTGTCCTTCCAAACACATGCTGATCTAAGGTAAAGACAAGCCTACAAACAATAGGGGGCAAAGCAAGCTTCATGATATTATCCACAGTCGTGGGGAGAGGAGGGGGAAGGAGCAAAGTAGGACAAACACTGTCCTTCTCCAATTGTCTTTTCATTTTGGTTTGTCTGAATGAACAGAAGGAGAAATTGAGATTAAAAAAAAAAAACAACAACTTTGTTTATTATCATTTCAAAGGGCAGGAGAACAGTCCTCCACCATCAGACTATAGGTTCTTTGCTATCTACCAGAAGATTCCTCTTCCCCTTCTGCCATCTTTTGTGACTTTTGTTTTATTTTCCCCACAACCTCAATTTTGAGGCAATTTCCAGGCCAGTCATATTATCTGCTTCATTCCTCTCCCAGCACAATCTTTATTTTCTGTATTTGTCTACTTTAGTCTGTCTATCCATCTATCAATCTATCCAACCATCCATTCATCTCTCTGTCCATCTATCCATCCTCCATCTATCTATCTATCTATCTATCTTTCTATCTATTTATCTATTCATTTCTTCCTCCCCTGTGGGAGAGCATTTGGTTCGGTTCAGTTCATAATGAGAACATTCATATAAGATTCTCTTGGAGTCAAAACTTTATTTGAGTCAAAACTGTGCGACGTGGCACAGTGGATAGAGCACCAGCCCTGAAGTCAGGAGGAGTTGAGTTCAAATCTGGTCTTAGACACTTAACACTTCCTAGCCGTGTTATCCTGGGCAAGTCACTTAACCCCAATTGCCTCAGCAGCAACAACAACAAAAACAAGAACAACTTTATTTCAGGGTTGGTCCAAGTATCATGGATAACTGGTTGGTAAGGGTAACTTGTACCTAAGGGTAACTAAGGTCAGGAGAAAGAAAGCTTATATACCATAATTCTGGCCCTAAACCATGTTGGAAAGGCTAAGATTGCTATAGAATTGCAGAGGTTGTTAGTTTAGCCACAGGTATTACTGAAAGCAGAAATGATCAAGACATCAATGTTGTTACTTGGGTTCAAGGAGCAATTACTTGGGAAGCATTCCTGCTGTGTCCTTAACAAGTCTAAACATGCTTATATCAGTGATTTTGCAAAATATATTTGTCAGTAATTTTCATAGGTTAGTCTAGGGCTCAGATTTAGGGGCCATATGTACCCTACACTCCCTCACTTCTTTTCTTGGAAAAGGATGGAGATCTTTTCTTCTGTAATTACTTCAAAGTGGGAGTGGGAGTAGAGCTGAGCCTGTCTTACAAGGTCCCACTTGGAAGAGTGCCAAGCTTGAGGTTAGAAGTTGGTTAAAGTATCATCCAAAGGAAGCTGAGTTTTAGGATCAACAACTAGTACTGGCCTTCAATTGAAGATAAGTGAGCTAATTTAATGGTAAGGGAGTTATTGTAAATAGGAAAGAGGTTGCTTATATTGCCAAGGATACATATGCCAAAGTGTCTAAAAGATGTTAGACACTGGGGAAAAAGATGACAGGCTGAGGAGGTTTCCAGTGGGCATGAAACAAAGGTAACACTCTTGCAAATAACATCCCTCAATTATCTATCATTCATCTCTGTAGTCTATGTCTTGCTTCTCAGACTCAGTGGCCAGTGTAAGTCACAAAAACTAATCTCAAAATCTGAAATGGATAGAAATTTATTTGGTTTTTTGGTCCTCTACCTGGTAATTACGACAATAACAACTGTCCCCACAGGATTGGAGAATAGTGTTCTCCACCCATGTGTCCTGGCCTCATGGGTTTGTCAGTGGGAAAGCACCCAGACCCCTTCCTTTCATGATTTTTGTATAAACAGGTGAGGTCTCCTATATTACAAACTGTGTGAGACGGGAGCTAGACCTCCTCCCCCAAATTAATTGATCAGAGACATCTTCAGGTACAAAGAGAAAGCATTTAGTTAGTCCCTGCAGGGAGAGGCCCAGCATACTCGAGAGGCATCCCAGCTCCCACCATGTGTTTGACCTGACCAGCAGAAAGTAGAATACCCAGTTAAATAGGAAAAGACCAAAGCTGTGGTGATTTTCTTCTTTTAAAATAATAGTTCTTTCTGGGAGAAAACAGGTTTCTTGGGGAGGTTTTCTGGAGGCAGCCTTCGTTTCAGTTAATAAGTAATAATCATCCAAAATGCAGCCAGCTGATAAAATGCAAATGTTTATTTTCTCCTTCCAAATAGCCTGGTTAGTTGAAGCCTATCTCTCTGCTTGGTTCTAAGAGCTCTTGCAGCTTTGTCCTTTGCTTCTGCCTCTGCTTTCTTGAGCCTCCAGCCAGCACCAAGATAAAAGTTGTAAATGAATCTGTCTTGCCTCCGAGAGAGAGAGCTTCTGGCTCTCAATCTCCCAGAGTGCTCTGTGTCTGTCCCAAAGTGCTCCTCTCCAATCTAATTCAGCTGAATTCCTTTGACTGGACTTATATCTGACTCTTCTGAGAGAATGGGATTATGGGTTTTCTCCCATAGTTCTCTCTGGCCCTAAGAGCTTCAAGGGAGGTGTGAATTCACAAAGTTACAAAGTTGACTTTGTGAATCTCCCATACTTGTGAACTCCAATGAGTACTTAAATACTTCTTGCTTATATGAGCTCTCTAAAGGTGTGAACACAAGCATTGTATCAATTCTACTTAGTATCTTGTTTCAGGTTCTGGCCCAAAACATTTCCTTGTAAGATCAGATTAATGATACTGAGCCATGCTAAATTAGATAATTATTGTCTCTATCAACTCTAATGACTTAACAATTTGTAAAGATTCCAACACCAAGTATTTCCCTTGGATAGACTAAGAGGACATAACCATCCTTGACCAATGGTCACCAATGTTATCTGCTTCCTACAGGTCACATCCTGTAACTTCCTGAGGGTTTGGTCTTTAGAGACCATGTGACTCCCTGCAATCCAAGGTCTAAGACCTGATCTTCTGGCTCTGGGAATAGAGATCATGTGACTTAGTCTCAAACTGAAAAAATTTCATCCAATCAGCCTCATTCACAACTGCATACAAACTCTGAAAGTATTTACTTAAATCTTGATCTCCAAAAATCTGTCTCTAGTTCAGTTTTATGCAAATCCAGCTATGCAAATCTACATGTTAGAGTCCAGATGATAAAATTCTATTTAAAATGTCAATCTTACAACTGACCAATCTAAAACTGTAAATCCCCTAGTCCAATAGGTTCCAGATTTGATTTTCTAACAATAGAGACCTAAGTTTTGAGTTAACTTTCATTATCTGACCTGGTAATTGGGAAAGAAAATTTAAAATCATGTTAAGAGCAATTTTGTAGAAAATGTTATAGGCAACCAAGAGTCTGGGTTTAAATACTTGAATCTCAATAGATTTAATTTCTTAGAAATGAAATGGGAATCTCAAAGAGTATGCCATGTATTAGCTCTATAAGCAATGGAGACATTATATATAATTTGCCTCTCTGACCAATAAATTTGAAGATTTCATAAAGAATCCTTGCACCTGGCCCCTGACTTATCATTTCCTTATCACAACTGGAGCAGGACTCCAACAGGTGGCAGTAGAATAGGATACAAAGCATTTCCTGGAAAGGTGCCCTCTTAGAAGCAGACTTATACAGATAAGATGAGATAGAGATAATAAAAAGTGAGGATAACATAGGAAAAAAAAGTGATCACCAACAGATACTTTATCACTAGAAATAATTTATCTCTAGACATAGCTTATCATCAGGCTGAACCTGGGGGGAAATACCAAATATCAGATAAATATAGAATAAAACATAGAAACATATATAATAAAATAAAATTTATGAGATTGATTATTTTCCAGCTGATATCAATATAGTATACATATTGAATAGGGAATAAGGCAAAATCAATCAAATAGCAAGAACAGAGAATATTATCTGAAAGTATTAATTAGTTAAAAAAAAAAAAAGGAACTGGGAGCTCTTCCAATTTCTGTATTCTCTATTTGGAGAATTTCTCCAACCCTCAGAGACAGTTTCTTTAAATTCTTAAAGTAAATTCTTTTATGTGTACTCTGGAGGAAGAAGGAGGGCAAAGACCACAGCATTTGAATGCTGGAAGAAAGAATCAGCACCTGCACGTCTCTCCCAAGCTTCCTATTCACATCTCTCTCATAAACATAGACCCAAAGAGAAATCAAATCCTTATAACCTCGAGGTCTAATTCACTGAAACAAATTAGAGAGCAAGTGGAAAAGAAAGGCATATTCCTTTCAAAATACAATTAATCTTTCCTATTATTGCAGCTCCTGATCAAAAAAATCCAATTCAAATTGTAATTCAATCAGTATAAGGAGGCAACTCCATTGAAACAAACTATTTGGCTAACAAATCTCAAAACATCCTTTCCACTTACCTTCAAATGGTGGTGATATAATTCAAAAAGCTTTAACAAGATTTTTGTAATTAACCAGAGACCTCTCACAAATCAACCATACTCTACAGATCTTTTTTAGATTCTGATAATGATTGGCAAGTTCTATGAACTGGGTATTAAAGTCCAATTGATAATATTTTTCAGCTACTGATTTTACAATTCATGACTAAGTATCAATGGATATTTCCATGACTGACTAACAAAAATTAGCTTCTTTGTGTGTGTATTCCACCTATCTTATTGTAGACTGTGGCCCCAACCTCCCAGGAAAGTTGTGTTTAAGAGGCAGGGTTTGAAAAGGGACTAAACTTAAAATGATCCAGGAATGCCAAACCCCTTTTACATACCTAAAAAGACCCTTGTCTCTTTTTCTCTCAAAACTCTTTTTAGCATAAGAATACCAACAAAAATGTCATTCAAGATCTCTGTCTCCCTGCCTTTGTCTTTGAACACTAATATTAAATATGTTTTTAATACCTCATTTGAAAATACACAGGAGTTGTATACAATTATTATGACACTGTATCCTGCTCAACATTTTTAAAATATTTTTCAGACAGCAAATTTGCTCATTTTGAAACAACCCCAGCCCTGAACATGCCACTGGCTAAAAGGAGATTTCTTTAATGGCAACTTTTTTTGTGTACGTGTGTAAAAAAATGGTCGATGGTTGTGATAGATAATTTTTTTTTCAAGTTTATGGTTTTTGGCAAAGCTGGGACAATCTTCTTCCATATCATTTTTGTCTACATCGATATCTGTTTCTGTGCAGAATGTCTGTGTCGTATTTGTTCTGTAAACTAGATTTTGCTGCCTAGAAAGAGTCATAAGGCAACCAGCCAGAAAAAAACTCTATGCTGTAGTTTGCTGGAAAAAATTCCTTTAAAAAATCTAACCTTTGTGAATTTAAAACCTCTGGCCAAAGGTTGAAAAAATACACATTAAAAGGGGATTAAACATAAAATTAAAAATAACATCTTACAGATTCTCAAAAATTTTGTAAGCAAAATGCTTTAGCAAAGTCTCAAAATTTTGAGAAAAAAGATGATTAAGGAATTTGGAAATTAGTCCAAAACAATAATATATGTGATGTAATGCTGGAGAAAGTGAGGCAAAATAGAGATTAGAGAGTTTTTAATATTTTATTTGGGTTTCTGAGAGGGAAAGAAAGTCTGGAGGCAGAGCAGAATCCATTTTGCCTCCACAGCTGAGTAGGACTTTTGCCTCAAAGAATCCAGCATCCAATGTGAGATCTTAATGATTTTTATATGTGACTCTAAGATCAGGAGAGACAAAGGCAAGAGGTGGAGTCCAAACACTGTTAAAAGGCAAGAATTTCCAGGCAGGGACCATCAATTTGGTTTTGAAAAGTTGGGGGTAGGACCATAAATTCTGATAACTTGGGAGTGAAGGAGGTAGTCACTAGAGGCAGAAAGTCTGGAACTTAGAGATATGTAATGTTATGCCACAGTTCTCTTTAACTGTCCTGACTCAGTTTCCTTGTACAAGTTTGCATTGTCTCAGTCTTCCTAATTACTCCCCTAAGCTGTAAATCTCCCTCTGGTCCATGAAGGCTGAGGACCAATTAGTCTAAGGTTATAAATTGTTAACCCAAGCAAGATAAACAAGAGAGTAGACTTCCTGATTATCTTCTGTCCTTGAGAATTTACAACATCCCTCTAAAACATTCCAAGGTATTTCACTAACATCTTTATCTCTGGGTATTCAGACATCATGTCTCTGGGTTCCTCTTTGATTCACAGCCTTTTCCAGCTGGGCTTTCCCGCTCTTTCCTACTCTCTTCTTTGTCTCCAAAAAGTATATAAAGGTTAGAGATTCTCCATTCATTGCTGGAGAATGGCGGCTGGCGGTGGATGCTGGACGCTGGATTCTTTGAGATGATTGTCTCCTCCAGACCTGGGACCAACATGAATTCCTTGGTCCCAGTATATCTTTATCTCTGTCTGACTGAATAATTTGAGACGAGAGTCCTGTCCAGTCAATCTTACTCTCCCATTAATAAAATATTAAAAACTCTCTAATCTCTCTCCTGCCTCAGTTTCTCTGGCATTACAGTAAGTCTATCTATTAGTGACTTATCTGCCTATGGAATGCTAATGGTCAGGGATCCCAGCCCTAATTATAGTCCTAATGATCAGGAAGGGGGATTGCAATCAGTGAGACTGAGGCAGAATAATTCAAGGAACTGAGGCAGAACAATTTAGGGAAACGGAGGCAGCACAATTTAGGGAAACTGAGTCAGGACAATAAAAGAAAACTGTAGCACAACAATATGTTTATGAAGATAGCAAGATTTACTAACCTTTCTATCTTGTCTGGAGTATTTTTTAAAGCACTCCAATGGGAATAAGAATGAATTCTCATAAGGATTGCTAATGAGATTGCTACCACTGTAATCACTATTTTCTAACTCATCTCATATATTGTGGGCCAATATATGAGGGTATGAAGGGTCATGCTTCAATAAGATAAACTCAAAGCCTTGCATAAAATAGCTGCCCAACCTAGCTTGGAGGAATGCAAGGTGGGGTGGGGATAAGGCTCCATGATTCACTATTCCTGGAATCTTGTTTCCAACCACCCCAGCTTCATCAATTTCTGTCCAGCAATTGCTTGTGAAGAATCTAGATGTTCCTGGCAGCACCCAGCATGGCAACATGGAATGTGTAAGCCACTCAACCTGTTTTGGGGGTAAATTCACCGTTCTCTAATTCAATTACAGAAATATATTAGCTATGTAACTTATGGCAAATTAATTTATATTTGCCCAGTTTTCTGATTTGTAAAAATAACTAATATTGATTATTGCTTGACAAAAAAACAAAAACAAAAACAAAACAAATGCTATATGAATGTTAACTGCTTTATTGGATAAAATTGTTTCATATTTGATAACTTTAGAGGTTTTAAAAATGTGATCAATATACAATGCTAATGTTGAAATAAATAATTTTGAGGGTGTGCATAAATTATACTAACCAAATTCAAGTAGGGCTCACTAGGCCTAAGAAAATATATGGAATCTCTTTCTCTTTTCTCTTCCTTCCCTGACCTGAAAAGGGGATAAGAGGGAGAGAAAGAAAATATGCATAATTCAGTACAAGAGTTATTTGAGATATTAATAAAAATAGTTTTAAAGGAGCTTTCATCAAAGCCTATTAAAAGAATATATAAATTGTAATCTATTTCTACTAAGTTTAAGAAAACAGGAAAACATTACACAGCTACTTAAAAACTGCCAAAAAATCAGCCTGCTTTTGAATTATCTGGAGTCAGACTTTTCAGGGCTTAGACACACAAAAAAATTAATTCTTAACTCTTTCCTGGCTTACCAAAGAAAAATGATTTATATAAATTGAAAAATGTTCAAATGGTAATTAAGTTTGTCTGGAACATTTAACTGATATTTAAGAAATTTTATGAACTAAAGTT
>MU176946.1:410519-441134 GCA_016696395.1 Antechinus stuartii
AAAAAAGGAAAGAGGAAAATCAAATTGTTAGTCTTAAAAATGAAAAGGGAGAACTCGCCACTAACGAAGAGGAAATTAGAGCAATAATTAGGAGTTACTTTGCCCAACTTTATGCCAATAAATTTGACAACTTAAATGAAATAGAAAAATACCTCCAAAAATATAGCTTGCCCAAACTAACAGAGGAAGAAGTAAATATCCTAAACAGTCCCATCTCAGAAAAAGAAATAGAACAAACTATCAATCAACTCCCTAAGAAAAAATCCCCAGGACCAGATGGATTTACATGTGAATTCTACCAAACATTTAAAGAACAATTAACTCCAATGTTATATAAACTATTTGAAAAAATTGGGATTGAAGGAGTCCTACCAAACTCCTTTTATGACACAGACATGGTACTGATACCTAAACCAGGTAGGCTGAAAACAGAGAAAGAAAATTATAGACCAATCTCCCTAATGAATATTGATGCTAAAATCTTAAATAAAATATTAGCAAAAAGATTACAGAAAATCGTCACCAGGATAATACACTATGACCAAGTAGGATTTATACCAGGAATGCAGGGCTGGTTCAATATTAGGAAAACTATTAGCATAATTGACTATATCAATAACCAAACAAACAAAAACCATATGATCATCTCAATAGATGCAGAAAAAGCATTTGATAAAATCCAACATCCATTCCTAATAAAAACACTTGAGAGCATAGGAATAAATGGACTTTTCCTTAAAATAGTCAGGAGCATATACTTAAAACCATCAGTAAGCATCATATGCAATGGGGAAAAACTGGAACCTTTCCCGGTAAGATCTGGAGTGAAGCAAGGTTGCCCACTATCACCATTATTATTTAATATCGTATTAGAAACACTAGCCTCGGCAATAAGAGCCGAGAAAGATATTAAAGGAATTAGAGTAGGCAATGAGGAAACCAAACTATCACTCTTTGCAGATGATATGATGGTTTACCTAGAGAACCCCAGAGATTCTACTAAAAAGCTATTGGAAATAATTCATAATTTTAGCAAAGTAGCTGGCTACAAAATAAATCCCCATAAATCCTCAGCATTTTTATACATCACCAACAAAACCCAACAGCAAGAGATACAAAGAGAAATTCCATTCAGAATAACTGTTGATACCATAAAATATTTGGGAATCTATCTACCAAAGGAAAGTCAGGAATTATATGAGCAAAATTATAAAAAAGTCTCCACACAAATAAAGGCAGACTTAAATAATTGGAAAAATATTAAGTGCTCTTGGATCGGCCGAGCGAACATAATAAAGATGACAATACTCCCTAAACTAATCTATTTATTTAGTGCTATACCAATCAGACTTCCAAGAAAATATTTTAATGATCTAGAAAAAATAACAACAAAATTCATATGGAACAATAAAAAGTCGAGAATCTCAAGGGAATTAATGAAAAAAAAATCAAATGAAGATGGCCTAGCTGTACCTGATCTAAAATTATATTATAAAGCAGCAGTCACCAAAAACCATTTGGTATTGGCTAAGAAATAGATTAGTGGATCAGTGGAAAAGGCTAGGTTCACAAGACAGAATAGTCAACTATAGCAATCTAGTGTTTGACAAACCCAAAGCCCCTAACTTCTGGGAAAAGAATTCATTATTTGATAAAAACTGCTGGGATAATTGGAAATTAGTATGGCAGAAATTAGGCATGGACCCACACTTAACACCATATACCAAGATAAGATCAAAATGGGTCCATGACCTAGGCATAAAGAACGAGATTATAAATAAATTAGAGGAACATAGAATAGTTTATCTCTCAGACTTGTGGAGGAGAAAGAAATTTGTGACCAAAGATGAACTAGAGACCATTACTGATCACAAAATAGAAAATTTTGATTACATCAAATTAAAAAGCCTTTGTACAAACAAAACTAATGCAAACAAGATTAGAAGGAAAGCAACAAACTGGGAAAACATCTTCACAGTTAAAGGTTCTGATAAAGGCCTTATTTCCAAAATATATAGAGAACTGACTCAAATTTATAAGAAATCAAGCCATTCTCCAATTGATAAATGGTCAAAGGATACGAACAGACAATTTTCAGAGGATGAAATTGAAACTATTACCACTCATATGAAAGAGTGTTCCAAATCATTATTGATCAGAGAAATGCAAATTAAGACAACTCTGAGATACCACTACACACCTGTCAGATTGGCTAAGATGACAGGAAAAAATAATGCTGAATGTTGGAGGGGATGCGGGAAAACTGGGACACTAATGCATTGTTGGTGGAGTTGTGAACGAATCCAACCATTCTGGAGAGCAATCTGGAATTATGCCCAAAAAATTATCAAATTGTGCATACCCTTTGATCCAGCAGTATTTCTATTGGGCTTATATCCCAAAGAAATACTAAAGAAGTGAAAGGGACCTGTATGTGCCAAAATGTTTGTAGCAGCCCTATTTGTAGTGGCTAGAAACTGGAAAATGAATGGATGCCCATCAATTGGAGAATGGCTGGGTAATTTGTGGTATATGAATGTTATGGAATATTATTGTTCTGTAAGAAATGACCAGCAGGATGAATATAGAGAGGCTTGGAGAGACTTACATGAACTGATGCTGAGTGAAATGAGCAGAACCAGTAGATCATTATACACTTCAACAATGATACTGCATGAGGATGTATTCTGATGGAAATGGATTTCTTTGACAAAGAGACCTAACTCAGTTTCAATTGATAAATGATGGACAGAAGCAGCTACACCCAAAGAAAGAACACTGGGAAATGAATATAAACTATTTGCATTTTTGCTTTTCTTCCCGGGTCATTTATACCTTCTGAATCCAATTCTCCCTATGCAACAAGAGAACTGTTTGGTTCTGCAAACATATATTGTATCTAGGATATACTGCAACATATCCAACATATAAAGGACTGTTTGCCATCTAGGGGAGGGGGTGGAGGGAGGGAGGGGAAAAAAATTGGAACAGAAACGAGTGCAAAAGATAATGTTGTAAAAAAAAAAATTACCCTGGCATGGATTCTGTCAATATAAAGTAATTATTAAATAAAAATTTAAAAAAAAAAACTAATAAATAATTTTTTAAAAAGTCAAAAAAAAAAAAAAAGACTAACAATTTGATTTTTCTCTTTCCTTTTTTAAATCAAATTTACCAAAGGTTTATCTATTTTGTTGTTTGTTTGTTTTTTTTTTTCATAAAACCAACTCTTTATTTATTAAGTCAATAGTTTTTTGTTTTTGTTTTTTACTTTCAATTTTATTAATTTCTCCTTTTACTTTTAATTTTAGCCTGGGCAGAGCCCTGCTGTGTGAAAGTGTGATTGTGCTGGGCAGAGGCAGAGTCCCAGTGACAAAATGTTATGGCTGCACAGCTGTACTGTGCCCCATTCTGAGTCACTCTCAGTGCTGGGTGGGTGTGGCCAGGTCCTGTTAAACTCTGAAATTTTGGGGAATACTCTATTTGTTGGCATTTGTGTAACTTCTTACTGCTTTGCAACCAAAGCAGAGCAGCCACCTATGGTAGAGTGCTCCCTGCAAATTCTCCATCAGCAGAGACTGCAGTCACCTCCTCCCCACCACCACCCTCGTCCCACCTCCCCAGTCTGCTCAGCATAAGTTAGCCTTTGTTTTCTGCCTCCCTGCCTGGGCTGGCCTCCTCCTCCTGCCTGATCAAAACAGACCTTTTCTGGAGATCTTCCAGATTATTTTTGTCTGGCAATTTGTTGTATTCTCAATATTTGTGGATTCTACCAGTCAAGCACTATTTTACAGGTTGAATATGGTAATCAGTAAGTGAGAGTAGAAGGGACCTCAGAATGAAGTACATGTATTCTCTGCCATCTTGGCTCCACACAAAAGAAAGGTACTTGATGACATTGGTATGATAATTTTGCTCTGTTGTGTATCACAATGATTTACATCTCTGTTGAAGTGGCCAAAATCTGGGTTTAAACATTTGTATCTCAGTAGATTGAACCTGTTAGAAAGGATCTAATATTAAAGAATATACTATGTATTAGCTTTATAAATATTGGAGACCTGGGGCAACTAAGGAATTAAATGGCAAAATCATAGTTTATAATCATCCTAAGTCCAGTCCTTCATTGTAATATTCATTCTCACTAATTGTTAACCAATCAAAGTTGATTGTCAATCTGGGGAACACTGACTGAATAAGGGCTTACAACTATAAACCTACCTCTACAGTTGTCTTTAGTCTAAGAGAGTAATGGCCAAATGACCATCTTTTTTCTTAAAATGCTAGCATTATTAATAAAGTGATTAAATTACCCAGAAATGATGTCTTTTAAACCTCTTTACACACCACGCAAGAGTGCTTTTGGTAACAGCTCTGAGATATTCTGTGCATTATGATTTTTGTAAAAAAAAATGAATCTGGACCGAAGCCACCTATTTATCCCAAATTTTTTAAAAAATGAGAGACATTGGGACACAAGGTCAGCCTTGGATTCAGGAAGACCAGGGTTCTGGTTGTGTGACTCTAAACAAGTCACATACACTCTTGGTGCCTTCAGCAACTCTAAATTAGAGAGAATTCCTTCTAGATATCAAAAGTCATTACTTTGATAATTTCAAGTTTGGATATATGGGTACCCCTGATTTGTTTGGGTTTTTCTATTGTCAGTGATACAAATCAGTTAGGTATGAAACACACAGGCCTTCTATCTAGGTTGAGCATAGATGGACCAATGAAACAGAGCTAAAGGAACCCAGCCCTTGAAAAGAATCCTGAGGCAATTGCAGAGCCTCTCCCAGTTTTCTCTCCCTCGTTGGTCTTGGTTTCATTCCCAAGTGAGTCTCTGTCTAGTTCATCTCTATTCAATAAATCCCAGGAGTTCCCCATTGCCTGCGGGACCAACTATAAAATCCTTCTGACCTTAATTGGCTGGGCTCTTCCCACCTTTTGTCTTCTCTGACATCATGTCCTAACACCATGTCTTTTCTGAGACTGCCCCCAAGCCTGGGATTTTCTCCTTCCTTATCCTCCCCTCCTAACTTCTTTGACTTCCTTCAAATCTCAGCTAAAGACCAGTCCTTGCCCACATGTCCAACTTTTCATGACCCTGTTTGGAGTTTTCTTGCCAAAGTACTGGAGAAGTTTGCCATTTTCTTCTGCAAATTGTTTTATAGATGAGGAAACTGAGGCAAACCACATGTACTCAGGGTTACACAGCTAGGAAGTACATAATGCCAGATTTGATTCAGGAAGATAAGACAAATGCCAACCCAAGATTCTCTTATTGCATCACCCAGCTGCTTTTCATTACTTGGAGATTGTCTAAGGTTATACTTCCCCTAATAAAGAATCTAATTACATCTCACTAACTTGTTAAATCATTTTTAGGATTAGCTCATCTGGTTCTCTTGCCCATCTTAATGGTATCTTCCCTTGAGGTAATTATGAGTTCTGCTAGAGAACTGAGGTTCTATCTTTTCTCTTATTAATTGCTAAAAAACCCTTTTTCTTTGTTAAAAACTCATTATGTATTTAGCCTGCTGTCAGCTAAAATCTTTGCTTCTTGATTTGGAGAAAAATACAGAAGAGAAAACTGAGAGGGTAGAGTTTAATTGATTTGTCAAAGTGCCCAGAGTTCTTCTGTGATTGCTCCTACATTGGACAGCACTGAGTCTTCTGAGGCTTGGCCAGAGGTACTAAACCCCATTGTCAGTAACTATCTTCTTTTTCAGCTGGATCACTGGAGCACTTTAGTCAATGCCTTTTACTCTTCAAATCCAAACCAGATTGGTAAGTGATAAGGTTCCTCCCCTGCCTACTGCTGAAATCAGCATCTCCCCTTTCCATCCAAATCTTCATTTGATGGTTAAAGATTCTTTTCCCACCCGGAGAGGGAGGAGGGCCATACACTCCTAGATGGAGAGCCAGCAAGATCATCAAAGAGCATTTGATCCAATCTTTATTTTATAAATGAGGAGAAGAACCATGAACTGGAATTGACCTCAAAGAAATCTCTCTACTAGTCCCCTTTACTACCATCTTATAGCCCACACAGAATCCAGCATTTAAAAGTTAAAACAGACCCCAGCAACAATGTAGTCACCCTCCGCTCAAATACAACACCAACTCTAGCATTTACAATAAGTGTTTATTTAGTCTCTGAGTGAAGATCATCAAGAAGGAGTCACTCATTCATCCCAAATAGACCAGCAGCTCTGAGGGAAGACTTGAATGACATGAAACCTATGAAAAACCCAAAGAGGAAACTAATCTGCCTAAGATCATGCAGGGAGACAGGGGTAGGCAGGATTTGAACGCTATAATTTTTCACTCCAAACCCAGCATTCTTTCGCCTGCCTTTCTATGTAGCTTTAACCCGAAAAGGGGCAACCTCAAATGAAGGGGAGACACTGAATTGTAAAACAAGGAAAAGATATAAATATGAAAATAAAAATTAGGGGCTCCCCCACAGATGGCAAAAAATTATGGAAAGTTTCCTAGGCTTGGAAAGGAAAAGGAAAACCTGCTCAAAGAAAGTGGCCTTGATACTTTCCTACATGACCACCGATCCCCCATTAAGGGGATTCTGCAGTCCCCCATGGGAGGGTCAGTGACCAGATTCTCAACCCTGCAACCTTGAAGGGAAATGACATTAGTTCAGTTTAACCCCACTTCTCTAGTGCCAAGACATTAAGCTGGGAGTCAAAAACACATGGTTTCATGTCTTCAGACACTTGCCTATAAACTTCCGTTTCTGTATCTAGGAAATAGGGATAATAATTTGTCCTTGTTTCTTGTTTATATGTAGTTATTCTCATATTGTCTCCCCAATTTGACTGTGTGTTTCTTAAGAGTAGAGGCTGCTTTTCACTTTTGCAGAATTACATAGAGCTGGGATGAATAGCCACATTACTGGATGACAGAATCCAAAAAGATATTACCTGGCTAGATTATCAGGTGAGGAAAAATAATGTTTATGCAAAATCATTTGACTGATTAATATTACTTTGCAATGTTCCCTTCTCAGTCAAAGGCCTTCTCTTCTATCAACTTTAGCCAATTCTAGCTAAGAAAGTTAGCTAGGAAACCTGCATTTCTCTTCTTAATGAACAAGACCCAGTCTGAGTTAGATCCTTATCTAGGAGATTCATTTCTGTTCTTGTTCTTGCATTAGAGTTTAGGGCAGCCTAGCTCATGACAAAGAAAGGGAAGCAGGGAAGAACCCTGATCAGGTTGCCCAGAATAATAGAAGAAACTGAAAACCCATGATCCAACTCCTCCCAAGCTGACCCAGAACCATGAATGGTTATTCTTTGAGGGTAACCATCCAACCAATTCTGAATCTAAGTTTCTCTTTCTTGTCTTCTCTTTTCTCATCTAACTCCTTCTCTTTAACTTCCATGTATGACAGTGTTAAGGTAGCATGGCAGACCAGGTGCAAGGATGGGATAAAATTGGGACATAGAATTGGCAGAAGTGGAACAACCCTGAAGGATTAGTCCCAATGTCATCCTACCCTTAAATTAATGCCAATTCTTGCCTGCCTTCATTCATCTCAGCTGCTCCATCCAATTTTTACATATTAAAAATATTTTTTCAATTAACAAAAAAATGTCCTTTCCTTTCCATCTTGCCCCCTCTACAATAAAAAAGAAAAACAAAAACCTTGTTTAAAACACATACACATATACACACACACACACTTCCTTCTGAATCTTGGTCTCCTGACTCTCAGGTTGGGGTTTTCCTATTGGTCTTTCTTGGGGTTCTCCTGGCCAGCAGCTCCTTCAGATCTATTACCAAACACATGTTACTGTTTGTTTCTTTGCTTTGTTTTTGGATTGATTCAGTTGTTCCATCAATTCAAACATTATGTAGTGCCTATACTATGTGAACAGGACTATGCTAGTTATTAGGGGTCACAAAATGAACATCAAGAAAGGTGAACCTGGGCAAATCATTTGATGCTGTCTGCCTCAGTTCCCTTACCTATCCAGCTGACAGACTGACATTCCTAAAAAACTGCTCTGATTACATCACACCCCTACTTAAAAAAAAAATAGATTGGTGGCTCCTATTGCCTCTAAAATAATATTGAGGAGCAGCTAGGTGGCACAGTGGATAGAGCTCCAGCCTCAGGAGGATCTGAGTTCAAATGTGATCTTAGACACTTAACACTTCTTAGCTAATAATTAGAGATGACAGGATCCTTGAAGACAGGATCACCTTCATGGTGATCCTCATCATTCCTTTTCCCACCTTCTTTCACTTACTCTTTTCTCTGTGTCATTTTAAAATTCACTCATTACCCTAGTCATTTATTTATTAGCTCTAATTAAATCCAATAAGCATGTATTAACTATCTACTTAATATTGTACTAGACACTAAAATATAAAGAGAAAATGAAAAAGCAATTCCCGACCTTACGAAGCTTACATCCTAATGGGGGATACCACTTCTAATTAGAAAATTATACATAAGATCACTTGAATAGGGAGATCTAGCTGTATCACTGAGGGCATCTGGAAAGATGTGGGAGCTGACTCATCAGCCCAGTCTCATTCACACTGATCCTGGGATGCCAGGAAGGGGTGGGGTGCAGGAACCTGAGCTGAGCTAAGAGCTACTTCAGCAATCCACCCTCTGGATATAATGTACATCTCTACTCACATGTTCAAATTATGGCGCAGATTCTCCAATTGACAAATGGTCAAAGGATATGAACAATTTTCAGATGAAAATTTCTTCAGATGAAGAAATTAAAACTATTAGTAGTTATATGAAAAGGTGCTCAGAGATTCATACAAAGGTGGGAGTGGGGAGGGAGCACAGAACTAGAAACTCAGGTATTCAGGAATAGAAATACCCCAAATTTCAAACTTGTCTTGTAGAAGTCAGGAGGAGAAAGTTCCAACTATCTGTGACTTGAGCAGGATCTGGAGGAGGCTGTACCATGTGATATAAAGTGCCTGAGGAGTTCTGGTCTGTAAGTAGGTGGAGTCACTGGAAACAGTGGGACGAGGCCTTTTCTTTCTTCCCTCTCCTTTTAACCTTTTAAATTTCCTGCAGTTGGGAGTTACAAGCTAGTTAGAGAGAGTTTAGAGATTAAATCCTTGAATCCCACTTCTGGAATAGGAAGAAATCCTGGGGGTTTTCAAGTTGTCTCCAGTCATCTAGCTAGTGAATGACAAAATCAAGATTACAGCCCACTTTTCCTGACATCCTGGATTATTCTTTCTTCCTTGCCTTCATTATCTTCCTTTTCCTTGACCAAGATACTCAACATGTTTATGGCTCATGCACTGAAGGACTTTATGAAGCGGAAGAGGAGTGCTGTTACCCTTGCGATCCAGGTAGGTGAGAGAATTTCTTTCTCTAGGACAAATCATTCTCTTAGTCTGGTAAATGGATGTCTCTTCCAAACTCTCTACCTTTCTTCATGAATCCATTCAAATGCTAGAATCATAGACTCTCAGAGCTTAAAGGGACCATGAGGGGAGGGAGGGGGTGTCCTCAGAGTTTAGAGGAATGGTGGATGTGCAATAAGAAGGCAAACAATTTGATTTAGGCATAAAAATGTGTGTGTGTGTGTGTGTGTGTGTGTGTGTGTGTGTGTGTGTGTAGTTATGTAAAACATTTCCACATTTGTCATGATATAAAGGAAAACAGACCAAAAATCAAACCAGAAAGATAAAGCTAAAAAATAAAAAATGTGCTTCAATGTGAATTCAGATTGCATCAGTTCTTTCTCTGGGGAGAAATAAACATTTTTCATCTTAAGTCCTTCACAGTTGTCTTGGATCATTGTATTGCTAAAAATAGCTAAGTCATTCTCAGTTAATCATGTTATATTATCATTGTTATTGTATACAATGTTTTCACTTTGTACCAATTTGAATGGGACTGATTGGGTAAAGATTTTTCAGTTTGAGACTAAGTCACATGATCTCTATTCCCAGAATCAAGTCAGACCCTCAGGAAGTTACAGGAAGTGATGTTGACAGGGGTGAAACTGTGTCCCCTTTAATTTGTAAAATAATCACTCTGAAATTGTGACCCCTTTGATTCAGGGTCTCTCAGATTCTAGAGAGTCTAGGAGAAGGCATGTTTCCTGGACTGGGCCTTTCTAAGTCAAATCATCCCCCCTCTACCACCACCACTCCCCGCCCCAATTGATCTTTTGGGAAGCTGGATCCCCATTCAGAAAGCCTTCAAAGTGATTTTCATTCATTTGGGAGATCTGGGTCTGATATTGGTTGGCTTGAAACTCCTAGTATTTAGGTCTGGGGGCATTGCCTTTTTTTTCAACTGGGAACCTCAGCCTCAGACTTCTTGACCTACTTCTTGACTACAAGAGCAATGTAGAAGCATGAGTACTGAGAAATCCTTCTTTCCTTTGACTCTTCCTATATAGCCAGCCAAGGGTGAGCAGCTCCTCCCTCCAACCTCTCACTTCACTCTCCAGAAGGAAGACTTGGTACAGCCAAGACCTTCTAGAAAGGATAATTCTAAACTCCATTTTTTTTTTTTTGCAGAAGTCCAGAGTAGAAATTAGGCTTTTGTCAAGGGACTTCTCCCTTTGTCATAGCTGTCTACCAGGGCACTTGGCCCCTGTGAAGACATTCTCTTCTTAGTGATAACCTTTTTAATTTCCTTGCTAGGATTTCTCTTCTAGGACCTCTTGTCACTCAGAAGTCTGCCTTCCTAGCAAAACTGACTTCTTAGTGCCAATAAAACTTCCTTTTTTGCCACTAATATTTCAGGTTTGTGAATTCTTTCACATTAGACCTGTGCCTCCAAACAAAAAGGGGATTTCCACAACTCTCTGCACTGCCACTAGAAAAGCATCAAAATGTCCCACAGGAAGCAGACAGCATTGATCAAGGATAATTAGGTCCTTTTAGTCTATCCAATGAAAAGGCTCAGGTCTTTTGCTTTCTAAACCCCAATAAGCCAGAATCTGTCAGGTTTCACAAGTACATGGCAGGAGCTGGAATGGCTCCCAGGTGTGTGTCTGGGCCTCTTACTGCAGGGACTAAATAAATGCTTTTTCTTTGTACTTGAAGATGTCTCTGATTAGTTAATTTTTGGAAGAGGTCTAGCACCTGTTCCACAAAAAGTTCATGCAAGTCTTTCCAGGTTTTTCTGGGGGTAATGCTGCTCATCATTTCTTTTTTTTTTTATTTCCCTAAAAAACAGAATGAGAAAAAAAGAAAAATAGAGAAAGAATACAAAACAAAAGAGAACATTGTCATGTGCACAGAAAAAAAGGGAGAATTCAAAATATATAACAATAACTATATCAAATAATTACATATATGCATATATGTATATATACACACATATCAAATCAAGATATACTTTCTTGATTTAACAATTTGTTGTTATTTATTTTGAATTATCCCTTATGCTCTTCTGGGCACATGATAATGTTCTCTTTTGTTTATATTCATGGGTGACCATCTTTTGTTTTTTTTACTTCCTTGTGAATTGTTCTTTTGTTTTCTTTTTACTTTATTCTTTTTTCCCTTTTTCATCCCCACTATTCCCAAGCAATCTATAGTTAAAAAAGGATATCATTATATTTACACACACACACACAAGCACACACACACACACACACACACACACACACACACACCTCATCACCTCCTCCCACATGACACAACACATATCTTTCCTATCCCTGCTAACTTATTGCTTTAATTCTGCTCCTAAACTTGCTTTACTATTGCTTAACTTCCCCCCATGGATTCTGCTCTTCTTTCCACACCCTTTCTTTTTAGTAAACCTACTCCCCCCCCTTATTTCTTCACAGATTTTTAATAGGAATTTAGCAAAAGTGTGTTAACAGACCCCTGTTTTATGGGTAAGTCTTGGGCTAGAAGCTGGGGAGCATTGAGCTGACTAGCAGGCCTAGATCTCCAATTGAATGAGCTTCCAAGAGTGGTGGTGGACTAATTTTCAACTCAATAGAGGGTGCAACTATTCCTGGCCAAGATTTCCAACTGAATGAAACCACTTATTTTGATTCCTTAAGGGGGGCCTCTCTCAGAGGAGAGTTTCTCAGTATTCACTCCCATTCTTTCCCCCTAAAAGTCAAGGAGGAAACACAATTTGCATCAATGATATATGTGTAGTATTGCCTATTTAACTTATTCTTGATGTGAGTAGGTTTTCAGAACTATGATCCCATCTCCCCCATCTAATGCCTCTATTCTTCCTCTGCACTTCATTTGCATAATATAATTACTATTTTTACCTTAACTATGTTTCAGTCTTTGTTTTGAGTTGCTCAATTGTTGATGTCAGTCTTAAACATATGTATATATTTCCCATGTTAAACAACAACAACAACAACAACAACAACAAAACATGAACAATTGTGCATATTGAGTTCCCTGAAACTGATCTTTGACATTGACTCTTATATATTAAATTTTCTATTGAGTTCAGGCTTCGTTGATAGAAATTCCTGAAAATTGCTAGTTCATGGAATGTTTATTTTTTTCTTGTCCAATATTATAGATAAATTTGCTGGATATGATATTTTGGGCTGTAGTTCTAGTCCTTTTGATTGTAGGTAGATATGATTCCAGGACCTGTGTCCTTTCGTGGCTACTGCTAAGTCTTCTACAATTCTAATTGTTGCTCCAGAATATTTTAATTGTTTTATTCTTGTTTCTTGCAAGATTTTCTCTTTGATCTGGAGGTTTCAAAATTGCTAATAATATTCCTATGTGTTTTCCACAATTTTTTATTTTTTTATTTCTATTTTCCCCTCATGTTCTCTTACTCCAGGATAGTTTTCATGGATTTTTTCTTCTGTTGTTGTGTCAAGGTTTTGGTTCCAACTTTATGGCAGTCCAATTATTTTTATAATTTCTCTCCATCCATTCTCCAGATCTGTCATTATTTTTTATAAGATGTTTCATATTCTATTCTATTTTTTTTTTGTTCTTTAGAATCTTTTTTGTTGTTTCTTGGTCTCTCATAACTTCACTGGCTTCTCCTTGCCCAATTCTAATTTTCAAAGAGTTATTTTCATCTTTGAGACTCTGTATATCTCCTTTTCTAGTCTATTACCTTTTTTTTTTATAATCTTGTTTTTTAGCTTTTTTTCTCAATGTCTCTCATTTGATTTTTATATTCTTTTTTGAGTTCTATAAATTCTCTCTGGGGTAGGGAACCATTTGATATTACTCTTTGGGATAGAAGAAGCTGCTCATTATTTCTTAAAGCACCATAATATTCCATCACAATTATATACCAAAACTTTTTCAGCCATTACTCAATTGATGGGCATCTCTTCAGTTTCCATTTCTTTGCCACCAGAAAAGAGCTGCTATAAATATTTTTAAACATATAGATTTTTTTTTTGTTTTTTTTTGGGGGGGGGTTAATTTTTTTTATTTTAAACTTAAATAAAAAATCATAAGAAAAAATTACCATATATACAGCAGACCATATGAGATGTCTCAATATAAAAGAATAAATTTTGGAAGAATTCTGGGAAGATGGCAGAGTAAATTGGTTATTTCAAGCTCTTTAGATTTCCCCCATAAAAAGAACAAATTTGTGCCTCAGGGAGAACACAGACTGGTGAAAAATCAAGACTGGATAGAGCAAGAGTTTGATCAATACAACCAAAAAAGGTACAAAGAAAGACACAGGAATAGGGATTAACCACAGTGAAGTGCAAATGCCTCCAGACTATCCCCATTGAAATACCAAGTGGAAAGCTGCTAAGAGGGCTACCTAGGTGTATCTGGAACCTCTGCAGGAACCATAGACTTTCACCTCCTGAACCACTCGTGGAATCTGAGTCTGGAAAGACTGAATGAAATTCAGCTGATCAGGAACACCAGACCCAGATGTGCTGCAAAGATGTGGCCCTGGGGAAGAAGCAACTAGCACTCAGTGAGTGCAGAGGCAGTAAGGCAAGGTGCTGCTGGATATGGGCACTTGCTGGAAGGTGGAGCTCTTGGTTTGGGGTTCCTGCTCAGAAAGTAGAGAGATGAGACCAGACACCATTCACCCTATCCTAGGATTAGAGGTGCTTATATTAATGTATCTTATTTTTTAAACATGAACTGCCAAAGTGAAAAGAACCCCACCATAGAAATTTACTATGGGAACAGAGGAGACTGACATTCATCTTCAGGATACTGAAGGAAAAAGAGATTCTTCTGCCCCAAAAAGTAACTTGAAATGGCTTGCTGACAGAAAGAATTTATAGAACATAAGAAATAATAAAACAAATTCTAAAGAATTCTTTTATTTTTTTAGTATATGTGCTGCCAAAACAAGTACTTACTTTACTTTTTTAAAAATATTGACCCATGGTATTCTAATCAGATCTGAGCCTTCTATCTATCTATACTCCTTCTAACAGCACAAATACTGAGAAACTTCCGAGTTACAAATATCATCATGCCATTTAAAAAGGTAAGCAGTTTGGCCTTATTTGGTCCTTTAAGATGGCCCTTTCCTATTTACCTTTTTATGTCTTTCTTGAGTCTTACATGAAAATCATTTTTTTTTCTATTCAGCTCTGGTCTTTTCACCAGGAATACTAAAAAGTCCCCTATTTCATTAAATATCCATTTTTCCCTCTAAATAATTATACTCAGTTTTTCTGCACAAATGATTCTTGGTTGTAATGCTAGTCCTTTTGTCCTCCAGAATGTCTTATTTAATATAAGAGCTGCTAAATTTTGTGTTATCCTAATTGTAGCTCTGGCAGCTTGCAATATTTTCTCCTTGACCTTGGAGATTTGGAATTTTAATGTATATACTATATTATTGTTTGTTTGTTTTCTGATTACACAAGTATATTAGCTTTTTAAATACATATTTCCTTATGAATCTTGTTAAGAGAGAAAAATCAGAACAAAGGGGAAAAACCATGAGAGAGAACAAAAAAAAAAAAAAATAGAAGTGAACATACCATGTGTTGATTTACATTCAATCTTCATAGTTCTAGATACAGATGGTTCTGCTTGTTTCACTCAGCATCAGTTCATGTAAATCTTTTCAGGCCTTTCTAAAATCAAATTGCTTATCATTTTTTTATAGAACAGTAATATTCCATTATCTTCATATATTGCAACTTATTCAACCATTCCCCAAATGTTGGTCATCTCCTCATTTTACAATTCCTTGATACCACAAAAAAGAACTGATACACATATTTTTTGCACATGTGGGGTCTTTTCCCCTCCTTTATGATTTATTTCCTTGAGATAAAACTCAGTAATGGCACTGCTAGGTCAAAGGATATGACATTTTGATATGCTTTGGCATAATTCTAAATTGCTCTCCAGATGGTTGGGTCATTTCTACCATAATGTTGTGAGAATTATCATTTTGGAATCTGTTTAAGGAGGTGATTGGTGATTTCTTTCCTGTTAATTTTATGCCCAGTTCTAGAATATCAGAAATGTTTCCCCTGATAATTTCTTGTTAAATGGTATTTACTCATTTTATTCTCTCAGCAGCCATACAATGCAGGCCCTATTGTCCTCCCCCTTATTTAATTATGAGTCAGACAGAAATCATGTAACTTCCCTGTGATTACACAACAAACATCTGGGACTGAATTTGAACTCAAGTCTTCATGAATTTAAGCATGGTGTTCTATCCACTACAACCAACCTAACTGTTATTTCATCTGACTTCTCACTTTCCTGTTCCAATCAAATTGGTCACCTGGCTGCCTTAGACAGCATACCATTCTCAAATCTCTGCAATTTTTTGCATTATCAGAGGTCCTTTTTGTTTGGAATACTTCCCATAACTCTTATGTTATTCCTAAATCCCTTCAATGTATACCTCAGATACCACTTTCTCCATAAGCTCTTTTTCTGATTCACTCTCCCCTTCAAAAAATTTATTTATCTTTAACATTATTTTTTTTTAATTCTGAGTTCCAAATTTTTTTCCTCTCTCATCCCTGGCCCCATCCCATGAGATGATATGCAATATGGACTTATTTATATATGTGAAATCATGTAAAACATTACCATATTACTCATGTTTTTAAAAAATAATAAATGAAAAATACTTTTTAAAAAATTTTACACTCAGAATTCATCTGATTTCCTCTTTCTCTAGGCATGTGTCTCTCTCCTTTCTCTTTATCCCTTTATTTCTCTGTTTCTCTTTCTGAATGTGTGTGTGTCTGTCTGTCTGTCTGTCTTTGTCTCTGTCTCTCTCTGTCCGTCTTTGTCTTTCTGTCTCTCCTTTGTTGCTATACTGCATGCTTAGAAGTTAATTTGGAGGTAAGCACTTTTTCTTTCTTATAGTGGCAGCAAGAAGCCAACTCCAGACTTTGCTGAGCTCTGGTCTGATGAGAGGGGCACAATGATGAGAGTCCTGACTTTGGAGGTTAGAAGCACCTGAGTTCTGATTCCCCTTCTATTCTTTACCAGTTCTGGGACTGTAAACCAGTCATTTATCTCTCTGGGCCTCAATGTGTCCACCTGTAAAATATGAGTGTTGCATTAAGTGATCTCAGAGGTTTCCCTACAGGCCAGCCTCCCATAAGGAAAGCCCCCTTTGGGCTCTGATCCCTTAGTATTATGATGGATCTGATGAAGTATGGATTGTGGCAGGAATATGAGTTGGTCCCCTAGTTCTCCAAAACACCAAGTCAGGGTGGGTTCGAAGGGAGAAATTTGCTAAACAAAAGACTGTGATAAGAAAAGCCTTTATTAGAAAGAGATCAAGATGTTCTCTTGGTGGACAATATCAAATGATTGGGAAGAAACATCTTCTAGAGACCTATTTTATACAGGAACAAAACAATAGAAGGGAAAAGGTAAAGCCACTTAAGTTTTGCATCCAAAGAGGTGCATATTTTAGATAATCTTTCTTCTTGCTTCCAGAGGGTGTGGGAGTCTTCCTCAAAAGTTTCTGCCAGAGAATGGAACTTAAATCCTTTTAAGTTGTTCTGGGCCAGGCTGTCGGTTTTGTCTTCATCAGATCCATGGAGATAAGAAAAGGGGATGCCTCTGATTTCAGGCTCCAGCTTGTCTGACCTGCCTCTGCTGGGCTTGTACCTGCTTGACTTCCCCTCCACACTGTCTTATACTTGTCAGCTAGGTGGGACCAAGAGGCAGCCAGGTGATGGTGTCTGGCCCTTGTTAGGTAGTGTTCAGCTTCTCAAAATGGAGTCAGGGCAGCAAGAAGAAAAGCAGTTTGGTAGGCAAAGGCTCCTGACTCAAAAATCTATTGGGTTCCCTCTTCTCTGCAAAGCCTTGAATCGGTCACCTTGCCTCTCCTACCCCCAACTTGGAGCTTTTTGAGAGCAGGGACCATCTCTGGCCTTTCTATCTCCATTCCTTATCCCAGTGCCTGGCACACTTTTGTCCTTATTCTGTCATTTTCAATCATGTCTGACTCTGTCCTTGATACCATTTGGAATTTTTCTGGAAGTCTTTCAGAGGGACATCAAGGAGGACTACGCCTGCTGCCTGCAGGAAGCCTTCCAGTTCCTCTTCTTCCACAAGGCACAGACGGACACCCAAAGCAAATTGTGCAGCCACTTCCAGAAAAGCTCCTCAGCCTGGCTCCCTCCTTCCCCGCTCCTGCTCCTGGGAAGCAGCTTGTCCTCAAAGGCCCTCCCAGTCCACTGTGGCAGCCCTGGTAGATGGACCCCTGTCAGCCAGCTTGAGGTTTTCACTACAGAGGAAGCTGGCTGCTGCAGAACCTCCTCTTTTCAGGAGGGAGTATTAGTTTCCCCTTAATTTATGTGTGAAGAGAATGGAACACTTGAACTCTTGGCAGTGGACAGAGCCCTGGACTGGGAGTCAGCAGGCCTGGACTCTAAATTCCATTTCTGCCACTTACTGTGTGATCCTGGGCCAGCCACTTCCCTTCCTCAACTCTGAGGTCGCTTCCAGCTTGAAGGGAAAGGAGTCCAGTATTCTGTTGAGGGTGTGGGATTGTAGATAGATATATCTTCATAATGAAGGAGCCCTTATTGGGTGGGAAGAGGCAGGAGGAAGAGGGAAAGGAAAAGGGATTTTTGTTCTGTTTATTACCATTGTAGTAAGATTTCAAATCTGTTAAGTGCAGAAATGGGGGTGGGGGAGGAGGAGAATTCTCTGATTTGTGTAAGAGCTTTGTGCCTTTGCAACCAGTTTCCCCATTTCCCCCCTCCTGCTCCCAAAAGATAAAGCCCTTTCTGATATGTGGGCTAGTTTTTTTTTTTTTAAATTAAAGCTTTTTATTTTCAAAACATATGCATCGATAACTTTTCAACATTGAACCCTTGCAAAATCTTGTGTTCCAATTTTCCCTTCCTTTCACCTACCTCGTCTTCTAGACATCAAGTAATCCAATATATGTTAAACATGGTAAAAATATATGTTAAATCCAATATACGCAGACATAATTATATAATTCTCTTACTGCACAAAACAAAATCAGATCAAAAAGGAAAAAAAAAATGAGAAAGAAAATAAAATGCAAACCAACAAGAAAAAGAATGAAAATGCTATTTTGTGATCCATACTCACTTCCCACAGCACTCTTTCTGGGTGTAGATGCTTTTTCATCTCAAGATCATTGGAACTGGTCTGAATCATCTCCTAGTTGAATAAAGCCACATCCATCACAATTGATCATCACATAATCTTCTTGTTGCTGTGTGCAATCATCTCCTGCTTCTGCTCATTTCCCTCAGCATCAGTTCATGTAAGTCTCTGCAAGCCTCTCTGAAATTATCCTGCTGATTATTATTGTTGTTATTATTATTTTGCTGAGACAATTGGGGTTAAATGACTTGCCCAGAGTCACACAGCCAGGTGTTGGCAGAGGCCCTATGTTACCCTCATGCCCCCACAGCCACCTGAGAGCCTCCTTAGGAAAAGTCCTTTATCGTTGGGGTCAACAGCAGTCCACACCAAAAATAAATTTAAGAGGGCTAATCCCTCAGAGTCTTCCTAGAGCCAGCCAATAAACCCCCAGACTTTCCAAGAGCTTTATCTCGAGAACACATGTTCCTTTTCAGGCTGCAAATGCTGGCCATCAGGACTCTACTTCCTTCAATCTTCAATTCTGCCTTTCACTGAGTATCCCTGCCTCGGGTCGTTGTCTAAGAGGAGAGGGAGACTGTTCACCCAGAGCCAGAGACCATGGAGAAAACTACTCTGTGGGCACCTGTCCCTGTTTGGGGTGTACATAGCCGTCTCCCCTAAAGACCCCATCCCCGACGAGCCCCCACCTGTGAGGAATGTAGAAGACCCTTACACAAAATGACTACTCAGAGATCACTCAGTAGAAGGCAGAAAAGTTGTTTATTGAAAACCTTTGGCCCATTGAGAGATAAGAAAGAGAAAGCTCACGGTAAGAGGGCTAAAGAAGTAGTAAAGATACATAGCTTTTATACAAGAAATTACATCACAAATAAGAGAGCATTGAGAAAGGGAGGGGGAGGCATCTAATTGGTTGTTGCTATTTGGGGAGATTGGAATGGAAGATTTCTGTTTCCTTGAAATCTCCTGATTTCTAGGAAACAGAAAATCAGGCCTTCAGGCTTAATCAAGCAGAGAGTGGTCCAGCTAATAGACTAAATATCGATAAATGTCAAATACCAATAAATGTCATCAGCTCAGGTTAAATAAATATGTTTGTAGCTGGCCAAGATTTAAGTAGATATGAGCTTGTACATATTATATAGGTCATAGGGGAAATACAGAAATAATAAAATAGAGAAAAAGAATTCATACATTCTTCTAAGTTCTTCACCTTATCTATTCCCCACAACACCCCTACTCAAAAAAAAAAAAAAAAAAAAAAAGATGACTCCTATTGCCTCTAAAATAATATTGAGAGGCAGCTACATGGCACAGTGGATAGAGCCCCAGCCTCAGGAGGACCTAAGTTCAAATCTGGTCTTAGACACTTAATACTTCTTAGCTGTGTGATCCCAGGCAAGTCACTTACCTTCAATTGTCTCAGCCAAAATAAAATAAAATAATATTGAAAACTCACTAACCTAGCTCTTGAAAGTCATTACTGCCTACCATTATTCCTCCATTTTAGCCAACTCTTCAACTTTCTGTTCCCCATTCATGGTATTCCATCCTCCAACTCTCTGTTGTGACACAAGGGCATACAATGCCCTCTCTTTGATGCTCCCAGTCATTAGTCTTCTCTTCCTTTTGAAATGACCTTGTATTATATTCCATGGACTTAATCTAAAATTTCCTGTGGAATGTAGGTTCCTTGAGCATGGACACCAAGTAGTAGTGATAACTGTTTTTTTGAGAGGCACTCTTTCCATTCTCTCAGCTCTGACATTTTCAGAACTAAGACTTTGCTTATGATTAGAGATGACAGGGTCCTTGAAGACGGGGACTGTCCCTCATGGTGATCCTCCTCATTCCTTTTCCCACTTTCTTTCACTTACTCTTTTCTTTATGACATTTTAAAATTCACTCATTACCTTACTCATTTATTAGTTCTAATTAACTCCAATAAGCATTTATCAAGTGTCTACTTAATATTGTACTAGGGGCTAAAATATAAAGAGAAAATGAAAAGGCAATTCCTGACCTCGTGGAGCTTGCATCCTAATGGGGGAATATTCCTTCTAATTACAAAATTATACATAAGCTCACTGGAGTAGCGAGACCTAACTTTAACACTGAGGGTATCTGGAAATGTTGGCTCATCAGCTCAGTCTCATTCACACTGATCCTGGGGATGCCAGGAAATGGTGGGGTGCAGGAACCTGAGCTGAGCTAAGAACTACCACAACAATCTACTTCCTGGATGTAATGTACATCTCTACCCACATGTTCAAATTATGGGGCAGATTCTCCAATGGTCAAAGGATATGAACAACTTTGAGATGAAGAAATTAAAACTATTTGTAGTTACATGAAAAGGTGCTCAGGGATTCGTACAAAGGGGGGAGAGGGGAGGGAGCACAGAACTGGAAACTCAGGTATCCACGAATAGAAATACCCCAAATTCCAAACTTGTCTTGTAGAAGTCAGGAGGAGAAACTTCTGACTATCTGTGACCTGAGCAGGATCTGGGGATATAAAGTGCCTGAGGAGGTTTTTTGTTATATATATATACACATTAATGTGACAATTTATTAATAATTAATGTGATGTTTGGAATAAAAGTGTATTTTAAAAACTTTTGTTCAAAAATAATCCACTAACAATAAAATGCATAAGCAGCTTTAAGAAAGTGGAGCCATTTTATTGTCCATGGCTCCCCCTACAGGCCACTGGCCTCCACTTCCATGTGGCAATAATGGATAATGAAATGACTTTTCCAAGGTTAGAACCCAAAGAGGTTTGGAAGAGTCTGCCTTAAAATAGGTATTTTCAATCACCATCCCACTGGAGCAGGTCTGTTTTAGCTAGGTCTATGAACATGATGCCTTTAAAAAAAATACTTTTTAAACAGTTTCAGTATCCATGGTTTCCTTTGTAACCTGACAAAGTTTAATTTTTGCACTCTAAAACTTCTCAGAAGATTGAAAGCAGCTGCCCAAAAGCCAGACCTGAGAATAAGGGTTTCTGAGGTGGCAGATTTCAGACCCCGACCCTTTTCAATGTGCTGTCATTAGGGAGGACAGCAAACAAACAAACATTAGCTGTCCCTAAAAAGCTGCAGAGAGAAACCGAGGGAGCCCCTTCTCATGGCACAGCCCCCAGAAATCCTCCAATACACTCCCAACAAAGAATATTTTTTTAAAAATATTTTATTTTATTTTATAATAACTTTATATTGACAGAATCCATGCCAGGGTAAATTTTTTTTACGACATTATCCCTTGCACTCGCTTCTGTTCCGATTTTTTCCCTCCCTCCCTCCACCCCCTCCCCTAGATGGCAAGCAGTCCTATATATGTTAAATATGTTGCAGTATATCCTAGATACAATATATGTGTGCAGAACCGAGCAGTTCTCTTGTTGCACAGGGAGAATTGGATTCAGAAGGTAAAAACAACTCGGAAAGAAAAACAAAAATGCAAATAGTTCACATTTGTTTTCCAGTGTTCTTTCTTTGGGTGTAGCTGCTTCTGTCCATCATTTCTCAATTGGATAATTGTATCAAAGTCTGTATCAAAGAAATCCACTTCCATCAGAATACATCTTCATACAGTATTGTTGTCGAAGTGTATAATGATCTCCTGGTTCTGCTCATTTCACTTAGCATCAGTTCACGTAAGCTCTCCAAGCATCTCTGTATTCATCCTGCTGGTCATTTCTTACAGAACAATAATATTCCATAACATTCATATACCACAATTTACCCAGCCATTCTCCAATTGATGGGCATCCATTCAATTTCCAGTTTCTAGCCACTACAAACAGGGCTGCCACAAACATTTTGGCACATACAAGTCCCTTTCCCTTCTTTAGTATTTCTTTGAGATATAAGCCCAATAGAAACACTGCTGGGTCAAAGGGTATGCACAATTTGATAACGTTTTGGGCATAATTCCAGATTGCTCTCCAGAATGGTTGGATCCGTTCACAGTTCCACCAATAATGCATCAGTGTCCCAGTTTTCCCGCATCCCCTCCAACATCCATCATTTTTTTTTCCTGTCATCTTAGCCAATCTGACAGGTATGTAGTGGTATCTCAGAGTTGTCTTAATTTGCATTTCAATAATGATTTGGAACACTCTTTCATATGAGTGGTAATAGTTTCAATTTCATCATCTGAAAATTGTCTGTTCATATCCTTTGACCATTTATCAATTGGAGAATGGCTTGATTTCTTATAAATTAGAGTCAATTCTCTATATATTTTGGAAATGAGCCCTTTATCAGAACCTTTAACTGTGAAGATGTTTTCCCAGTTTGTTGCTTCCCTTTTAATCTTGTTTGCATTAGTTTTGTTTGTACAAAGGCTTTTTAATTTGATATAATCAAAATTTTCTATTTTGTGATCGGTAATAGTCTCTAGTTCATCTTTGGTCACAAATTTCTTTCTCCTCCACAAGTCTGAGAGATAAACTATCCTATGTTCTTCCAATTTATTTATAATCTCATTCTTTATGCCTAGGTCATGGACCCATTTCGATCTTATCTTGGTATATGGTGTTAAGTGTGGGTCCATGCCTAATTTCTGCCATAATAATTTCCAGTTATCCCAGCAGTTTTTATCGAATAATGAATTCTTATCCCAAAAGTTAGGATCTTTGGGTTTGTCAAACACTAGATAGCTATAGTTGACTATTCTGTCTTGTGAACCTAACCTTTTCCACTGATCCACTAATCTATTTCTTAGCCAATACCAAATGGTTTTGGTGACTGCTGCTTTATAATATAATTTTAGATCAGGTACAGCTAGGCCACCTTCATTTGATTTTTTTTTTCATTAATTCCCTTGAGATTCTCGACCTTTTATTGTTCCATATGAATTTTGGATCATTAAAATTTTTTTCTAGATCATTAAAATATTTTCTTGGAAGTCTGATTGGTATAGCACTAAATAAATAGATTAGTTTAGGGAGTATTGTCATCTTTATTATACTCGCTCGGCCTATCCAAGAGCACTTAATATTTTTCCAATTATTTAAGTCTGACTTTATTTGTGTGAAAACTTTTTTGTAATTTTGTTCATATAATTCCTGACTTTCCTTTGGTAGATAGATTCCCAAATATTTTATGCTATCAACAGTTATTCTGAATGGAATTTCTCTTTGTATCTCTTGCTGTTGGATTTTGTTGGTGATGTATAAAAATGCTGAGGATTTATGGGGATTTATTTTGTAACCAGCTACTTTGCTAAAATTGTGAATTATTTCTAATAGCTTTTTAGTAGAATCTCTGGGGTTCTCTAGGTATACCATCATATCATCTGCAAAGAGTGATAGTTTGGTTTCCTCATTGCCTACTCTATTTCCGTTAATATCTTTCTCGACTCTTATTGCAGAGGCTAGTGTTTCTAATACAATATTGAATAATAATGGTGATAGTGGGCAACTTTGCTTCACTCCAGATCTTACTGGGAAAGATTCCAGTTTTTCCCCATTGCATATGATGCTTACAGATGGTTTTAAATATATGCTCCTGACTATTTTAAGGAAAAGTCCATTTATTCCTATGCTCTCAAGTGTTTTTATTAGGAATGGATGTTGAATTTTATCAAATGCTTTTTCTGCATCTATTGAGATGATCATATGGTTTTTCTTTGGTTGGTTATTGATATAGTCAATTATGCTAATAGTTTTCCTAATATTGAACCAGCCCTGCATTCCTGGTATAAATCCTATTTGGTCATAGTGTATTATCCTGGGGATGATTTTCTGTAATCTTTTTGCTAATATTTTATTTAAGATTTTAGCATCAATATTCATTAGGGAGATTGGTCTATAATTTTCTTTCTCTGTTTTCAACCTACCTGGTTTAGGTATCAGTACCATGTCTGTGTCATAAAAGGAGTTTGGTAGGACTCCTTCAATCCCTATTTTTCCAAATAGTTTATTTAGCATTGGAGTTAATTGTTCTTTAAATGTTTGGTAGAATTCACATGTAAATCCATCTGGTCCTGGGGTTTTTTCTTAGGGAGTTGGTTGATAGTTTGTCCTATTCCTTTTTCTGAGATGGGACTGTTTAGGATATTTACTTCTTCCTCTGTTAGTTTGAGCAAGCTATATTTTTGGAGGTATTCTTCTATTTCATTTAAGTTGTCAAATTTATTGGCATAAAGTTGGGCAAAGTAACTCCTAATTATTGCTCTAATTTCCTCTTCGTTAGTGGCGAGTTCTCCCTTTTCATTTTTAAGACTAACAATTTGATTTTCCTCTTTCCTTTTTTAAATCAGATTTACTAAGGGTTTGTCTGTTTTATTGCTTTTTTCATAGAACCAACTCTTAGTTTTATTAATTAATTCAATAATTTTTTTACTTTCAATTTTATTGATCTCTCCTTTTATTTTTAGAATTTCAAGTTTAGTATTTGACTGGGGGTTTTTAATTTGTTCCTTTTCTAGCATTTTTAATTGCAAGCCCAATTCATTGAGCTTCTCTTTCTCTATTTTATGCAAATAGGCCTCTAGAGATATGAAATTTCCCCTTATTACCGCTTTGGCTGTATCCCATACATTTTGATATGATGTCTCATTATTATTGTTTTCTTGGGTGAAATTATTAATTATGTCTATGATTTGCTGTTTCACCCAATCATTCTTTAGTATAAGATTATTTAGTTTCCAATTATTTTTTGGTCTACTTTCCCCTGGCTTTTTGTTGAATGTAATTTTCATTGCATCGTGGTCTGAAAAGGATGCATTTACTATTTCTGCCTTACTGCATTTGAATTTGAGGTTTTTATGTCCTAATATATGGTCAATTTTTGTATAGGTTCCATGAACTGCTGAAAAGAAAGTATACTCCTTTCTGTCTCCATTACATTTTCTCCAGAGAGCTATCATATCTAACTTTTCTAGTATTCTATTTACCTCTTTGATTTCTTTCTTATTTATTTTGTGGTTTGATTTATCTAATTCTGAGAGTGCAAGGTTGAGATCTCCCACTATTATAGTTTTGCTGTCTATTTCTTCTTGCAGCTCTCTTAATTTTTCTTTTAAGAAATTAGATGCAACACCACTTGGCGCGTATATGTTTAATAGTGACATTGCTTCATTATCCATGCTACCCTTTAGCAAGATATACTGCCCTTCCTTATCTCTTTTAATTAGATCAATTTTTGCTTTAGCTTGATCTGAGATCAGGATGGCTACCCCTGTTTTTTTGACTTCACCTGAAGCATAGTAGATTTTGCTCCAACCTTTTACCTTTAACCTGCATGTATCTCCCCACTTCAGGTGTGTTTCCTGTAAACAACATATTGTAGGATTCTGGCTTTTAATCCATTCTGCTAACCGCTTCCTCTTTATGGGGGAGTTTACCCCGTTCACATTTATGTTTAAAATGACCAATTCTGTATTATTGCCATCTTGTTAACCCCTGTTTATGCTTTTCTCCCTTCTTTTCCCCTTACCCCCCTTCCCAGTATTAAGCTTGTGAGCACCACTTACTTCTCACACCCCTCCCTTTTTAGTATCTCTCCCCACCCCCCGCCTTAGATTTCCTCCCCCTAACTTACCCCTTTCCCTCCCAGTTTCCGTATTCCCTTCTGCTTAGCTTATTCCTTCCCTTTTCACTTTTCCCTTCTCACTTTTCAATGAGGTGGGAGAAGTTTCACCATAAATTGAATATGTCTAAAATTTTTCTCTTAAAGCCAATTCTGAAGGCAGTAAGATACCCACTATATTCATCCCCCTCCATTCTTTCTCTCGGATATAATAGGTTTCCTTTGCCTCTTCATGAGATGTAGTACCCCCACTTTACCCTTTTTGTGGTACAATGTCCTTTCCACATCTACTTTCTAGAACAAGGTATACATGTATTCTTTATACATCTTTATATCAGAAATATAGTTCCCAAGATTAATCTTTACCTTTTTAGATTTCTCTTGAGTTCTATATTTGTAGATCAAACTTTTTGTTAAGTTCTGGCTTTTTCATCAAAAATAGGTGAAATTCGCTTACTTCGTTGAATGTCCATCTTCTTCCCTGGAAAAAGATGCTCATTCTCACTGGGTAAGTTATTTTTGGTTGCATACCAAGTTCCTTAGCCTTTCGGAATATCATATTCCAGGCTCTTTGATCCTTTAGTGTGGATGCTGCTAGATCCTGGGTGATCCTTATTGTGGCTCCTCGATACTTGAATTGGGTTTTTCTAGCTGCCTGCAGTATTTTTTCCTTTGTCTGAGGGTTCTGGCATTTGGCCACTATATTCCTTGGTGTTTTGATTTTAGGATCCCTTTCAATGGGTGATCGATGAATTTTTTCAATGTCTATTTTACCCTCTGTTTCTATGACTTCTGGGCAGTTCTCTTTGATAATTTCCTGGAAAATAGTGTCCAGGCTCTTTTTTTCAATCATGCTTTTCTGGGAGTCCAATGATTCTCAGATTGTCTCTCCTGGATCTGTTTTCCAGATCTGTTGTCTTCCCCAGAAGTTATTTCACATTCTTTTACATTGTTTGATTTTTTTGGATTTGCTTGACTGATTCTTCTTGTCTCCTCGAGTCATTCAATTCCAATTGTTCGATTCTGATTTTTAATGAAGTGTTTTCTTCACTCACTCTTTTAAAATCTTTTTCTAATTGTCCCATTGAGTTCTTTTGTTCTGTGGAATTTTTTTCCATTTCGCCAATTTTGTTTTTTAGAGAGCTATTTTCTGTTTCCAGTTCACTAATCCTATTTTTCAAGGATTTTATTTCTTTATCCAGTCTCTCTTTAAATGAGTGGAATGACTTCTCCAGACTCTCTTGCCAAGCCTCCCTCTCCTTTTTCCATTTTTCTTCTAGCTCCCTTGTGAGAGCCTTTTTAATTACTTCTATGAGGTTCATTTCTGCTGAGGAACAGATGATCTCCTCCTTTGGGGATTCACCTGGAGACTGTCTGTTTTTAGTCTCCTCAGGGTTTAGAGTCTGCTCTCTTTCTGTATAGAAACTGTCAAGGGTTAAAGTCCTCTTCAGTTTCAAAGACAAACTAGCAAAAAGAAAAAAAGAAATCACCCCTTATTTGGAGTCTGCTTTTTGGGGGGAGGGGCTGGGTGGTGTTACTGAGCTTCCTCTACAGACTGTGGGGGCAGCAGTGAGGCACTAGCCCTACTGTGCTGCGCCTGCGCTCTGAGATCCCAGAGCGTGCTGAGTGGGAGGAGAGGGGGGAGGAGAAGGGGTGGCCAGGTCCTGAGAGACTCCAGCTGTTTGGGATTGTATTCTTTGCCCCGGTGTTTTTAGCTTCTCTGCTGGGCTGCTGGCTTGCTGCCAGGGCAAAGTATCCAAACCTGTAGCAAAGCTCTCTCCGCAGAGATGGCTGCAAACACACCCCACCCCTTCTCCAGTCTGCTCGGCTGTGAGCTGCCTGCCGTGATTTCAGCTGCTTGCCCGCACCCTGCACCCGATCCAAAACCGTCCCAGCCCTCGCGCAAAAACAGACCTTTCTTGGCGAATCTCAAGGATGGCTTCTCTTGGTAACTATTTGTGGGTTTTTTTTTCAATCAAGCATCAATTCAGAGGCTTGTAAGGAAATGGATAGTGAGAGAAAACACGGAGCTATGTGCCTCCTCTCTGCCATCTTGGGTGGAACCGACAAAGAATCTTTAAGGAAATTTGGATACTGGCTTTCCCAGCCTGCTCCGTAAGGAGTGTGTTCCTTTGCTGGCCTGAGGAGTTTTACAGAAAGGTAAGGTTCATGAGATTGAGTTCAGGCTGAACTCTCTTCCTTTCTTCATGAGTCCATTCAAATTCCAGAATCATAGAATCACAGAGTAGGGTGGAGTCATGGGAAAGTGGGAGGCGGGCTTTTCTTTCTTCCCTCCCCTTGCAGCCTATTTAAGATTGCTGCTGTTGGGAGTTACACCCTAGTTAGAGAGAGAGAGCTTAGATATTAAATCCTAGAATCCCAGGTCTGGAAAAGGAGGAAATCCTGGGTGTTTTCAAGTTGTCTCCAGTCATCTTGCCAGTGAAAGACAAAATCAAGATCACAGCTCACTTTTCCTGACATCCTGGATTATTATCTCTTGCTTGATCTCAGTACCATCCTTTTCCTCGTCCAAGATACTCATCATGTTTATGGCTCATGCACTGGAGTGTATGGAAGACTTTATGAAGTAGACGAGGAGTGCTGCTACCCTTGTCATTCAGGTAAGTGAGAGAATTTCTTCCTCTAGAACAAATCATTTTCTTTCTCTGGTAAATGGCTGACTCTTCCAAGGTCTCTTCCTTTCTTCATGAGTCCATTCAAATCCCAGAATCATAGAATCACAGAGCCTAAAGGAACCATAAGGGGAGGGAGGGAGGGTATCCTCAGAGTTTAGAGGAATGATGGAGATGCAATAAGAAGGCCAACAATTTGATTTAGGCATAAAAATGTGTGTTTGTGTGTGTGTGTGTGTGTGTGTGTGTGTGTGTGTGTGTTTATGTAAAACATTTCCACATTAGTCATGATGTAAAGGAAAATGGACCAAAAACCAAACCAGAAAGATAAAGTAAAAAAAAAAAAAAAAAAAATTAAAAAAAAGTGCTTCAGTGTGAATTTAGATTGCATCAGTTTTTTCTCTGGGGAGAGAGAACATTTTTTATCATAAGTCCTTCATAGTTGTCTGGGGTCATTGTAGTGGTAAAAATACCTGTCATTCTCAGTTAATTATGTTACATTATTGTTGTTACTATGTACAATGTTTTCATTTTGTATCAGTTTGAATGGGACTGAATGGGTGAAGATTGTTCAATTTGAGACTAAGTCACATGATCTCTATTCCCAGAATCAAGTCAGACCCTCAGGAAGTTACAGGAAGTGACGTTGACAGGAGGGGAAACTGTGTCCCCTTTAATCTGTAAAATAATCACTCTGAAATTGTGTACTCTTTGATTTAGGGTCTCCTACACTCTAGAGAGGCTAGAAGAAGGAATATTTTCTGGACTGGTTCTTTCTAACACAAATCACAACCTCCCCTCCCCACATTGATCTTTTGGGAAGCCAGATCCAGGAAGCTTTCAGAGTGATTTTCATTCAATTGGCAGATCTGGGTCTGACATTGAGTGGCTTGAAACTCCAAGTAACTAGGCCTGGGGACACTGGCTTTCTTTTCAACTGGGAACCTGAGCCTAGATTTCTTGACCTACTTCTTGCCTAGAAGAGCAATGTAGAAGATGGGCTGAAGCATGAGCACTTCTGAGAAACCTTTCTTTCTTTTGACTCTTCCTTGTTTCTTATATGGCCAGCCAAGAATGAGCATCTTCCCCCTCCAACCTCTCATTCACTCTCCAGAAGAAAGACTTGGTTACAGCCAAGTCCTTCTAGAAAGGATAATTCTAAACTCCATATTTTTTGCAGAAGTCCAGAGTAGGAATTATGCTTTTGTCAAGGGACCTCTCCCTTTGGCATAGCTGCCACCAGGACTCTTGCCCGCTATGAAGACATTCTCTTCTCAGTAATAACCCTTTTAATTTCTCTGCCAGGATTTCTCTGCTAGGACCTCTTGTCACTCAGAAGTCTGTCTTCCTAGCAAAGCTGACTTCTCAGTGCCAATAAAACTTATGCTTTTTTGCCACTAATATTTCAGGCTCTTGAATTCTTTCACATTAGACCTGTGCCTTCGAACAAAAAGGGAATTCTCACAACTCTCTGCACTGCCACTAGAACAGCATCAACTTGCCCCACAGGAAGCAGACAGCATTGGTCAAGGATGATTAGTTCCTTTTAGTCTATTCAATGAAAAGGCTCAAGTCTTTTGCTTTTTAAACCCCAACAATCCAGAAGCTGGTCAGGTTCCACAAGCACATGGTGGGAGCTGAAATGGTTCCCAGGTGTGTGTCTGGGCCTCTCACTGCAGGGACTAAATAAATGCTTTCTCTTTGTACCTGAAGATATCTCTGATTAGTTAATTTTGGGAAGAGGTCTAGTACTTGTTTCACACAAAATTCATGTAAGTCTTTCCATGTTTTTCTGGAGGTAATCCTGCTCATCATTTCTTTTTTTTTTTTTAATTTCCCTAAAAAACAGAATGAGAAAAAAACAGAATTTCTCAAAAATGAGAAAGAATACAAAACAAA